>CAWUFW010002209.1:1800000-2351685 GCA_963921515.1 Calotriton arnoldi
TCTTCGCAATTTGTGTGATGAAGAATGAGGTGTCAAAACCAAGTTCACCAGTTCAACAGCAGAGCATTCTAGGAGATAGTGTTGTTCAGAATCAAGAAAAAGTCTGCCACAAAACCAATCCAGATGAACAGGAAAAGTTATTCAATTGTAATCCAAATGTATATCCATGGAGGGATAAAGTATGTCTTTTTCAACCAAATGTAAAATACACGCAGCCTACCTTGAAGTGGTAGTGGTGGCTGCTCAGACGAATCCAAAGAGAAGTCATCGAAGTCGACAAAGTAGCCAGAGGCTGTATGATCTATTTTAGGCAGCTCTGGGGGCTGTGTAGAACTAGGAGCTGATTTGGTTGGTGGTATGTTTCTGTAGATACCATCTTTGTTTGTTTGCAGAACTGAAATCTGTGTCTCCGTACACGTTGTTTGTAAGGAGGTTGCTGAAACAACAGGAAAAAATGATACTTCAGTGTTAGCAGTCCCTAGAGGGGGAGAAGAAGCTTCATCGCTGATCAAATCTTCCATCAGGACTTCCTGTAGGGTAGTGAGAGGAGACAGGTAACTACCCAGGAGCTCTCTTGGCCTACTACATAGAACTGGTCACATGATGTGGTTTGATGAGATCTATTGACACAAATCTCTTGTTTTTTCAGCCAGCAAGGGGTGGTAGAAGTACAGTTCAGGTACCTTCAACTGCCAGGGTAGGTTTACAGGCACTCTGTAGGATGGCCCAAATTCCTTTTTGTCCACTATCTGCTCGTGGACTAGATCACTGATCTTTGGAATTCAACCAGGAGTTGCTGGTGTGACCTTCACTTCCACATTGGTATAACGTTTCTGCTGGACCTTGTTCTGAGCTCCTTGAAAGTTTTTCAAATCCTGTTAAACATCCAAACATTCATTGATGTCAAATGGTGTTTCAACCGCCACTGTAATGGGACTGTTGAGATCTGGAACCCACATCTTAACCCCAAACAGGATCTCGTAGGGAGTCCGACCACCCAGGGATTTCTAGGTACAATATTTAGTGCTCTCTTTACTCCATATAGGTGATGGACCCTACTGATACCTGAACTGAGTACCCCAGCTGATAAAGACTGCTTTAAGTCCTGGTTCTTCCCCTCCACTAAAGCTCTACCCTCAGGATGATAGGTTAGAGGAAAACCCCACACTCAGCCTCAGATGCAGGTTACAAATTTGACTCCACACTACAAACACAAGCATATCTGCAATATGAAAATGAATATCCCCTGCCTAATGAAGTCATGCCTCTAGATCATTGCGTGCAGCGTTTACAGCCACCATGATGTTTTGGTTTATCCTCACGCTTGAACAAGTGACTGCAGTGACTGCTGCAGTTTGCACTGCTGCTTTTGCAGCTTCATCAGCCATGGAATTTCCTACAATGTGTATTCCTACACACTTTGAGTTTAGCCACCTGTCCCTAAAGCAGTTTATGCTTTATGGTGTGCCCTTTGGAATTTCTGAGTCCATTCTGGCTCCAGTAGTGTAAGTACTCATTGTAAGAATGGACACAATCATATGAATCACCCTATAAATGTGGGAAATCTGGGATCCGTATTCTTGAACGCCAGATTTAGAGCTCGAAGTTCTGCCAGCTGCACAGTGCAATCAACTAGTGACTGCATGTAGGTTTTGTGAGAGCAGAGTTCTCCATCCTCTATTCTACCCTTCACAGCAGTGCACACTTCAGAGTATTGGTGCTTTGTCCGTACAGCAGGCTGTGATGAACCGTCAGTATAGATGATGTAATCATACTGATCTAGAGGCATGACTTCATTAGGCAGGGGATATTCATTTTCATATTGCAGATATGCTTGTGTTTGTAGTGTAGAGTCAAATTTGTAACCTGCATCTTTTGCTGTAAGAGAGTTGGCCCATTGTATTCATCATGGAGGTAAAGCTTTCACATTTGGAATGGTGGCCTTTGTGTGAGCCTCCAAGGCTGGAACTGGAGTCATGACATTTTCCCTGAGTCAAAGACATTTCTCTCACTACAACAGTCTGTACCACCATCAGAAACTTTTCTGTTGATGCAAAAAGCATCTCTGCATTGGTGTATAAATGCGATTTATATGCAATTGGTACAGTGTCTCCTTCATTGAATGTGACATAAGTGTACTCTGATGCACCCACAATTTTACGGATCCCAAGGTTTGAGATCTTCTGTTCACACGTGTGTAAATGCTTGGATGCTAGCGTTTCAGTTTGTGTGTGTTCAGCTGTCCAATGTATATTTGGAAAGTTTGGATGAATCAAGTCGTGGACAGGTTTTACCCACTCTGCGTATTCTGGAATGTATGTTCTGCCAAAATTCTGGAAACCCAGTATTGATAGGAACTTCTTCAATGTGTTTGGTGGTTATTGAAGTGCACACTTATTGAGGAAATGTGTTGTTAGGATTCTGCCTTCACTTGGCAACTCGTATCCTAGGAATAGGACACCGAGGTGGGCTATTTTTGATTTTTTTAAATTGAATTTGTAGCCCATGTGAGCAAATCCCAAAACTATGTGATCTATTCTATCAAAGTGGGTTGAAAGTTCATCATTCATTAGATATATGTCATCGACATAGAAGAATGCCTGGTCATCAAATTGTTGCAAAAGTTCTGTAACTCGGTCTGAAAACAACCCTGGACTTTTCTTATACACCTGGGGCAATTTATAGAACTGATTTTGATATCCGAGGGCACTCAATGTGGTCAAATACCTGCTTTCATGTGCTATGTTTTGGCCAAAAATTCCATTAGAAATGTCTAAAGTGGTTATTATTTCTTCCGCTATGTTGTTCATTAGTGCCGCGCTGTGCACGTTTTGTACAGCTAATGTATGTGCAGCAGTGTTCAAGTGTCTGTAAACTAATACCAGATGATATGAATGGTCTGGTTTCATTACTGGAACAAATGATTTTTCACAGAGGAGGTGCAACTTTCTATTATACCTTGGTTTTCAAGTTGTATGAGGATCTCTCTACTTGTTTTTTAGCCTCATGTTTAATGGGTTATTGTCTTTAAGTTTGTGGGGTGACCTCACTGGTATGATGTGATAAGCGAAACCATCATCCCTCCCCACATGGTTGCGGTATACCGCAGGAGCTTACACTAAGGCTCATTCCTTGGTATATTAATGTTTAACTGCATCTGGGACAAGTTTGGAAAAAGCATTGGGGCAGTCTATAACAAACTCTGGTGGCCAATCCTTTTCGGGCAAGAGAATTTCATAGCCGAATCACAAGTTCTCCCAAAAGAGAACATTAATGTATTGTGGTATGTCCCCCGCCATTTGGAGTTGCTTTTCCCATAATCGATGCGGGACACTCATACTTGTATCCGGTGTCTCCATCTGGATATAGTCACTCAATGTTACTGTCGCCAGACAATCCATCAGGCTCCCGCGAACAATTGTGACTTCTGCCGCACTGTCCAGCATGATTAGAGAACACTTAGAAGCAATGTCCTCAATATCCATGGCATGCTTGGTTTTAAGGCCAGCCATCTTCTTTTGAATTTAGTCTTGGACTGTTTAGGTTTGTCTTCCTTTTTTATTATAAAGTCAGAAGAGCGTTGTGAGTCCTTTGGTTTCACGAACTCCTCTGACCTTCTCTCTGATTGTCCACCTTTTTCCAAGCATTTTTCGGATGACTCCTGAAAGGAACAAGATGAACATGTACCTGTCAGGTGTTTTAATATTATCATTGTTACGCAGATTATAGCTCTTTTCAGTGGACTCCTGTTGGGAGATCTACTTAATTTTTCATATTATCCTACTTTTTCTTAGAAGATTCAGGTGCTTGCTTTGTGGTTTGCTAGGCCTGGCTGCCAAATGATCTACCTTCTGTTGCATAGGTTTCCTAAATTTTTTTGGGTAATTCGTGCTCCTCATCTCCCAGAGCCAAATTTGTTAGTCGCTGGCATATAGCCAGTGCTGCTGCTTCCCCTTTAATATTACTTAACATTATGGCAGATACTGCGGCAAAGTTGCTTATCAGTTTGATCCCAAAATCTAGGACAGGGGGTGCCTGTACTAATTTTGGATCTGTTTAACCCCTTCACTGCTAGGCCTCCCCCCCTTCCCCCTGTGCTAAGCCTTTTTTTGGCTATTTGGGGTAGTTCGCGCTCAGGCCCCTGTAACTTTTTGACCACATAAGGTATCCACGCCAAATTTGCGTCCTTTTCTTCCAACATCATGGGGATTCTAAAGGTACCCAGGGTTTGTGGATTCCCCTGGAGGGGACCCAGAAATTAGCCAAAATATATCAAACGGTTTTTTTGGGGGGGGGAAAAATGGGAAAAAAGGGCTACAGATGAAAGCGTCTGGTTTTTCCCCTGCAAATGGTATCAACAAAGGGGTTGTGGTGCTGAAATCACAATTTTCCCAGCTTTCAGGGACAAACAGACTTTTGTCATAAAACCAAAACATTTTACACAGTTTTGGCATTTTTCTGGGACATAGCCTATTTTTGCTATTTTTTGTGCTTTCAACCACCTTCCAGTTAATGGTAGCAATGGGTATGAAATCAATAAGGGATCCTGGAAAGCTATACATTTTGGAAAAGTAGACAAAATTCTGAATTCAGAAAGGGGTCATTTGTGTAGATCCTTCAAGGTTTCTTTATAGAAATTAACAGTTGAATATAGGAAAAATTGGAAATTAGTTGAAATAAACAGCCATTTGTGTCAACGTTTTCACCTGTAACTTCTTCTAATTATGACAGCTGTTTTAAAGCAATATATTGTTACATTCGCTGGACCTTTCTGGTTGTGGGTATATTTAGGACTTGTAGGTTCACCAAGAACCCGACGAACCCAGAGCCAATAACTAAGCAGTGTCTTGCAATGTTTTTTTATTATGTGCCAGGTATATAGCAATTAATTTGGGAAAATATATACATGGAAAAATCGGTATGAAAGACACCTATGTATTTCTGAAATTGGAACAAAATATAGAGTTTAGAAACAGTATATATTTGCACATTTCCGAAATTGTGAGTACCCATACTAGCATGAGAATTATAGGTCCTTTTTCAAAATGACTTCTTTTTTACACATTGTCTTTAATTTGGAAGGCAGAAATGCATCGAAAGTCAATAGGTAATAACAGTTGCTCTACAATTCTGTATTACCCTAAGTCTCCCGATCAAAATGGTACCTCACTTGTGTGGGTAGGCCTAGAGCCCGCGACAGGAAACGGCTCAAAACGCAACGTGGACGCACTTTACTTTTACAGTGAAAACTGACCCTTTTTTTGCAAAGTGCCTAGCTGTAGATTTTGAACCCTAACTCTTCCAGCACCTAGGGAAACCTAGCAAACCTATACCTTTCTGAAAACTAGACACCCAGGGGAATCCAGGATGGGGTGACTTGATTGGCTCTCACTAGGTTCTGTTACCCAGAATCCATTACAAACCTACAAATTTGTTTAAAAAAAACACATTTTCCTATCATTTGTGTGGTGGAAAGTTCTGGAATCTGCGTGGATCCGCAAAATTCCACACATCCCGCGTTCCCCAAAGTCTTCCGAGAAAAATGGTACTTCACTTCTGTGGGTAGGCCTAGTGCCCGCGACTGGAAACGGCCCAAAACGCAACGTGGACACACCACATTTTCACAGAGAAAATGGACCCTTTTTTTGCAAAGTGCCTAGCTGTAGATTTTGAACCCTAGCTCTGTCGGCACCTAGGGAAACCTAGCAAACCTATACATTTTTGAAAACTAGACACACAGGGGAATCCAGGATGGGGTGACTTGTCTGGCTCTCACCAGGTTCTGTTACCCAGAATCCCTTGCAAACCTCAAACTTTGTAAAAAAAAAAAACATTTTCCTCACATTTCTGTGGTGGAAAGTTCTGGAATCTGCATGGATCCACAAAATTCCACCGACCCCGCATTTCCCAAAGTCTCTTGAGAAAAATGGTACCTCACTTATATGGGTAGGTCTAGTGCCCGCGACAGGAAACGGCCCAAAACGCAACGTGGATCCACCACATTTTCACAGTGAAAATGGACCCTTTTTCTGCAAAGGGCCTAGCTGTAGATTTTGAACCCTAGCTCTGCCGACACCTAGGGAAACGTAGCAAACCTATAAATTTTTGAAAACTAGACACCCAGGGAAATCCAGGATGGGGTGACTTGTCTGGCTCTCACCAGGTTCTGTTACCCAGAATCCAATGCATACCTCAAAATTTGTTAAAAAAAAACCACATTTTCCTCACATTTCTGTGGTTGAAAGTTCTGGAATCTGTGTGGATCCACAAAATTCCACCCACCCCGCATTCCCCAAAGTCTTCTGAGAAAAATGGTACATCACTTGTGTGGGTGGGTCAAGTACTCGCGACAGGCAAGGGCCCAAAACCTATTGAGGCGACATCAAAATTACCTATCACAAAACAACCTGGTTTTGCAAGGGGGGTCCCATGTGTTTTTGGCCCCGGGGTCAGTGGCCATCTTGGGAAACCTACCAAACCCACACATTTCTGAAAACTAGACACCCGGGGGAGTCCAGCAAGGTATGGCTTGCGTGGGTCCCCCAACATTTCCCTACCCAGCATCCCCTGCAAACCTCAAATTTAGCCAAAAAACCCAATTTTTTTCTCATGTTTCTGTGTGGGAAAGTTATGGAATCTGAGTGGATCCACAAATTTCCTACCACCCAGCATTCCCACAGGTCTCCCGATAAAAATGGTACCTCACTCGCGTGAGTGGGTCAAGTACCCGCGACAGGCAAGGGCCCAAAACCTATTGAGGCGACATCAAAATTACCTATCACAAAACAACCTGGTTTTGCAAGGGGGGTCCCATGAGTTTTTGGCCCCGGGCTCGGCGGCCATCTAGGGAAACCTACCAAACCCACACATTTCTGAAAACTAGACACCCGGGGGAGTCCAGCAAGGTATGGCTTGCGTGGGTCCCCCAACATTTCCCTACCCAGAATCCCCTGCAAACCTCAAATTTTGTTGAAAAAAATCAATTTTTTTCTCACATTTCTGTGTGAGAAAGTTGTAGGATCAATGGGCTGACACAAATTTCCTACTACCCAGCGTTCCCCCAGGTCTCCCGATAAAAATGGTACCTCACATGTGTGGGTAGGCATAGTGCCTGCAACAGGAAATGGCCCAAATCGTGTTGTGGAGACTTCAAAATTACCTATAACAAAACTACCTGGTTTTGGGGGGGGGCCTGGTTTTTTCGCCCCGGGCTCGCCGCCATCTAGGGAAACCTACGAAAACCACACATTTCTGAAAACTAGACACCCTGGGGAGTCCAATGAGGTATGGCTTGCGTGGATCCCTCAACGTTTCCGTATGCAGAATCCCCTGCAAACCTCAAATTTAGCTGAAAAAAACAGATTTTCCACATATGTTTGGGTGGAATCACCGTGCCTGCACAAATGTCCTACCCCACAGCATTCTCCTTAGTGTCCCGAGTAAAATGATACCTCACTTGTGTGGGTGTCCAACGCAAAATTGGCTAAAAATTTATTTTTAAAAAAATGTAGCGCTTAGAATTGTCGGTGCTATACCCTAAATCCCTATGTTTTGGGCTCTTCCCAGTCACAGGCCCTTGCCCCACCCACACAAGTGAGGTATCATTTTTCTCGGGAGACTGAGAGGAACGCTGTGAGGTAGGACATTTGTGCCGGCACGGTGATTCCACCCACAAATATGTGGAAAATGTGATTTTTTTCAGCTAAATTTAAGGTTTGCAGGGCATTCTGGGTAGGGAAACATTGGGGGATCCACGCAAGCCACACCTCGCTGGACTCGCCCGGGTGTCTAGTTTTCAGAAATGTGTGGGTTTTGTGGTTTCCCAAGATGGCCGCCGAGCTCGGGCCCAAAACCCAGGTGACCCCCCTTGCAAAACCAGGTTGTTTTGTGATAGGTAATTTTGATGTCTTCTCAATACGTTTTGGGCCCTTGCCTGTCGCGGGGACTTGACCCACCCACGCGAGTGAGGTATCATTTTATCGGGAGACCTGGGGAACGCTAGGTGGTAGGAAATTTGTGGATCCATGTAGATTCCAGAACTTTCCCAGACAGAAATTTGAGAAAAAAGAGATTTTTTCAGCTAAATTTGAGGTTTGCAGGGGATTCTGGGTAGGAAAACGTTGGGGGACCCACGCAAGCCATACCTCGCTGGACTCCCCCGGGTGTCTAGTTTTCAGAAATGTGTGGGTTTGGTAGGTTTCCCAAGATGGTCACCGAGCTCGGGGCCAAAAACCCAGGTGACTCCCCAGGTTGTTTTGTGATAGGTCATTTTGACGTCTCCTCAATACGTTTTGGGCCCTTGCCTGTCGCGGGTACTTGACCCACCCACGCGAGTGAGGTATCATTTTCATCGGGAGACCTGGAGGAATCCTGGGTGGTAGGAAATTTGTGGATCCACGTAGATTCTAGAACTTTCCCACACAGAAATTTGAGAAAAATTTGATTTTTTATCAAAATATGAGGTTTGCTGGGGATTCTGTGTAGGGAAACGTTGGGGAATCCAATCAAGCCATACCTCCCTGGACTCCCCTGGGTCTCTAGTTCTCAGAAATGTGTGGGTTTGGTAGGTTTCCCTAGATGGCTGCCGACCCCGGGACCAAAAACGCAGATGCCCCCTATGTATCCGAAAATTACCTGTTTGTGCAAGAGGGGTCACATGAGTTTTTGGTCCCAGGCTTGGCGGCCATCTTGGGAAACCTACCAAACCCACACATTTCTGAAAACTAGACACCCGGGGGAGTCCAGCAAGTTATGGCTTGCGTGGGTCCTCCAACGTTTTCCTACCCAGAATCCCCTGCAAACCTCAAATTTAGCTGAAAAAATCACTTTTTTCTCAAATGTCTGTCTGGGAAAGTTCTGGAATCTACGTGGATCCACAAATTTCCTACCACCCAGCGTTCCCCCAGGTCTCCCGATAAAAATGATATCTCACTCGCGTGGGTGGGTCAGGTACCCGCAACAGGCAAGGGCCCAAAACTTATTGAGGAGACTTCAAAATGACCTATCACAAAACAACCTGATTTTGCATGGGGGTCACCTGGGTTTTTGGCCCCGGGCTCGGTGGCCACCTTGCGAAAGTACCAAACCCACACATTTCTGAAAACTAGACACCCTGGGGAGTCCAGCGAGGTATGGCTTGCGTGGATCCCCCAATGTTTCCCTATCCAGAATGCCCTGCAAACCTCAAATTTAGCTGGAAAAAACACATTTTCCACATATTTGTGGGTGGAATCACCGTGCCGGCAATAACAATAACGTGGACAATAACGTGGCTGAGTTCAACAAATCTCTAGACAATGCTGACATAGTGCGTTTCTGATTCTTTCCTATGTTCCCATCACATAAAAAGGTCAGAAAATATATTCGACTAAATTGCTACTTGAAAACTATCATTATTTGTTTAGGTACCATAGTTTATTAGTTATGTATCAACAGACCACCGTTAGAGTATAGAAGGGGGATGGAAGCACACTGCTTCACCTCCCAGCACAGTTCGCCCCTTTGCATCCTGGTAAATGCAGTTCAATTTAAATGCTTACTTGAAATTTTGCAGAGTGTTTCACCAAAGTTGGTGCAGGTTAGTGCTGTTAATCTCTAGACACATGTGTTTCTGGATTTTATCCTTCATCAGTAGAGAAAAAACGAAATTCTCTACTGATGACGGTTAATAAACCAGAAACACGTGTCTAGAGATCAGCACTATCTGCGCCAACCTTGGCGAAACACTCGAAAATATTGGAGCGAGCTACAAGACTGCATTTACCAGAATGCCAGGGGCGAACCTTGCCTGAGAGGTCAGCGGTGTGCTCCCACATCCTGTTGTCTATTTAAAGTACTCCCGTGAGTCATTGAGCTGACGAGCTCGTGGATGAAGCACCTGCGCGCCAGTGAGAGGTACCGGACCTGATATAATGTTTGGCAGCCTACTCAGCAAACCCCAAAATACAAGACTGTATTCTCTACTGATGACGGTTAATAAACCAGAAACACGTGTCTAGAGATCAGCACTATCTGCGCCAACCTTGGCGAAACACTCGAAAATATTGGAGCGAGCTACAAGACTGCATTTACCAGAATGCCAGGGGCGAACCTTGCCTGAGAGGTCAGCGGTGTGCTCCCACATCCTGTTGTCTATTTAAAGTACTCCTGTGAGTCATTGAGCTGACGAGCTCGTGGATGAAGCACCTGCGCGCCAGTGAGAGGTACCGGACCTGATATAATGTTTGGCAGCCTACTCAGCAAACCCCAAAATACAAGACTGTATTCTCTACTGATGACGGTTGATAAACCAGAAACACGTGTCTAGAGATCAGCACTATCTGCGCCAACCTTGGCGAAACACTCGAAAATATTGGAGCGAGCTACAAGACTGCATTTACCAGAATGCCAGGGGCGAACCTTGCCTGAGAGGTCAGCGGTGTGCTCCCACATCCTGTTGTCTATTTAAAGTACTCCCGTGAGTCATTGAGCTGACGAGCTCATGGATGAAGCACCTGCGCGCCAGTGAGAAGTACCGGACCTGATATAATGTTTGGCAGCCTACTCAGCAAACCCCAAAATACAAGACTGTATTCTCTACTGATGACGGTTAATAAACCAGAAACACGTGTCTAGAGATCAGCACTATCTGCGCCAACCTTGGCGAAACACTCGAAAATATTGGAGCGAGCTACAAGACTGCATTTACCAAAATGCCAGGGGCGAACCTTGCCTGAGAGGTCAGCGGTGTGCTCCCACATCCTGTTGTCTATTTAAAGTACCACCGTTAGAGTATAGTTTATGTTTGCGTTGCTATGTAAAAAATAATCTTCTAGACTCTTATTACATAGTGCATAATTGTGCGGACATTAATATTTTATTTTATATGGTGTATTTGCAACTATATGTCTGTGGTTTGTGTTGGACAATATCTATATCATAGGGGCAACGACCTTGTCTTTACAGGTAGGTACTTTACACATTGTTTTGTTGATTCATATCATATACCCTGCTCTTCACAAACCCGGTACCTACTCTGGCAATGTCCCCTGTCAGCAGTCACATCACACTCGTTGTATTCTGTCACAACTACAGTAACTGCTACTGAGGTTCAGTTTCCCAGGAAGGCACACTGCCAAAGAAAAACATGACTTGGTACAGCGCAAAGAAATCCGAATACAAAAGTGGTTGTTTGCATTTCAGTCTCAGTCCTACTGCAGTTACAAATTCTGTTTTCATTTTATTTCAGAAAATCGCTGGAATAGAATTTCTTTTTAGTTCACATGTGCTTATGCAACATAATAATGTATTGAAAAATCCTCTGAATCTCCGGCTGTAGCATAAGGTTTTAATTATTTATTTTATAAAATAAAACGGAGTTTCCAAAAAGTAAAATCAGGGGATTGTAAAAATAAATCATGAAAAGTGAAGTAAATATCCAAAAGGAAAGGGGTAGGAGTGACAAAAACCTTGGTAGATTATTAACCACTCTGTAATCTGAAAACACTCAAGTCCATATTATTCAAAAGTGTTTGCCACAAAACATTCAATAAAAGATCTACTTTTACATTGAAACATCCGCTCTAGAAACCAACATTAAGGATACAGACATTTGAATTATAAAACGATGTGTAAAAATCCATTCAAACTGATTTGCATTGAATTCATTGATCAAACATTAAAATTACCTATCATTCGACACTTTTTCAAAATTCTAGGCTGAAAAATGCATGTAAAGCGCAATCCCTATATTGCTATCCGTACACTCAAAAAATACAAGGCCCAGTATGTACACCAAATTCCTTGTCAATAAACAAGAATATACTCAAAGAATTCTCATTTAAAGCAATATCATGCACAAATAATGTTACAAACTATAATTATATGTAGTTTTCTTTGAGCAGAGAAATGGCGAGTGAACTGAAGGCCTGATTATGAATTGGGCCGAGCAATATCCCTGACTGATATACTGGTCTGCCCCGTTACAAGAATTCCAGTGCTGCTGCATCTTGATTTACTATGTGTGGGAACACTAGGCACAATTTTAGCAGCAGTGTTGGACTTGGCCATCCCTGCAGGATTATGCCCAAACTATTTTGCCTTCACCCTCCTGTTTTCTGAGCCTGTTTTTGTTGGCCTTTAGGACCCTGTACACTTTGCCACTGCTAACCAGTGCTAAAATGTTTGGGCTCTCACATTAAACATTGGAAAATTGGTGTGTTTACACCCAATTGACATATTTAATTTACTTGTAAGTCCCTTGCAAAGTGGTACTATGTATAACTAGGGCCTGTAAATTAAATACTACTTGTGGGCCTGCAGCACTTATTGCGCCACCAACTTAAGTAGCCTTTTTAAACCTGTCCCAAGCCTGCCATTGCAGCCTGGGAGTGCAGGTTGAAACTGCCATTTCGACCTTGCAAAATAAACCATTTGACAGGCCTAAACCTTCCTATTAATATATATGTCACCCTGAAGGGTAGGCCCTAAACAACCCAAGGGGCAAGGTGCATTGTATTTAAAAAGCTGGAGTGTACTTTCAAGTTTTACATGTCCTGGTAGTGAGAAACTCCTAAATTAGTTTTTCACTAATGTGAGGCCTACCTCTACCATTTGATAACATTGGGTCAACTTATTGCATTTATTAAGTGAACTTTTGTTTGGGAACAAGTAGTAATGTCATGCTTTGTGTCAGAGGAACAGTAATTTAAATCCCTCTTTAACGGTAAAGTCGGATTTTAAGTCACAATTCTGAAAATGCCACTTTTAGAAATTTGCAAAAAGAACGGATGATGGACTAAATGCCGAATAAATTACACATTCACCCCCAGTCATAGTTCTGAGATAAATCCATAGTTTTTTTGCTCAACATGCCATTTCAGTTTGGACCCAGCAATATGCAAATTAGTCTTGACCCTGCTCCTCATGCGAACAGTCCAGCCCAAACTGCCAGACAAAGTCCTCTCTGGACCAAAAACAAGCATCCTGGGACCGGTTTCGGGGTATCACCCCTCATCAGCCAAACTCGCTTGAATCCGGTGGCATAGTGAGCACGGGAACCACCTCTGGGCATACCCTTCCCACTTAGGGTGTCAAATGCAATAAGAACCTGATGATGCACGGAATGCTGAACAAATCAAACATTCACCCCCAGTCACAGATCTGGGGTAAAGCCATCATTTTTGTGCTTGCCACGCCATTCCAGTTTGGACACAGCCATTTGCAAATTAGTCTTGACCCTTCTCCTCATGGTAACAGTCCAGCCCGAACTGCCAGACCAGGTCCTCTCTGGACCAGAAGCAAGCATCCTGGGACAGGTTTCGGGGTATCACCCCTCATCATCCAGGATAGCTTGTGTCCTGTGGCATAGTGAGCACGGGACCCATGAGCAGGGTCAAGACTGATTTAAATATGGCTGGGTCCAAACTGGGGTGGCATGGTGGGCAAAAAAAAGCACTGGATTGGGATGCGGCCCGAGCGAGTGACACTGGCTGCGATTAATTCAAGCATTCTATCCATCACCTTGTTGTTTTTTCATTTGTCAACCTAAGTGCGCCGGGTATGCCCAGACGTGGGTCCTGGGCTCACTGTGCCACTGGTTTCAAGCTAGCCTGGCTGATGAGGGGTGATACCTCAAAACAATTCCCAGGATGCTTGCTTCTGGTCCAGGGAGGACCTGACTTGACAGTTTGGGCTGGACTCTTCCCATGGGGAGCAGGGTCAAGACTGATTTGCATATGGCTCGGTCCAAATTGGGGTGTCATATTGGGCAAAATAGAGATGGATTGGGATGTGGCCCGAGCATTCCATCCATCCATCACCTTATTGTTTTTGCATTTTCTGCCCTAAGTGCGCCTGGTATACCCAGCGCATGTGTTTACAAACAAAATATAAATTCTGAATTTTCTTCACCAGAGCAGCCCCCCACTCCCAGGGCTCGGAAGAAAACAGCACAGCCAGGTCCTTGCAGGATCAGAGTATGTCCTTTTATTTTATTTATATCATGCCACCGACCGTGCAAATAAAGACCTACGCATTTCGGCCTGAGCCTTCGACAGGGTCATCGAGTGTATGAGTATAGACAAGCCATTTAAAGGGAAAATTCCCTCCAAAAATTTCTCCACAATTTAAAGAGATACATACACAACTTTTTTCATATATTTTTACATTCTTTTTCATTTTTTGTTATTTTTCACATTTGTTAAACTACACACAGGAGGTAATAATTTTATATTTTTATAGAATATACCCACATATCCTAATTCCAATTTTCCATTTTTACATTACAGTAGTATTAAGTCATGACATGTCATTTGTTATGTTGACACTGGTTTTCCAATTATGGTTCAAGTACCCATAACATGTCATTTGGGTTAGCTTAAGTTGTGGTTACTGTCCAATCACGGTAAAGTACCCATATATACACAATTCAGCTAATCACCTAGTCCAGTGGGTCATATAACATTAAAAAAATAACCACCTGAAAAAATCTTTTTAAGATCTTTCCCTTGAAAAACAGGGGGAAGGAAAGGGGAGAAAAGAGTGAAAATTTAGAATTTCATACTTTGTAAAAGATCAAAATATGTTCTTCTATTCTTAATGTAAGTCAAGGTTGGAGATGAGGAGGTGTGCAGACGTGCAAATGCGCATTTATAAGTGCAAAAAGACATAAAAGGGAGAGAGGTATCTATATATAAAAGTGAAGTATCCAGGAGAATAAAATATCCAGGAGAGTAAAAAAGTATAGAATATAAATGTAACAAAAAATAGCAGGCTTGGATTAGCTTTGCCAATGCTAGTTAAAGGCATGTAGTGTATATACAGGGTAAGAAATTAATAGGAACATTCTTATATTTCTTAGGGATGTCAGGAAAGACGTTTTCCAAAGTGTACATAAAATATCTGTTGCGCAAAAAATAGCTAAATGTGTAAATGCTGATGTTTCCCTCCTTGACTCATGCATATTTTCCACGTTATGGGGAATCTACACAAGTATATTTTCAGAGAAGAAGAACGCCTTAGATTCTTTTACAAATCGCCTAAAAATCAAATGTATACATAGGAGTATACCTAACAGGACGGGGTTTCTGACTTTTGTCAGCCCTGCTTCGTGAATGCGACCCCGCGTGATAAACTATTATTTTCTGATCAAACTCTCTGATCAAAAGACACTTTCATTGTCACGAAGACCAACTTACTGTAGTCGTTTGTAATTCGGTAAAAATACCAGTCAGACTTTACTTTCTGCAGGCACAAGCCTTCTCTGTGAAGATGTTTCAGAAATAATGGAAAATAGTTATCTTCGTTTCAGAAATAATGGAAAATAGTTATCTTCCATTCAGTGACACAGTAAGCATTTCCCTGTCAGTCTTTTTGTTTGGCAAATTGCTCAAACCGCCCTCGCTCTTTTTACTGTTATTTTAAACCACGTGGTATTGTTAGGCGAGCAAACTTCCATGTACAATTTGTCATTTCAATCTATTTTTTAATTAAACAACTTGCGGTGGTGAGTGATTTATTTGCTTTTGTTTCACTTGTTTGCTTTTCTCTCCTTTCATCTAGTTTTTATTTCTTTCTCAGTAAGTGTGGAAATGTGCCTTATATATATAGGGAACAGTTGAGCTCCTGCTGGTTTTCCGTTCGTCTCAATTTTCAGTTCTTTTTACCTGCACTTCCCACCTCACCTCCGCTCAGGATGAAAATGATGTGCCTGGCGTTTAAAAACACTCGCTCGCTCAGCAAGCATGTAACAGAAATCTGCAGTCATTTCCCAGCATCCGTTAGATATCCTTGCCATCACAGAGTCCTGGACACAGGAGGCCCGGTCTTTCACAAGCCGGGGCTACCCATTTCTTCCCCATGGCTGGAGCCTTTGGAGGCCCTTTGTTTTAGGGAAAGGGGCTGCTGCAGGCACAAGGAAGGGGTTCTTCAGGAGTGAGGGAGAAAGAAATGAGAGAGCGGGGACGAAGGGAGCAAAGTTGGTTTGAACATTTTTGCAGGGATGGGTTTGGTTCGCAGTCCGGCTGTGGTTGAAAACCGATCGGCTAGAATGCTGCCTAGAGTGACTGACTTGGTTCCGACTATTTACAAGCATTCCTTCATTCACATTTTGTATGTTTGTTGTAATGCATCAAATGGGCAAGCATATTTCCATGCATTGATGGGTCCTTTGCTTGCTCTACCACAGGATCCAAGCTATACTTCACTAGCAGCGCCGAAACCTGTGTGGAGTTGCTTATGTTCCCTTCTTTTGGGAGCTACACCTGGCAGTTTAGGATGGACTGTTCCCATGAGTATCAGGGTCAGTTCTGATTTTCATAAGCCAAGCCTTTGTCTAGAGTGGCACAATGGGTGAAAAATGATGGGTTAGAAAGTAGCAGAGTGATTGCCAGTGGTTTAGACATTTGCAAGCATTCCTCCAATCATCTTTTTTGTGTTTGTTCAATCGACTCCACACCTCACCCTGGCAGACCCCCTTTGCTTCCACCTCATAAGCGCTAATAAGTGCAGTGGATGCCTTGTTGCCTTGATGCAATCACTTTGTCTCTACACTCGTTCTCTAATGTTCTCAGAATGAAAGCCTCCACCTTCCTTAATTGCTCTCTTACAGCCAGATCGGTATACGGTCCTCCCAGTCTCACCTCTACCTTCGGCAACCATCGTGCTGACTGTTTTAGACTACTCCTACCTAGCTCTTCTCAGCGCTTCATAATCAATGATTTTAACATTTGGGCAGAGTGCCGTAAGTGACCCAAATCAAACCTTCTGGACTCTTGCACTTCTATAGTCTTCACCTGTAGCAAAGTCATCCTGTGCCCTGGGCACTCCCCAACTTTTTGCTGACTGGTACTGGTGGTAACTCACGCTGACTGGCCCTGGGCTCTGCTTAACCAGGCCCAGGGCCAGTGCTATGCTGAAAGACAGTGAAAACACCTACGTACACTAGGGTACACTATGGGTTGGGGTACACCTGTGATTGGCATGACCTACCTTTAAGGCCCCAGTACATAATAGGGCAGGTAGACTGAAACTACCTCCCAGATCCTAGTTTATAATAGAAGTTAGCAGCCCTTTCTGCACTTGCATGTGTGCACTGCTGAAGCCTTGGGTCAGTTTAAAAGTAGCTCTGTGTTGCAGGACTGCTTTTAAAAAGTAAATTGTGTCCAACCTCGACTTTGGTGTTTGGGGCACTTAAAAATGGATAACCTGCAATGTTTGGGAATATTAAGTACCCCCAGGGTCTCCCCTAGGTGTACCAGGGTTGGGGGCGGGGGGGGGTCAAGTATTTATAAGGAGGACTTTTATAAAATGAGTTTTAAATGCCCTGGGTTAAGATTGCACATTTCACTCCCCACATTGTTATAAAGAGCAGCCCAAAATCGACTTTGGTGCTAGGAGCACTGTGGAGGGAGGATCTGCAATATCATGATATATTCAGAAACCCTAAAGTCTCCCCTAGGTGTTCCAGGGGTGGGATTCCTGTAGAAATAGGCATAGTAATTATAGAATATGCTTTTATGAGCCCTGGTGCTGGAAAAAGGGCCCAAGTAATTTTCCCATTGCAAATCCCCTGCCACATAGGTTAACATGGCAAGAAGTTATTAACTAATAAAGCCTGATAGGAGAATGATAGAAATAGCATTCAAAGACTTCCCAGAATGTTATTAATAAATCCAACAATATGATATTGTTGAATTTCTCCTAAAATGTACAGACAAGAAGTTATAAGACTGTCTTGTCTGTAAGCCCAGATTCAGCCTTCCAGTGGTCTGTCCTGATTGGTCAGAGTTAAGTGGATTAACCAGGCTCCTTTGAAGAGGTGATAAAGAGTCCCTGGGGTTAACCAGCTCTGCTGGGAGGGCAGTGTTCTGTTAGACAGGAATGCCAGAGCAGGGGGAGGAGTCATAAACAATGGACTTCAAGGGAAGGGGAAGACACCCATGTCATTTACAACTCTACTCTTTTGAACCAAGCCAGATGCGGTTGTACTATTTGGGGAGGCAAGATGGCGGCCGCTTAGGAGGCCGGTAGCAGCACGGACCGAAGGGCTGCAAGTTCAATGTGAAGGACCTGTGGTACATAATTGAAAGTAGGCGCAGATAACGTGGATTATCAAAGCTGATGCCCCCCAGGCTTTGCTCCAGATCCTGTCACTGCTGCAAGTGGGCGGATCAATTAAGGCTCGGGCTGCTGGCTTTAAGGTTGGTAAGTCAGTACTTACCGAGAGCGGACTGGTGTTGGCGGACCTGGCCTTTCAATGCGATGGGCCCCAAGAATCCAGGCACGGGAGCTGTCCCCAAAGCGGGAGGAGCTGGAGGAGTTCGGCAGACACGGGGTGGTCCCGTAGCGGCGGTAGAGAAGCTGGTTCCCGCGGAGCCGGCATCCGTGCACGGGCGTCGGACCCAGACGTAGCCGCAGCAGGCTGAGGTGCTATCCGAGAAGCGAGGGAGAGGCGGGGTTACGGGTAAACAGCGTCCCGCTGGCCCCACAGTGGTTGACCTGTTTCAGAGGTCCCGAGAGTCCCCGTCGGGTGGCGGAAGAGCCAGCAGACTGCCAGCGGGCAGACAAGCATCTGAAATGAAGGAGAGTGCGAAAACAGGAACAGACTCTTCCCAGCAGCAGATGGCAGCGGAAGTGTCTGCAGCAGCTGAAGTGTCTGTAGAGGCTTCGTGTGTGAGACGGTTGAAGGTAGGCTCGCTGAGTCAGATGCATCCTTCATACAGCTGAACATTCAAGTAGACTGTGTTCAAATGGGGGGGATGTAGCAGGGCCCCCAAACATCGATGAGCTATCACATAGTGGGGGTGTGAATCTGATAGAAGGGCAGGATCAAATGGCAGTCCAACCCATGTCAATGTATGAAGAATCCCCTCAGCCAGATATCACCGTAGAAAAGACAGGAAGCAAAAATAAAAGCAAAAGCAACCAACCGGTGGTATTAACATCAGCCAATCAGAAGCAAGGCGAAGAGGAGAGGGAAAGAATGAACAAAGGAGACCCCGATAAAGAGCCCAGCGATTGTTTCTTCTCGGCTTCCGAAGGGGCAGGATGGTCTGAGGACGGTCTTGGCTCCTCCTCTGATCTTAGTAGTATTGAAACAGATCTGGAAGGTAGCGAAGGGGCTCAAGCCCGTACAGCTCGGAAACGAAGACGGAAATCTAATACACAAAGGCTGGGAGGCAAAGACCTAAATTGGGACTATACTCTATCCACTCAACTGGCAGGCTCCCCCCTTAGGTGAGATCAATACAGCAGTTAATCAAGACCCCCCATCATTAGATGCCATATATCAGGCAATATTGATGCATGGAGAGGAGACACGCCAGGACAGCCGGAAAGCGCAGTCCGCTATGCGAAAGATGCAAGGGGTCATCAGGAAGCTTGCCAAATCATGTAATATCATTGGGGATCGTACGTCTGAACTGGAGGCTAGAGTGGTTACGGCAGAGTCAGACCTTACAGGCACTCAAGCAAAGACGGAAGAACATGACGCCCAGTTGAAGGACATTCAATGGAAGCTGGAGGACCACGAGAACCGGCTGAGGAGGAATAATCTTCGCGTATTGGGGGTCCCAGAAGGAAGCGAGGGATCGGACACCAGGGCTTATATAATCGAGACATTTAAATCTGCATTTCCGGAACTCTCTGATTGGAACTGGTCGCATGAGGTTCAGCGGGCTCACCGCACCCCCTTTAAGCCAAGGTATCCACTGAAAGAAGATTCAAGGCCCCGTGCGATCCTAGTCTATTTCGGAAACTTTCTGCTTCACCAGGCAATTGCAGAAAAAGCTAGGTCTGAGTCAAAAAGATCAAGTGGAGGGGTGTCCTTTTTTGTGCGCCCCGACTTTTGTCATGCTACAGTGGAGAGAAGGTGGAGATTGAGGCAAATGATTAAGCCTTTCCAGGATAAAAATATCCAAGCATATTTAATTAATCCAGCACAACTGAAAATTTACTGGGAAGGTCAGACGCACTTTTTTTCCTCAGAAATTAAGGCAATCTGGATAATTTGGATAGACCAAAATGAACAGGTTCATGACTAAGCTTCTTAAGTTAGTTCAGACGGATGAAATAGTGAACTGTAGTTGATTGAGTTGTATGAAATATAAACGGGGGCGGGGGAACAACACTGTATGTTAGGCAGCGTAAACACACGATTGAAATAATAACCACAGGCTTCATTATATATATATTTTTTTTAATTTGTTTTGCAGCCTCGGTCGGTTGTGCTGCGATCATCACAAGCACAGACATTGGTCTGAGCGCTTCACCAGGGTGGTGGCGGGGGAGGGGTGAAGGGGATGAATGGAGGGGGAGGGGTTGGCTCCAAGCAGGGGGGGGAGGTGGGGCCCGAGGGGAGCTGGGGATTCCGGGAAGGGGGGGTAAAAAACAAGATAAACTTTATATACCCAGAGTCGAGTATAAGGTTCACGGAAAAAGAAAATGCTTTAAAAAGAGTAATGTAACCAAGACTAGGCAGGCAGATATGGATGATGCAAGGAACCAAGGAAAAGATGGGTAGGTTAAATATCTGTACGATAAATGTTGGGGGATTGAATGATCGGAATAAAAGAACAGTGTTGGCCGAGTTTGCTAGAACGAATAACATAGATATTTTATGCATACAAGAAACCCATGTTCCATGGGAAAAAAGGACTATGATGTATATGAGAGGTTATAATATGGTGGCCTGTACATCCCAGACCTCAAGCATTAGGGGGGTAGCGATCTATGTAAAAACTAATATAGGGGGAGCTAAACGGATGTCTGCTGACGTACTGGGGCGCTGGGCAGTGGCTGAGCTAGAGGCGGGGATTACCATCTGTGCAATCTATGGCTCAAACCAAGACGACCCCGAGATACTAGAGTACCTCGAGGTAGAATTAGCTACCTGGTCAGGTCCTTTAATCATTTGTGGTGATCTTAATATTTCTGTTAATCTGGGTAGCAGAATAAAATATGTGGGGCGGAAGCCCAGAGTGTATAGAGCTTTAGCTTCCCTGGTTGACGTCATGGCCTGGTAGACGTGTGGGGGAATAAAAGAGGTAACGATCCAGGATTTACTTATTATTCTTTTCCTCATAAGAAATACACGAGACTTGACTATTTTTTTGTACCTGTACCACTTATTAATAAGGCTGGGGTTAGAAAGATTCCGAAAGTTATTTCGGATCATAATCCGTTAGTCCTCGATATTGAGGTAGAGACTCTCAACAAGAGTTATAACAAATGGACCTTTGACAAGAAACTCCTGGTTAACAAGCTCTATATAGAATATATCAGGATTTGAGCTCAAGAATTTTATGATATCAATAGATACAGCGCCTGCCGTAATATGGTATGGGATACCTTTAAAGCCGCTCTAAGGGGGGAGACTATCAGTTTTGTTGCACGAAATAAAAAGGAGAATCGCCGAGAAAATGAACGATTGCTAGCAGAGCTCACAAGGGTAGAGGAAGATCACATAGCCTCGTTAGCTCAGGGACAAGAAGCTACAGGCACACAACTGCAAATGGTCTCCCTAAAAGCAGAAATAAATAGCTGGCTCACACAGAAATCGGCAGAAACATATCAGTCACATCACAGCAAATTTTATGAGACTGGTGAACAAGTAGGGAAAATGTTGGTGCTGCGTACCAGGCAGGAGAATGTTAAAAATCGGATAGCAGTTATTAGGAAGGAGGGTCAGAACTATACGGAGACTAAGGATATTCTTAGGATATTTCAGGAATATTATCAGTCTTTGTATAAAGAAGAGGGAGGGACAACCCAAGAAGGTATATCAAGCATCATAGAATCTGAGTTAGGGCCTTTACTGGACAGCCACACTAAAGAGGAGCTGGATAGGGACTTCACGTTGGAGGAGGTGTTAGCAGGGCTACAGGAGCTACCATCAGGGAAGGCAGCCGGGCCTGACAGCATCCCTTTAGAGCTTTACAAGCAGATCCAGATGGTTATAGCCCCCTTACTTTTAGATCTATTTCTAGGGATACAACACAGTGGACAGGTACCAGAATCTTGGAGGGAGACCGATATCATCATCTTTCACAAAAAAGGTAAACCACCGGATAATCCATCATCATACAGGCCCATATCCCTGATCAATTCAGACACCAAACTATATTCCAAGATATTGGCTAACAGATTGGGGAGGATCATTGGCTGCCTGGTTTCGCCCTGGCAACACGGGTTTATCCCCGGCAGGGGTACGACCGATCATATCAGACGGGTGTTAACATTATTCAATATCCAGGCCGCAACGGGGGGCGGATGGCCATGATCCTCCTCAACGCGGAAAAGTCGTTTGACCGGGTGGCATGGGGGTTTTTATGGAGGTTGTTAGAGCAGAAAGGTTTTGGGTCAAGAATTGTTAGGGCAATAAGGGCAATGTATGTTAATCCCAGGGCCCGTCTTCGCATGATGGGGGAGACTTCAGATAATATCGCTATATCAAGGGGGACGAGACAGGATTGCCCCTGCTCCCCCTTATTGTTTGCCCTATATATAAACCCCCTGATTGAAAAACTTTTAAGGAGCCAGATAATCAAACCTGTAGTTTCCAGTGGTTTTGAAACCAAGATATTGGCATATGCAGATGATGTTGCCATTTTAACAACGGATCCTGCTAATGCGATTAAAGAGGCCACGGCTATTGCAAAGAAATTTGGGCAGCTATCAGGCTACTCTCTAAATGTAGACAAGACTCTTATCGTCTGTACAAACAATTTAGATTTTAATGACCCAAGGTGTGTACAGAATGCTACATATTTGGGGGTAAGTATTAGTTCAGCAATTAACACAGTAATCAAAACCAATTTCAAGCCAATGATTAAGACTATTTCTGCGGATTTGAGAAGAATAGATAGACTGCATTTGTCAGTAGTTGGAAGGGGAAATGTCCTTAAAATGACGATGCTGCCGAAAATTCTGTACCTCTTTCGCTCTATCCCATTTATGATAGATTTAGAAATCCTAAAAATGTTGGAAGGTATCTTTTCAAGGTTTATCTGGCAGTATGGGAAAGTTAGATGCTCTTTAAAATATATGTCACTTCCGCAGTCTCAGGGTGGGCTAGCAATCCCTAATATTGGATTTTATCACTGGGCATGTCTACTCCACCAGATGTCGACTCTATTCAGCTCCCCCCTGAGCCAAGATATGGAGGAGGGTAAGATCCCGACTATATTTGAACTCACTATTGGGAAGGGTGCCAAGGGGGTGCTCATGCGTCAGACCAAACCGAGCTACTATAAGAAGCTCCGATCAAAGGTTATGTATAGCGCCTGGGAAGTATGGAAAAAGGTGCAGAAGGCTATGACAATTCCCAAAACTAATTATTATACTTCATTATGGCATGCACAAGATCTTCCACATTCCTTTAATGATGTGATGGGTAAATGTAAATAAATGTAAATCCAGTATTTGTATAGCGCACAAATCACCCCCGAAGGGGTATCTCGGCGCTGGGGGCCGTTGGGAAGATTAAGCAAGCTATTGCCCAGAGTCGCATGGTGCTGGGCAGACCCCTGCCGCCGGAGCCAGGGATCGAACCGTGATCCCCAGCGTCCAGTGTCAGTCGCCCTGGCCGCGGCGCCACACCTCTCCAAGGCAATGGGAGCAACTAGGATCAACAAGGGTAGGCGACATGTTTGAAGCAGGTCAGTTACGCACGTTTAATGCTTTACAGCAGGAGTATGGAATCTCGCCCAGGCATTATTTTAAATATGTTCAAATCCGTGAGTACTTTATCGGTCAAGGATCAACGGTATCCCCGGGGGGAAAAATTCCATTAATAGAGCTAGTAGCTGGGAGCGGTAATAGGATCAGGAATATTTATGGCCTCTTGCTCAAAAGTATCCAGGATGATCTCGAGGAAATTGAATCGGGGTGGGCAGGGAAATTACATGATCCGGATGTAGATTTGTGTATGTCCCTGTTAATAGCAGGCAAAATTCTCCGCTCAACAAGTCTCAAGGCTCAGCACTACAAGACGTTATTTAACCTTTATTTCACCCCAGCTAAACTGTTTAGTTGGGGTATGAGGGAAGATGATAGATGTCCAAGATGCGGTCAAGGACCGGCAACGATAGTTCACATGTTCTCTGACTGTGATAGATTGCTTCCCGTAAAGAAGGAGGTGATTAATTTTTGTGAGAAGTTGCTAGGAAGGAGCATTAACCTATCCGCTACACTGTTGTTAACGGGTTATGATAGTAGTGCTGGCTTGAACACCGCGGAAAATTACTTTTTATTCATGTGTACAGCAGTCTTAAGATTATTAATAGCCGCAAGATGGAAGGACTCGGATCCTCCTACCTTTTCCTTGTGGCTAGCGCGGCTTATGGGAGTCTACAATCAAGAGATTGCGCTCTACACCTGCAAGGGGAGGGGGGCAAGAAAACGTGGGCAGGCGATATGGTCACCCTTAGATAGTTGGAGGAAGGGCTTGAGAAGCCAAGAAAACAATAGCAGTAGTGGAACAGGGGTGTAAACTGAGGTTGGGGCATGTTAATATGTGTATTTTGCACCTTTTTCACCCGAGGTTTGTAACCTATAATATCTATTCTAGCGTTCTTGACTTTCTGGTGGATAAATTATTTCAGTGCAGGCCTAGGTGTATCTTATACTCCAGCTGGATTTCTTTTTTTAAATTTATCTATTAACTTCTAACTGTATCTCATTTAATCAATCTAGGATTCTGCTGTATTATTTTTAAGTATAAAGTACATCAAATATTACTGCCGAGCGTATATATATATGGATATTGTTACTTTAATGTAATAACTTGTTTACTCTGAAAAATTTAATAATATATGGTATTGTGTGTAAATATCTGGGTATATATAATAAATTAAAAAAATTAAAAAAATGAACCAAGCCAGATGCTAGGCTTAAGGAAGGAATGAGCCGATGCAAGGGGGAGAGACTATAGAGATTAGCCATCCTAGGGGTGTGTTTAGCCAGCTTTTCTCTCCCTGCTGGAATATCAACCATGATGAATTTGGAAGAATTGGTGCACTCTGGGACAAAATAGTGCCACACTTTGCAGGATGTGGTCATACCTTTGGGTGGTACCCTGCACCCCATTGGACAGGAGTGACCTCCTGCTTGACCCAGAGAACTTGGAATAAGTATCTGAGAGGGGCAGAGCCTATCAGATCTGCTGCTTGAAACCTAAGAAAGGAAGAAGGGCCATGCTGAGAAGTTTGATGTGCAATTACTAAGGCCTGCACTCTGAAGATTGGGCCTTCTGCGCCATCTGGAACTACAGCCCTGTGGACTACCTTGCTGTAAAAGAACTAAAGAGTGGACTACCTGCAAGCTACGGGTTAACAGAGCTCAACTGGAACATCACCACCAAGAATTCTCAACCTGGAGCACTACCAGTGGATTTGTAAGGGTTTTGTCCAAGTGGATTGTGGGAACTGTAGTCCTCAACTTTCAAGGACCATCTTGGAGCTTCCAGACCCTTGGAGTGAGTTTGAGACACTTGGGATCCTTTGGGGAACTTCAAGAAGAAGTTCCTGAAGTTTGGAGAACTTTGGAGCAAGTTTGAAAAAAAGCTCCATAAGTGGACCGACTCAACCTTGCCAGCCAAGCCGCCTGCCTCAACTGCGAGCCGGCCTGCCATCCAGGGTCGTCCTGCTGAAAAGCTCCGTAGGTCCGACTTCCAGAGTTTGACTGGGAGAAGGCGAAATCCGAGGCCGGCGAACCCTCACTGAATCCGGCCTGGTAAAGAGCAACGAGGGACCCCGCAAGAAAAAGCTCAGTAAATGTTTCTAAGTCCGAACGAAGAAAAGGTGACCGGGAGCAACTGCGAAAGCCAAGCCCCCTGCCTTCAACCGCGAGTCAGCCTGGATCCTTGATTTGTCCCGCTGAAATGCTCCGGAGGTCGGACTTCCATGAGTTTGACCGGGAGCTCGTCACAAGGCAAACCGGCGAACCCTCACAGAGTCCAGACTGGCTGAGAGCCTCGAGAGACCCCCGGAAGAAAAGCTCCAGAAAAGTTTGTAAGTCAGAAGGTAAAAACTTTGACCGAGACCTACCGCGAAGGTAGCCGCGCAGGGCTTCATCACGGTCGGACTGAAACTTTGACTTTGACCCGGTCTATTGTGACCAGATGTCCCGATAAGGCACTATAGGTTTCTATGTTCTATATAAGGCCAAATCTTTAAAAATTCATATCTCCGGTTCCCTACATTGGAGTTTTGTCATTTTGGTATCATTTTAAAGATAAAAACATTTCCTATTATTATAAAGTGGTGCTGGGTTTTTATTGTGCATTGTGTCTTAATTATTTACTGAATTGGTTTTTTAAATGCTTTACATACATGTCTTTGAAGTTAAGCCTGCCTGCTCGCAGCCAAGCTACCCAGGGTTGAGCATGATAATAATTTTCTAAGACCTATTCTGAGCCCTATACTGTGTTAGTGGCCTTAATGCCAGTGGGAGATATACATTTGCCCCTTCTAATAATCCACTTTCCAACATCACCCAACTTGTATATGGCCACACCCATAGTGGTGGTCACACCGTCAACTTACTGTTCTCTCTTCCCTATGCTGCCACTTTCCTCTGAGCCCTACATCTTCCCTAGAAGGACCACTCCACCATCTTTTTTGTATAAATACCCCCAAGCACACTCATTCTAAGAATACCTCTCATCCAGATGCTCTCAAAAGGCTGTATCATAAAGTTTCCTGGCTGATTTGATCTCTTCTACCTCTACCAGCTTCTATACTGGCATGTCTACTGCACTTACTTAGTTTATGTCTAGGTTACATCTTCATTTGATCTTCAGGTCCCAGTAAAGACCCTACTTCCTCGACACCACACCACCCCTTATTAGAACAATAATCTTCACACTGTAAAACTCTTTTGTAAGCAAGCCATGAGGACCTGGCAGGCCAACTATTCACTGGCCGAGCACAAGCTCTGCTTAACTCAGCTCCATCACTACATAAAACCAATCAACCAAGCTTGCACTTTTTTCTTTGCTGCCTTGATATCTGATGCCGCTAACTCTTTCAAAGAAGCAGTTAATATTGTTCACTCTCTCTCCAAGCCAGACTGCTGTAAATCTGCAATTGCCCCCTGTAAGAAATTGGGTTGCTTGTTGAGGAGGGTGAAACATCTACTCAAGCAGCAACTATAATCCTTGTCAGGGTGAAGTCACAAGCAAACGTCAAATTAAGCTGGGCTAAACCCTCTGGTAGCTGGGCACAAAAGAAGTCCGGCTTAACTTAGAGGCAATCTGTAAAGCATTTATGCAGCACTTCAAACACTATTAAAGGGAAACACAACACAAGAAAAAATCTGACACCAATTTAGAAAGATAGAGTAAAATATAACAATTAGTTATAGACCAAAATGACAAAAATCCAATCAGAAAACCCAAAGATATGCAACTTCAAAGACTTAAGTTAAATTAGCACCAAAAAGCACAAAGCGCCAACAGTGGTTATCTGGTCGCGCCAGACTGGGACAAAGTCGCAAGTTCAGGCTGACCGCAATGGAGCGCAGGATTCCTAAAGAGACCCAGTTAGGCCCACTGAACAAGAGTTCCTTGAATACTGGTTGCAGAGCGTTACAGAGTCCTGTGTCACGGATGCATCTTGCACTGGCAATTCCTAGGGGCTGCGAAACTGTGATGTGATGTCCTGTGTCATTGAAGATGCCGTCAATGATGGCCGTGTTGAGATGCGTCGTGCACTAGCAGGTCCCGAAGAAGCGGCAGGGCTTTCAATGTGGAGTCCTATGTCTTCGTCGAGGATATCGTCTAGGGGCTTGCGATGCAAAGGCCTGCATGGAGGATGCATCACACAGCAGCATTTTCTGGAAGGCTGCGGGCAGCGATGCAAAGGCCTGCACTGGAGACAGTTCATGCAAATGTCCTGATGCAGAGTTTGGAGAGGCGATGCATCATGCAGCGGCTCCAATGAGGAGTTTGGAGAGGTGATGCACAGTGGCTCCGATGCATCATTACTGGTGGGACCACAGTTGGGCTGGCAGACACCTTCAGGCCTACTCTTAAAGGTCCAGGACTGGGGTGGCATCACTTGGGTGGGTAGGAATCACAGTTGACAGAGTCCAGGTGCTGGGTTCAAGGTGGTTGGAACCTTCTGTCCCTGAGGCTCTGGTAGGGAGGCCAGCCTACTAGCCATTGGAGTCACTCTGGTGGTCCTGGGTTGAAGATGGAGGTCCAGTCCTTCTCACTCAGGTAGGAGGGCAGCAGGGCAGCAGAGTGGCGATCCTTCTTGCAGAGCAGCACAGCAGTCCATCTTCTGATGCTTCCACAGATCCAGATATGTACTGAAGAGTTGGGGACTGAGATCCAATATTTATACCTCGTGCCTACTTTGAAGTAGGAGAAGCTTCCAGAGTGTTCCACTACCCAGAGGTGCTTGGATTTCCTGCCTCCCTGACCAGGGACCAGATTGTCTGGAGTCACAAAAGACTACTCTCAAACCCCTTTGTGGGAGTACTCAGGCAAGGCCTTTGTGATGTGGATGTGTGGTAGGTGGCAGCTTCTCCCTTTTATTAACTCAGAGTGGCCCATCTTGCCAACACATAGCTTCCCTTTTTCTCCCTGTCTGGAAGCAATACACTAAAACAAACTGCTAGCTACACCAAGTCATGTGACCCAGTGACAGGCTGCAGGAACCAAATGGTTAGGATAAAAAATGCCAACTTTCAAAAAGTGTCTTTATCAGAATTGTAACTTAAAATCCAACTTTACCATTAAAGAGGGCTTTTAATTACAATTCTTTAGACACCAAACTTGACTTATCGAGCTGCTCCCATTTGAAAGTTATCACTTATTAAATGTAAGATGGTAACCCACAGTAGTGAAAAACGAATATAGGAGTTTTTACTGCCAGGACATGCAAAACTTAAAAATGCATGTCAAACATTTTTAATACACTGCACCATGCCCTCTGGGCTGTGTAGGATCTTCCCTAGGGGTGACATATTTTTTTAAAAAGGGGATGTTTGGGCCTAGGAAGAGGTTGAACTTGGCAAGTCGAAATGGCAGTCTAAAAACTACACAGATAAGCTGCAATGACAGGCCCGGGACATGTGTAAAGGGCTACTGTTGGAATGTGGTTTATTAGTAGGGGTAAGTATGTACCTACCACTAAAAATAAGGCCACAATCACAATACACGGCCCAGTCAAGGTCTCAATAAATTATTCCCTTGCTCAACCCATGGTCGATGGCTGCAAGTAGGCAGGCTTAACTTAGGAGAGAAATGTGTAACGCATTTAAAAACACCAATACATTGAATAATCAAGACACAACACACAATAAAAATCCAACACCAATTTATATAAATAGGAAATATGTTTAGGATTAAAATGACACCAAAATGACAAAAATCCAATGTAGGGAACCAGTGATATAAATTTTTAAAGATTAAAAGTAAAACTAGTGCTTAGAAGCAAATCGAGCTGAAAGGGTTAAAGAAAAGGTGACTATGAATCGGGACAAAGTCAAGAGTTCAGGCCACCCAGGATGCAACACTTTACGCTTACTTCCAGAAGTGTTTCTTGATGCAGGAAAGTGGTCCACAGCACCAGCCATGGGATCAGAAGCTATGCTTTGCCTCTTAGGGTCTGAGACTGCAACTCTCACAATGCATCTGATCAATCAGGTAATCGTAACTGAGGTCACCAGTGAGTTAGTAAAAGTAGTAGGCCGTGCAAGGACTCTAAAATGTATATAAATTAAGACCAAATCAATAAACTGGTCTACAAACATGTATATACATTTAGACCAATATAATAGACTGGTCGGCAATGTAAAGGTGGTCAATCCTTTGTTCTTATCGCAACCAAAATTATATGCACCCTACTGGAACGAAGGATGGGTCTAACTGGCCCAGTGTTACAATGGTTCACCTCCTTCCTAAATAACAGAACCCAAAGAATCAAGATGAAGCAATCACTTTCTCAACCCTCCATGGTCACCATAGGGGTTCCACAGGGCTTAGCACTTTCACCCATTCTTTTTAATCTACTCATGGAACCCCTGGCAAACGCACTAAACTCTGCGAACATTCTATATCACCTGTATGCGGACGACACACAACTGTATATGAAAATCTCCTCTCCAGATGACTTCATCTCCCTCAACGCTATTCTACATAATACTCAAAGTTGGCTCACTGGCAACCACCTCATGCTTAACACCCAAAAAACTGAATTCCTTCTCATCTCCCCCCCCATCACACACCCAAGATAGACTTATGGCTGAAGCATCTAACTTCCTTTGACTGCGCTCCCCACATCATCGACTCAGCGAAATCCTTGGGAGTCGCCCTAGACAATCACTTGAATATGCAAGCGCAAATCAATAACGCCACCAAGGGAGCTAATCATCAGATGACTATCCTAAGGAAACTTAAACCCTTCCTCCCACAGACCGACTTAAAAATGGCGGTACAAGCCCTAGTGCTACCAAGATTGGACTATGGAAGCACCACTCTATGCGGTCTTCCCAAATACAAGCTGGCCCCGCTGAGGGCATCTCTTAACGCTGCGGCCAGACTGGTGTCAGGAACTAAAAGAAATAACCACATTTCTCCAACCTTGAAAGTTCTGAACTGGCTACCCTACGAGGCAAGAATACAACTAAAGGTCGCCTGCATGACCCATAAAGCCCTGCATAGCAATACCCCCAGCTACTTAGCACAAAAGCTTGAGCGGTCGGGAGGATGCAGACAATCGCGAAGTGCGAGTTCGCTACTACTGAAACCACAATCCTTCCATAAAAAGAGAACTGGTTGCAGAGCATTCTCAGGGATCGCACCGAAGATTTGGAACTCTCTACCTCCAGATGTACACAGAATCTCCTCCTTTACCTCCTTCAAAAAGAAGTAAAAATGCTTCTAATGAACAAATTTACATCGTAAGACTTTAATTTCTTTAATGACTACTAGCCACCTATGCTATCCATATACCACTGTCTACCTCTTTTGTATTGAATGGCGAATTTCGAATGTATGTATATTACCCCAATCATCTAATGTTTAAAACTGTGTATTGTAAAGCGCTCTGATACCCTCGTGGGTCATGTTCGCACTATATAAAACTTTATAAATAAATAAATCAGGAGAGGCTGCTGGAAGGCAGGATTTTGGCACATCAGAAAAGCAAGGTCTATAACTTCTTTTCTGTAATAGTTATAATAAATCTAACATTGGCAAATCGTTAGATTTATTTTAACTATTCTTTTAGGTCTTTGAATTATATTTTGGCTTGCTCCTATCAGTAGTTATACTTTATTAAAGTATTCCCATGTTAGCCTATGGAGCCAATATGCGTACAATGGGGTAAAACATTAATGGCAGTTTTTCTCTCACCAGGGCATATAAAACATATTTTAAAATGCCCCTGCTTATTGCTACAAGGCACCCTACCCCTGGGGCACATAGAGGAGACCTTAGGGGTGACATATGTAAAAATAAGGTAGTTTAAGGCTTTGGAAGTACCTTAAATTCCAAAGTCAAATTTGCATATAGTTTAATTTTAAAAGCAGCCTCCAAAGCAGGGCTGCCTTTAAAATGGTAGCAGGCAGCACAGCAGTGGACACTTGGGTGCATTAAATCTACTGGACCTCTAAACCTACATGCCCTACCACATACTAGGGAATTACAGGTAGGTTGTCATACCAATTTTAATTACACCTCATTATCACATACCTTTTAATCAGAGCACAGGCCCTGGGTATGGATAGCAGAGCCCAAAACACAACCAGAATCAGAAAAAGCATGTAGTAGTCAAAATGGGGCAACAAGTGGGGGGGGATACTGCAAAAGCCCTGGTTTCTCATAGCTACTTAAGTGGGTGGCACAATAAGTGCTGAAGGCCCACTAGTAGCATTTAATTAACTGGCTCTGACTATATCTAGTGTCACTTTACTAGGGACTTACAAGAAAATTAAATATGCCAATTGGTTGTAAGCCAATGTTAACATTTTTAAGGGAGAGGGCACAAGCACGTTAGCAGTGGTAAAGTGTGCAGAGTCCTAAAGCCAGCAAAAACAAAATCATAAAAAAAGGAGGCTGGAAGGAAAAACGTTGGGGGAAAACCACGCCAAGGATGTCGGGTCCAACACCACCTCTCAGATCCTTTGTGAGTCACTCTATATAGACTTTCAGGATAAAGTTTATTCTTAGCCCCCATCTCTCATCACCCCGTAACTGCCTCCTCTACTGCCCTTCTCTATTCTTCTCACCTCTTTCCTCTGAAATTTCTGTTGACCATCATTCCAGGTTCTCCTATAGACCCATGTCCTGCACATGTTTTTCACAAACTATCGACTACCATCACTAGTCACTCAGACCTCAACAACCTCTCTTATTCCAGCTGTGAAATCACTACAGACTGGAAACATGCCATAACGGTCCTTCTATTAAAAAAACACAACACTTTTTCTGCCATTCATAGTAACTCCCTTACTATATCTCTTTTCCTCTACCCAGCAAAATCACTGAAAGGGGCATTAACTCACAAACTCTCTACTGATCTAGAAACCCATTCTCTCCTTGATAACTCTCAATTCGGCTTCAGTCCCATGCACAGTATGGAAGCCACTTTTGTAACTATACTTGATGACATCTGCCTTATTGTAGACCAGGGTGAATCTGCCACTGTGGGTCTTATTGAACTTTTGGCAGAGTTTGATGTGGTGTGCCATTACACTTTGCTCAGCTCAATTGGTGCCAGAAATAAGGACCTCACTTGGATTAAATCCTTCCTAATGAACCATAGACAAGCAATTCATATCACACTTTTTAGATCTAAGCCTATCCCCAGTGGATTTCCTAAGGCTCCTTTTTCAGCCCTACACTTTTCAACTTTCATGTCACCCCTCTTGCACTCTTGATCGTATGTTTTGGTTTTTCACTTGTCTTTAATTCTGATAACACTGAGCTCCTCATCAGACTAGATTGTACCTCAAAAAAATTCTTTCCTGGATCACTACATTTGTCATTTGGATGCATCACAATTCTCTTTAAGTCAATACGGATAAACAGAGATCCTTCTTGCAGGCAAGGATGCCTCCCGCTATGTTTCTAATTGGTGGCCAGCCCACCTAGGACCCATGCCCATCTCTATATCTGAAGTTTGCAACCATGACTTTTACTGTGAAACCAGCCTTTAACCACACACCCAGATCAATAAATTGCCCTTCTGTTGCTATCACTTATGTTGCTTCCTTCAAAAATGTCTGTCCTTGCTTCCTATCTCTCAGCATGTCAAATTGAAGTGTAGGCTCTAGTCCTCTCGCTCCTGAGCTACTGCAACTCTTTTCCTCCCATCCTTTTTGATCCTATGGCTCCAGTGCATTCTAATCTCTATGGCCAAACTTTCAGCTTCCCTGAAGGTCCCCTATTTCTCCTCATCTTTCAGCTCTTCACTGGCTTCCTCATACTCAATGTATTTCTTTAGGGAAGCATCTATTACAATGCAGGCATTACATCATGGTGCCTTTACAACGCAGTCAGTACCAAGACTGCGACATTACTACGAGTCCCATTACAACGCAAGTCATTACAACGACTTCCTTTAGGGAATGCGGTGTTGGACTGGTGTTGGATTTTAAGTCCAACGCCTTCCCTACTGATACACCGACTGGAGTTGGAATAGTAAATTAAACTATTCCAAAGTCCAGCGCTTCCCTACAGCAAGTCGTTGTAGTGACTTGCGTTGTAATGGAACTCGTGGTAATGGCACAGTCGTGGTATTGACTGCTTTGTTAAGCCACGTTTAGTTTTGGCATGCGTGGTAACAGATGCTCTTCATTATTTTAAATCTTTAAGCCTGGCACACTGCATTTTACGTATTCAGAGCCAGTACTATCTACAGAGCAAGTGCCTTCACTACACCCCTACTTGTCTGCTCAGATCCTCATGCCTCCGGTTGCTTGCCCTCCCCAAAATTAATCTATCTCTCGCTAGAGGCTCGTCCTTATCATTCTTAATTGCCAAATATTGGAAACATCTGCCCCCGACATTAGATCTCTTGACAGTCACTTCTTTGTCCTTAAAGCACTCATAAATTCCCTTTTAAGTTTTAAGCTCTTTCTCCATCAACTCATGCACTGCTGCTAATCCTTCACCAAGCCAGGATACTTATCGGGGAACAGTGTGCTTTATATATAATTTTAACATATTATTACACAATATATATATTTGAACATGGTTTTTATTGAGCTCAAATCTTGAAAGCAATAGAGCTCTCTCTGTACATGGATTCAGGAACCAGGGAAGGATTTAGGGTATACGAATGAAGAAAGAATGGATCTGCAGCCAATGTGTGTGGGAGCTGAAATATTCCTTCTGATGGAATATGCTACTGATGGGCATGGCCGGACTGGCCAGCCAGGCAAGCGGGCAATCTCCTGGGAGGCTGAAGCCCCAGGTGGCCGGTTTCGACACTTGGAGGCCGGTTTCGGCCTCCAGGAGCGGTGGTGCACGTTACGTGATTCCGGCGGCGACTTGAAAGCGTTGCTCTGGTTCAGCACGCATTAGCACTTCTGCACATGGGGGCTGAATTTATCATTTTTGCCAGGGCTGGTTTAAGTTTCCAGTCTGGCCCTGCTGATAGGCAAAATCAATTTTACCAACAAAAGTAGGAACATTGGGGCATATTAGCAAGACCCACGTTAAAATTATCGCCGTTTTAGCGGCAGGAAACTGCCGCTAAAACGGCGATAATGGGCTTGCTAATATGCGTTATGGTATTCCAATAGAAGCCCAGGTTAGATGTCCTGCACATCTAACCTGGGCTTCTATTGGAATTCTATAACGCATATTAGCAAACCCATTATCGCCGTTTTAGCGGCAGTTTCCTGCCGCTAAAACGGCGATAATTTTAACGTGGGTCTTGCTAATATGCCCCATAGATTTAAAAAACGTCCATGAACTGAAAACACCAATCAGAAGGGGTTCTCTGAAATTTATAACCCTGAATAGATCAGGCAGCCTAGATGGAATGGGCCTCAGAGCCCGAGTTTGAATGCATATACTCTCTGTGCTCTTCGGCAAAGGATCATGCAATCTAAAATGTAATTTATTTTCAAATTAAACCATCCACCTCCAGATAAATCTAGAACATAATCATTTTTGCGAGCTTTGGCATGGTGCAGGGGGTGAATGCATCTTTATCGACGTCAGCATAGGCGTTCGGGAATCTTAATAATAAGCTCGTTGCTGATACTGACGAAGAGCAATGCCAGCCTGACAGTATTGTAATATGGCTTAAGAACCTACAAAAAGTTAAGTAAGTGGGTTATCAGACCCCCACAGCATGCATAAATTAATACAGTAATCCCTTAATGACCTCGATGTTTCATCAGTGACCTGATATTACGTTTTCAAATTATATTTTTACAGATAGTCTAACATTAGCTATATAGATACTCTATGAATAGCTCACATTCATATAGCCGAGACCGCGTGTTCGTTTTCTGTACTTGCCTGCCATTGGAGTGCAAGTCAGGTTTACTCCAGGACACTAATCTGAAATGCCCATCTATTTTTCATCCCCGTGTCTTTCTCCCGTTCCTCTTCCATTTCACACTTCATGAGAACATTGAAGTCACAGAAAGTAAAAATAAAAAGCAATTTCGCTTCGTTCTTAACGCATTACCTCTCTTCCCTCCTTTCACTGCAATCTAAACTCATTGAAAATGTATTAGCCAAAGGTATGAAGTACTTTCTGCAGAACTACTTATTTAAAATGATATAGTTATAGATAAACATTCAAAACTGTAATTGCCGCTCGATGGGAATGCCAGGTTTTAACTACGAGATGTTTATAATTGACTTTAAAAAATGTGACCCCTACTTTCCAGCAGGATATTTAGGCCATCATTACAAGTGTCTTCCTAAATTACTGCCCTGCGGCAATACTACTGCAGGATAAGGTTTGCACCATGAGGATTTTCCCCTTTATGTATGTCGGCAGGCCAGAACTGCTGACATTTAAAGGGGAAAAAGACTGTGTTAGTATTCGGACATGCAGATTTCAGTAGAGTAGGCACCAAAATGTGCTTGTTTTGCCTCATTCTTATGAGCCACTTTGTAATTGATGCTATTTTTTGCGCCTGGTGAGATCCGAATCAATTTCAATTTATTTATAGACCGTTCGATTAATTAAAATCATTACTGTAAAATATATACAACTTTTTTCCGAATCTCATGGTTTTGATTTCACTGTCTGCGATGAACAGGGCACTGGTAATCGAAGCTCTAATCTCTTTAACAGGATGGTATTGGCACTCTTCATAGAGGTTCAGACTTGCCAGACAGCAAAGACCTTACTGGTTTTATTTCGTGCTGTGCTAGTCAAGTAGGAGATAAGTTATAAGATTATTAAAACGATCATTCTGAGAATACAGAGTCCAAAAAACGCTGTGGACAGCATCCTCGACTTTATAATAAGTCAAGTGTGTGGATAGAGGCTAATTTGGTAGCGCAGAATTAAAACGTGACTTGGGAGAAAAAAGCTACATATAGTTATACAGAAAAGTGTAAAATGTAAATAAATCAACATTAGCATTTTGTGCTATTAAACGTCACAATATGCGCCCAAGCGGGTGCATAGTATACCCACTAAAAGCAGGGTTCTGGGTGGGCTACTCTGACTTTAGAGAGGGGCGTGGGGCACTTATGGCCATTATCAAAGCCATCACCGAGGATCCCAGGGTTTGGACCATGTTCAGAGTGGTCTACAGATCAGAGTCCATGGAAGAAGTGACAGTATGTAGTCGCAGGGTCTGTATTGTTCAAGCGTAGGACCTCGAAATATGCGGTGGTGTTTGATTCCATGGCATCTTGGTAATTTTAAAGTAAGTATTTGAGGTTAGGACGATGGGGGAATGGAGGACTCAGAAAGCATCCAATTAGGAGCAGGGGGAGAGTTAGAGGAAGATCATTGGAGCAAAATAATCACATCAGCAAAAAAGCACAGTAAGGTGTATACCAGGCATGCAAGATTTGCTCAAGTTCGTGTAGGAATGGCAATAAATATCACTCCGGTTGCACAGCAGGAAAGAAGGTAAGGGATGACAAATGCTGGTGAGATTGCAAGGAGGTGTGAGTCATTAGTCCACATCATGTGGACATGGTTAATGATAGATGAATTCTGGGAAGAGATGTCATAGTAAATGTGGAATATCATGGGCAGCGATCACCAATCATTCCTGAATGCAGCATTGCTATGAAACCAGTACAACATGTTTATACTGTGAAATCTCATGTAGGGAAATTGACTTCACCTCTACTCCTAATTGCAAAGCATAAAACACCCAGCCTTTGGGGTAAGGCGTGGAAGCCTACAGCTAAATTATGGGTGCTCAGGTTATGAAATATTCTGGTAATAGAGGCGCTAGCATCTGACAGTGCAGACAAACAATGTTGATTTGAGAAGATACAGATGATCTTCAGTCATTATCTATCAAACAACCTCAAAGAAACTACCAGGCTGCTTGAAGAAGTTGCACATGTTGCACATTGTGGACCATCCTGGTGAGCTCGACCATAGTAGGCTAGGGTGTCAATGAAGAGCCGGTTAACCTGCTGTGCACCAGAGCCAACTCTAATAAGTGGAGATATAAGATAATTTTATGACCCAGTGTATATTTCATGAAGCTTAGTGGGGATAGGAGGGTCTTGGTGGAGGAAATAATTTTGAGTGGGCTGTGGACAGGAGTGAAATAATATGTGGATTACAGATTTTCTTGTTCTACATAAAAACTATTTCAATAAAAATGCAATATAAATACTATTGAAACATAAAAAAAACAGCTCTCACAGAAAAGAACAACATGAGCAGATTACTAAGACAGGAACTGAGAAAACTGAGCCTAATACTTCTGCAGCCATGCTTTTTAGAACTCAATGCTCAGTAGCACAAATGCTGATAACTAGCAATAAATGAGTTAATAATAAAGTTATTAAACATTTAACAGGACCCAGTGTAAGCCTATGCCCACAGTAGTGAGGTTATAAAATCCTAATGTTTTCATAACAAACAAGAGCATGGAAGCATTATAACAAAAAGAAGAAAAATGTTATGTTATATGTTATGTTATAAAATTTATACAGGGGACGAATACCAAACGGTGCCTTGGCGCTAGCAATCAAGAAGCTAGCTGGAGCACTATTCAACGAACAACCAGGTCTTAATGGCTTTCCTGAACAATGTCAAGGAGGGAATGAAATGAATCATAGGTCATGAATCCAGAGTCTCAATTAGGAGCAAACATTTGCAAAACCAATAGGTCTTACTTTTTTACACCAATTGACACTGAGAAAGTTTTTTTAACTTCGTAGATATGACGACCATGCATGCGCACACAAACAAGACTTGGGATGATTTAAAAAATATTTTATACTTAATTTACTGTTCCAAGAAGATGGATAGTCATTTCAGAAAAAAAATCCAAAAAATAAAGTACGTTTGGGACACCACACAAACCGGAATATGTGAGCGGCCCAGTAGCAATGCGCATCTACTAGGACCTCACAGAAAAAAAATGAATTGAATAAAGTGAGATGGCAAAGTGAGTGAGGAAAGTGATGCCCTCCCATAAAGTGCTTAAGAAATATAAAAACAGTCCTTCCGTGTCAGCATTGGAAGGATACAACTTATTCAGTAAAAAAGTGTAAAGAAGAAATGCTGTATGGGTTAGACAGTTAAACAGGTAAAGATGCCTACAAGCGATTTGTTTGGAATATACTTTTTAAAAAAATATATATATCTTTCATAAAATGTCATCACATGACATTGTCAATTAATTGAATCAATACTTTAAAGTTTCGTTTTGTAAACCAATTACAGTAGTCAGGTGTATAATTGATAGTTAGGTTTATATTACAATGCAAAATTGCATTTTCACTCTCTTGTTCTGTATCAAAGTATGTTGTCGAAAAATAAGTGCCAGCCCCCCATAATTAGTGCCAGTGGGCCCCACTTGCAATCACCTGCTCAAAATAAGCACTAGTTGAGTGCCTTCAAGTGGTGAGGACAGTGAACTTTCTGAAACAAGATGAACCATAGGGATGTATGGGCATGGCAAACTGGTGGCGGAATGTCAAAAGACACCTATTACTATGCCATGCTGAACCTCTTTGCGAAGTTAACACACTGTTAGTAAGAAAATACAGGGCTAATGGAATTTATGAATGACATAGCAAAAGAGAGGCAACTATAGATTGACCTACTACTGAAATACCAACTGTAGAACATACAGCCACTCCTATTGATATGGCTATAAGACTAGAGCAAACGGCAGTACGTTATGATGCAATAACAGTACAGTTCTGCTCCCAGAACCTAGCTATCTCTCCAATCACTTATTTTTTGTATTTGGTCTTCATCAGTAGGGTGTACACTGAGTCCTATGGCACAGAAAGCATAAGGTCTACATCTGGGCACACCCTTCGCACTTAGCACAGAAATAGACCAAAACTGGACTGGGCTGCTTGTGTTCCTGCTCAGAGAGACCTGGAATGGCAGTTAAGGTTGCACTGTTTCTATTGGAGCTGAACCCAGGCTGATTTGCATATGGCTGGTTTTTCAGTTGCATGAAATAGTGGGCAAACAAAACGATGGACTGGATTGAGACCCAGAATTATAACCAGTGGCTGAAATTAAATTAGGCAATCCACCCATCACTTTTTTGTGTTCCTTAGTCCATTGTTGAAAGTGGGCGGGCAGAAAGTAATTTTATTGTGCAAATAAAACTCTTCAGACCTCTGTCAAATGTCAGCAAGTGTCTGTCAGTGTGATGGGTACTATATAATTTTTCTGGAGTGTAGAACATTACATATAATGAACTCTCCATCCAGTGATGTATGTCAAAATATCATAGCCAGAAATATTCTCTGACATTGTAATCTCCTAAATAAACACTCCAGTGGGGCGATATTTTTGTAAAGAATAGTTTGGATTTAGTTTAGATTAAATAGGGCCTTGGACTATTATTTATAGGACCTTTATTAATCTAATTCTATTTTGGATGAAATTATGGGACATCTTACTATAGGCAGGTACCAAAGCCTCTTTATAAAGTGTGATGATGCTTTAAAACATTCATGGTTTCTGAACGCTCATAGCATTTTACCAGATTTTGGGCATAGGAACGTATGGGACAATGACAATTTCCTAAATAAAGACTTTGTGGCCACAAGGAAATTCCGTTTTTAGGATTACACTCTGGTAGATGACTTGAATGCAAATAATAAGACCTCTCAAGGTCCCATTTACCTTAGTCACAAATCAGCATTAGGAAGTGAAAAGCATTTCCACCAGATGATTTTCCAGTAAATGCGTAACCGGTATCTTTGATTTTATGTCAACATTGTCCCCTACTAATTTAAAAATATTCTGTTGCCTAATTACCGGTGGATGAGAATAATTCAAGCAAGCCACCCATTTTATTATTATTTTTTTCCTCCGTTCATTGATGATAGTGAGCCCAGCAGAAGGTCATTTTATTATGAGAAATGCGTAAGGAAATTGATAAAACTTGTGGGGAGGGACTACATCATATTGAATCAAAGCAACATGATAAAGTCATGCTGTTTGGGAAAAGGTGGACTTCACTGTACTGTCAAGATGAGTAGCTTTGAAAGCGAGACTCTTCAGTAGGCCTGGGCGGTGAACTTCGCTCCGTTCACGGAGTTTTCTACACTCCGCACTCCGCGGAGCTCGCGGAGTGCAGAAAACTCTGCTTCGCGATGTGCAGCAGAGTTTTTTCCCTGCTCGTGATCGGGAATGGTAAGTTCGCGATCGCGAACAGTAAGTTCGTGAGCGCGAGCTGCCGCTCGGGTAGAATGTCTACCCGAGTGGCAGGAATACCAGCACAAACTGCAGTTCGCACTGCACTCCGCCACTCGCGGAACTTCGTGGAGTTTTTTTGTAACTTTGTGGAGTTCCGTGAAGCAAAACTCCGCGAACTACGCCCAGGCCTGCTCTTCAGACGTCTCTGAAATGTCAGGAACTGTTTGTCAACGTGATGGGTTTTCTGGTGCAGCGCAGAACCGAGCACCTGTTTTATGTGCCTGCATGGCTTGAATTGAACTCTTTTAACCAGATATTTCTCTGGGTTAGTGCTTTATCTTCAGATAGTAAAGCTCGGAAACAGTGAGAAAGGTTTGCCGCTTTCTGTTTCTGAGCTGTGCTGCTTAAAGATAAAACACTACCTCAGAGATATATGAGGTTAAATGAATTCACTTTACGCCATGCAGGCACATAAAACAGGAGCTCATTTCTGCACTGCGGCTGCAAAGCAGATTCCGATATGGCCCCTGTAAATGTAGATATGACAGATGAAGTCAAAAGTTGTATGAATGCTGCATTGGCAAAACAACGTAGCCAGAATGATTTTGGTTAATGCTCACTCTTTGTCCAATCGATGAAACCTTGAATCACCAAAGAATTGCTTACTAGCTGCCAAGTGACAGGCCAAAAAAACAGATATTCTCCAAGTTACCGATTTCCACTTGATCTACATAGATTTCATGACACTACTGCATTTCTAACCAACTATTTTTTAAGTGTTCCCTGCCCATACCTTGAAAGCATATACTTCAAGCCAATTCTCAACCAGTGCACGTTGTTCTGCATTCAGCAATATCCATCAAGACATCGGCTAAACAGGTATTTCAGTGTCGGATGTAATGTAATTCTGAAAAAATAGACAGAACGCCCATATTTTAATACAACATTTTTCATACCACTATGAAGCAATCAATGTTAGACTGCATTTGCCAATCCAGGTTATCTGCCATCTAGATACTTGTGAACACAGGTGTGGATTGAGAGCTAACAGCAGCCTTGAAAAATGTGTTCATTGCTGACTCATATTGTACCTGTACGTATAAGTGTAGTGGGTCTGACTGCCTCCAGGATAATTTAGGGTGTGGAAGGGGCATCAAAGGCATCTCAAAGAAAATTGTTTGCACTGCCTCAGGTGTTTGCCGACTATATAGCTGATGATCGCTCTGTTCATCCATCCCTAAAAGCATCCCCTAGTCCACAGCATACTGTTGCTTTTCTAGTGCCCCATTTGGCTGTCTAGCCCTGTATTAGAATGCTGGATTTGGGCATGACCAGGACATTCTTGACACTATTCCTTTGGAAATCTACTATACTATAGATTAGGCTATGGAACACTGTTTCCCTTTTTAGTTGACCAACAAGTTTTTCTTTTATTAGAAAAAAGTCTGATACCAATTAATGCTCTAAAGTCTGGAAAGCTTCACACTCATCAACATTCCACCAAATATGTTTTCCACATAAACCTCATTGATTAATATGTCTGGGGACCCAAAAATCAAATAAAGGTAAAGAACGCTGTGGTTTGGTTACCTATGTGGAAGTGGGTTTGTCAGGTTTTCTATGTGCAGTGCTATCACAAAGTCACAGCTGTAATATTGTGTTCCAAGATGTTATATGAAAAAAGTATAGTAAAACATATCAGCATGAGTAATTATGACTGCCTATCACTGATCCAAGGCATGAAGTATTGTGTAATATGGCGGGGAAGTATCCCCGAGATCCAGGACGGAGCTGGTAACCATCACCTCTCCTCCCGGGCCATAGCCCAGACATTTGCGGAATACTATGCCTGCCTCTACGAGGCACGGCCTCTGGAGGCCCCAGTGGCCGAGCTGCTTTCCGGGGCTTCTGTTAGGCTGCCCAGTCTTCCCTGGGCGGTCTCGGAGACGCTCGATCTCCCCTTCACCCCGGAGGAGGTACACAAGGCCATCACTCTCCTGCATTCTGGCAGGACCCCCAGCCCGGATGGTTATCCCCAGGAGTACTATGCGGCGTATCGGGAGTTGCTGGTCCCGCCCTTGGTGGAGCTGTTTCGCCATGTGGTAGACGCAGGCTCCTTCCCTGCAGAGACAGATGTGGCCACCATAGTGGTGATCCCCAAGACGCAGCCGCCTTCGCTCGTCTGCGCGGACTATCGCCCCATCTCCCTCATCAATACAGAGGTGAAGATTTTCGCCACGGTTCTGGCGCAACGCCTCCGTCCCCATCTGCATGACTTGGTCCACCCAGACCAATGCGGTTTTATGCCCGCCCGTAGTACTCGGCATTGCATACGCCGCCTTCACCTCGCTCTTGCCCACCGCCAGTCGCTTACCTCGTATCTGGCCCTGCTTCTCATAGATTTCGAGAAGGCCTTCGATACCGTTGACTGGCGGTACTTGGAGGAGGTCCTGGAGCTGATGGGATTTGGTCCCCCCTTCAGGAGCTTCATCCATGTCCTATATTCCAACCCCACGGCACGGGTCCTGGTCAATGGAGCGCTCTCTGAGGCATTCCCCATCCGTAGGGGCACCCGTCAAGGCTGCCCGCTCTCACCGCTCCTGTTTGCCGTGGCGATGGAGCCTCTGGCCCGGCTCGTCCGGGGAGACCCTCTCATCCGAGGGTGGGAATGGGACCCCTCTCGAGTGAACAAAATCACCCTTTACGCGGATGATGTCCTTCTCTTCCTGGCGGACCCAGAGGTCTCCGGCCCACGGAGCTTGGAGGTTCTCCTTGCCTTCGAACAGGTCTCGGGCCTACGCCTTAACCCGGCAAAATCCACGCTGGTTCCTCTTCACCCGTCTCGATCCTGTTTCGATTGGCAATCCACCATCCCCCTGCGGCGACAGTCCTTTAAGTATCTGGGGATCTGGGTGACCCTGCTCCCAGAGCTCGAATGGGCCCTTAATCTTACGCCCTTGGTCAACAAAACCAAGACGGACCTTAAACGATGGCAGTCTCTCCCCCTTAATCCTCTAGGCCGTAGCGCCCTCTTTAAAATGATGATCCTTCCCCGCTTTCTTTACATTCTCCAGAATATAACCCTTCACCTTCCAGGGAGTTGGTTTTGAGAGCTCGATGGCCTACTTACCCGATTTTTGTGGGGGGCAGACGACCACGGATGGCGCTGGCTCACTGCCGGATCCCTCCATATGATGGCGGTATGGGGGTGACTAATCTACATCTCTACTACTTGGCCACCAGGCTCATAGTGGTCCACGACTGGTTTAACGGCGGCTGGTCCGACCCGACATACCGAGTTGAGCTCCGAGGGATGGATTTTCCACAACTTCAGGCGTACTTGTATGGGGCCCCGATACCCCAAACCCTTCCCCCCCTTACCAAGGCCGTCTTCCTGGCCTGGCGCACTGCCCTGCGTCACACGAAATGGAACCGGAAACTTACCCAACATACGCCCTTATGGCATGGAGCTTGGCTGCGGGAGACCTCTTCCCTACGGGACTTTGACCACTGGGATCGTCTGGGGATCTCACTTCTGGGGGATGTCTGGACAGGGGATCATATCAGGACCTTCACAGACCTGCAGCAACGCTACTCCCTTCTCCCCTCCCAGTTTTATCGATACCTACAGCTGCAACACGCCCTCACGGTGCACATCCCGTCCCCCCACCTCCCTTCCCGAATTTAGTCCGCTTGAGGCACAAGTGATGATGGGCAACCTAGGCAGTGGGGGGGGTATCAAGGATTTATCGTTCCCTTGTGAATAACGGCCCTGCATCCCTGGACTCACTGCGCACCCGCTGGGAGGGTTGGCTGGGCCCCTTAGAAGATGAAGACTGGCGCGATGCACTGATGGCCCCCAGGACCCTCACGACCTCCTCTAAACTGCGTCTGGTGCAAATATATTACCTACACACGGCATACCTCACCCCTGAGCGGCTACACAGGGCGCGACTGCGGCCTACCCCGAACTGCGCACGCTGCGACCACTCCCCCGCTGATTTTTACCACATGACCTGGCAATGCCCCGCCCTTGCAGCATTCTGGGCGGGGGTGGAACGGGAGCTCACATTGGCCCTGGGGTGGGAGATCCCCCACGACCCGGTGCGCCTGCTTTTGGGGGTGTTTGATGGCCTGGGTGGTTCACAAGCCGATAAGAGTCTCCTTATCACTGCGGTGGCTGTGGCCAAGAGGGACATTGCAGCGTTGTGGTCTCAGAACAAACCCCCTACAATGCAGAGATGGAGACGGGGGGTGGACTGGTGCAGATCTCAAGAGGAACCTCTCTTTGAGGCCTGAGGCTGTCCTGATTTATTTCGAAAAATTTGGGGTAAATGGTTTAATCTCTTACCATAATCAGTACGGTGGTCTTGGGTGTGGAGACAGACTTATAGGGGCCCCTGGGACAGCGAGTGGGGAAGTGGGTTTGTGGCTTTTTCCTCCTGCTATGCTTCCACAAGTTATTGTGCTGACACTGGCTGTCGATGTATTGTTGTTGTGGTTTTTCTTAAATGTCAATAAAATTGATTATCAAAAAAAAAATATGGCGGGGAAGTGCAAAAGGATTCAAAACAGCCAATTGGGAATTCATAAGGAGTAGGAGTGGAGAATGGACGAGGAAAGAGGAAGATTCATTTCATGCTGATTGTGGTGGGGGTCCATGTGCTACCATGAACCACTTAGTAAGTCTTTTAGGCCTATTTAATTGCTGGAAAAGTTTTGAAAAATTGTTTTTACATTTGTCATTGTGTCCCTAACTCTCAAGTGTTTTCCTCAACACATTTCTCAGAAAATAACTTTAAAGGTAAATTTTACTTTAAACACTTTGGGCCCAATTCAAATGTTAATGGTAAGCATACTCCGTCGCAATGGCAATGGAGTGTGCTCACCACCAACATTATTTAAAAGCGGGCGGACCATAGTTTGACTCCACAGTGGCCAAACTGCTCTGATGGCCTGACGGATTAAGGGCTTTCAGAGAAACGGCTATATGTCCATCTGCCCAATAAAGATGGGCAGGCATTTTGCTATTTTTGCTGCCTGTAACCGGCAGGCAAACCCTGGCGATAAGGGACAGTTAAAAAAAAAAAAAAAAAAAGCCCCCCCTCACCATAAGAGGTGACTTCCATGATGAGGAGGGCATTTTTATCTTATTTTCAAAAAGAAAATCACGCTTTGGTATATTTTTGGGGAAAATAAAAAATAAAATAGTTTGGTGCCAGACTCCATCATGTTGATGGAGCCCTGCACCAAACTGTAAAAAACTTTGACAGGAACCCGTGACAGCAATTCCTGTCATGTTTTAAAACATGACCACCTGCTATGATTTAGAGGGCAGAGGTGCAGTCAAGGCGACGAGTAAATTGCTCCATCACCCAGACTGCAATAGTTCTATCTGCCAGAATATAAATCTCCCCGTATTTAGTAATTCAAGTTTAAGACAACAAAAGAAATAGAAAAATACAATTATGTATGAATACGCAATGAGTCATTTGGATGCAAGTCATTTTGAGAGTGCATGTATTACTGTACTTAAGTAATTGAGGTCCTCTACTGTATAATCACTTTGTGACAAAAATACTGCAACTAGCCTGTTACCTGAAGGGCAAGTGTGACATTTAATTTACCTGTAAATCCCTAGTAAAGTAGTACTACATGTACCCAGGGCCTGTAAATTAAATGCTATTAGTGGGCCTGCTGTACTTATCGTTCCACCCACTTAAGTAGCCTTTTAAACATGTCTCAGGCCTGCCATCACAGCCTGTGTGTGCACTTTTAAACTGGCAGTTTGACCTGGCAAAATAAACCTTTTGCCAGGCCTAAACCTTTCCTCATAAATAATACATATAAGTCACCCCTAGGGTAGGCCCTAAACACCCCATAGGGCAGGGTGCAGTGTTTTTAAAAAGTCAGACATGTACTGTTCACTTTTACATGTCCTAGTGATGAAAATCTCTTAAATTTGTTTTTCACTACTGCAAGGCCTAGGATAACATTGGGTTACCTTATTAAATTTAATAAGTGATAACTTTCGATTGGGCTCAGGTAGGAATGTCAAGTTTGGAGTCTACAAAATTAGAATTTAAAACCCTTTTTAATGGTAAAGTCGGATTTTACGTCACAATTCTGAAAATGCCACTTTTAGAAAGTTGTCAATTTCTTGTCCCAAACATTTGGTGCCTGCAGCCTGGGTCATATGACTAGGTATAGCTGGCAGATGGTCTTTGTTTATTGGTCCCTGACAGTGAGATAAAGGCGGAATAGGTGTTGGCAGGATGAGCCATTTCTGACTTGATGAGGAGAAGAGCTGTAACCTAACACACTTGCCCATCACAAAATCTCTGACTGAGCACACTCACAAAGGTTTTGACACCAGTACTTTGTGTCCGCAAACACGCTGGGGCCAGAGCAGAGAGGCAAGAAAACCCAAACCCCTTTGGGGGTAGCACCCTTCAGAACCTTCTCCTACTTCAAAGCTGACATCTAGTATAAATATTAGATACTCTGACCCAACTCTTCAATACACTTCTGGACCAGTGGACGCCTCAGAAGGACTGCTGTGTTGCTCTACAAAAAGAACTGCTACTCTGATGCCTTGCACCCTGAGTGAGAAGGACTGGATCTGCATCTTGAACCCAGGATCACCAGTGACTCCAAGAGCTAGTTGGTTGGCCTCCTGTCAGAGCCTCAGGGACAGAAAAGGCTCTAACCCTATTGAACTCAGCACCAGGACTCTGCCAGCTATTGGACTTGCCCTCCAAGTGGTGCCAGCCCAAGCCTGGACCCTTGGAAGTGGGCCGGAAGGTGCTGTGCCAGACCCGCTGTGGTCCTAGCAGACACGATGCAGCACAATGCGTTGCCCCCATCCCATTGGAACCGTTGCTGCATAATGCATTGCAACATTTCTCGATGCAGGACCTTGCTTCGCAACCCTGTAGATCCTCAAACCACCTCTGCACAAAACATACTGGTGCAAGGCCTCGCATCACAGCCCCGCAGCTCCTCAGAACTGGCACTGAACAGCACATCATCTATGTGGGATCTCACAACACTACGCAACCCGGATTTAAGGTACTGTGTTCATCAGACCTGACGGGTCCCTGTATTCGGCCTGCACTCCATCATGGTCGGCTTAAACTTGTGACTTTGTCCCAGTCCAGTTCAACCAGATAACCACAGTTGGCACTCTGTGCGTTTACAGATTATTTTGAGTTAAATCATTAAAATTGCATATCTCTGGTTATACTGATTGTACTTTTGGTGTTTCGGTCTGAACTAATTTATTACATTTTAAACTATTTTTCAAAATTGGTGTGGGATGATTTTTCCTCTGATATGTTTACACTTTTGTTGTTTGAAGTGCTGCATTAAATACTTTATACATTGCCTCTAAGTTAAGCGTGACTGATTTGTGCCAAGCTACCAGAGGGTTAAGCACAGGTTAATTTGGGGTGGTTGGTCACTTCACCCTGACAGTAATGGTGGTTGCTGCTTGAGTAGAATGTCACTCCTCAACCAGTAACCTAATTTCCTGCAAACACATTGTAGTTTTAAATGGCATAGCATCCACACACTATGGTATCATTCATTAACAATTAAGAGCTGTAAAAAAACATGATGAGCTGATTAAAAGGCAAATGCATTTCCCACCCTCCAGATATTGTACAATGAATGGCTGATGAAGGTAATGGCATGCCCAAGGGAGGCACACATTATGAATACAGTGGGGCCAATTCACAAAAGCATGTATGAGTATGGGGAGTATAACCACAGGAGTACTTTTAATGGACTCTTACATGTCTTTGTGACTTGGCCACGAAACATCCCTCTGCAACCCTCTCTTACAAAGCTTGCACAGTCCTATTTGTACTATTTGTATATGAATATTTCTATTTTATTTCAATTCACAAGGGCATATAACAGTATGCAAAAGAGTACTACACTAGTACTACATGCTTTCCTCCAAAATACCTTTTTAAACAAACCCCTTTGAGATGCATTATCCTTCTGGAACAAACTATCAAAACAATATCCTGAATCCACAGCTTTGTTAAATCGCAAAGCAGAGCTTCACTTTTTTGGTGACATAGTCAGTTTTATGTCAGAATATCATCAGCAAGAATACGGTCTCACAGAAATATTGCGTCCTACATATCATTTACAAAAATATTGTCTCATTGGGTAGTGATTATTAACTCCAACATGATATCTTTCTAAACAATATTCAGGACACAATATTGCTGTCAGACAATATTTTGGTTAATATATTCTGGTACCATACTCATAAAGTTAGCTGGTGGCTCAAAAAAGACCCATACTGTACAATACTGAAACATGTGAACCCATAATCTTTGGAAATTAGGCATATTCACAGTTTAGCCTCTATAATATGAAGTGGGTACGTTCATGTCCCCCCTTCAATCGTGTTTCTAAATGTCTAGGATGTAGGGCAACAATATTCCAAGGTAACAATAAAGTCCTAGGGGCTTATTACGATTCTGGCAGTCAACAGACCACCAGACTCTCGGGGGCGCAGCGGTGGCTGTCTTCTGACCACCCTAATAAGAGCAGAGAGGTTGAGCTTCCCTGGGACCACTGGTGATGGTGCGGCGGTCTTGAGGCCACAATATGCTTGGCGGAGCCACTGCAGACACCCCCGGCATATTATGAGTTTCTTCACCGTCACACTTTTCATGGCAGTGCAACCCTCTGTCTGCATGCACCCCAGTGCCTGCACGGCATGAACTGCAGTAGTTCATGCCGTGCAGGTACTAATTTTGACGCTCTCATTGCGGAGCCTATTTCAAAGGCACTGCCAAAGAACTGCCCGCCAGAGACTTTAAAATTCGTCCTCTGGCAGGCGGTCAATTTTGGCTTTGGCGGGCTCTCGTAGGGGGTGGTGGCATGGCAGACCTGCTCCGAGACTCCAAAGTCAAAATAAGGACCCTAGGTAACAAAAACACATAGGTTGCAATGGTGATTGGAAAATAGGACAGAAGGGAGTAATTAACAAGTACATCTGTAAGAAAATGGATTATTAGTTGGCGAAGATGTGAGTCCTTCTGGAGTAATTTGTCCAAAATCGTGTTAGGTTCAACATACAAATTCAATAAATAAACCTGTTCTCAACCACTGGTTGCTATGACATAGAGCAGACATGCTTAATTTAATTCACAGGAAAAGTGTGTAAAATATTTAGCAGTACCAAAATAATTAAAAAGCGAAACCACAACACAATAAAAATACAACCAAAGCAAAGACAACATTTTAATAAAATTATTAATTTAATGTAAATATTTTAATTAGAAAAATAACACAAAAATGATTAAAATCCAATAGGGGTTACAAGAGATATGACTTGTTAAAGTTTAGAGCATGAAATCCCCAAGTAAAAGTAAATCCACTGTTTGTGGTTGACCAAGACCTAGATGCAATTTCAGGCCGACTGCGATGGAGCAGATGTCGGCTGTATCAAGCAGCGCATTTGGTCAAACATTTTATCTTCTGACTTAGTCTCTGAAATGCAAGTCGAAATCCTGTAGTGGAGCAAGGTTAAAGGCTGTATCCACCAAAGTCCACTCAAAATCGGATAACCATTGGATGATGTCCTGCTGAAGCTGTTGGGTTTGGCAGGAAAAGCTCCAAGTGTGAAATTCAAATTTCACACCCTACGAAGACCTTTTGTCAGTCGGATCTTTTTCGTACCTTCACCTGGTCAAGATTTCAGAAACCATTCTGCTTGGTGAACAGAAAACGTAATATTTTCCTAAACCGCCTTCATGATTGCAGTTTTATGTGTCTATGGACTACTGAACTGAGTGCATTTTGAATGTTCATTGTCTTGTTTGAACATTATATTTGTATGAAAGGATATCGTAATGTTTAATTTGTTATGCAGACTTTGCCTTGATAGAAAATTTTGGGAAGTTTGAAATTGTTGCCTGCCCTATCCTTTTCATGTCCCTGAATCCCATTGTAAACAGGTTATTGGGTGGCTAGTTTTGGTTCCCAAACTCTCAATGGAACAGAGAAGGTTCTTATATGCTGACTTCATTGTAGCAGACCCGTTTAGAAATGTATGTCTGAAGCCTGCATAGAAGCATCACCTTGGCCACGTCTGGCCAAGGGCATGGTCACAGCTACAAAAATAAGCAAAGAAGCAAGTCTAATTGCCTAAACTTTGAAGGACTGGCTGAGGGAGATCCACAATCAAAATGCTGATATTATGGAATGTCCGTCATCACAATGGAACCAGAACTCTGACATAACTATGGAATATTCATTATCAATAAACTAAATCAAACTTTGAGCAAGACAAACATGACCCGATTTTATTCCTCCCCAAAAATTGAAGTGCTAAGAGGCAAAACAGGTCTTATTGACTTCCGCTGCATTAAATAAAAAGCTGACTCTGTGAGCCAGGAAATCTGCTTTCTTTTGGCATTCAGCGGGCATTTGGTGCTTAGCCTCTGGAATAATGGCAGCAGAAATTATATTATTTTGTTTTCTTTTTTTGGCGGTAAATGCCCCAAACCCTACAAGTTTTTAATTTGTTCCCAACCTCCCTTTACCATTGTCCATCCCTAAACACTAAAATTACCCCTAACCCCATTTACCACTGCCCACTTATAAACCCTAAAATAAACCTTTCATCCCTTTACCATTACCTGTACCTAACCCTTTTAAAAAGAATAAAATAATAATTATGTAATTTAAAAATAATACTTACCTGCGTGGTAAAAGCATGCGTGATAAAGGTACAAAATCAGAGTGACACTTGCCTGCATGGTAATTGTGTGTTAAAGACTGTGTTGTTGCTGCTTTCTCCCTTTCTCAGCAAACCACGCTCCCCGCCTGCCCAGAATTAGTTAGTATGTTTGCCATGATACCAGTTGATAGCTTAATATGTGAAGGCCCCTCCCCCCTTATTGCTTGACACTTGTTGAGCAAATTTTGGAATTCAAAATAAAGTATTTATCTTTTATTCCACTTCTCTCGAGCCATTCACTTGCTCACAACAGCACTCAATTACAGTTTTTGCTTATGGATTGCAAGATTCCCTACATTGCTGCATCAAAGTGCAGAGTGAAATAGAAAGATCAAAAGGCATTTTCATTTTAGAATGTGTGGTTTTATGCAGAATATGATCAAATATCACATTTTTGCCAATAATGGCAAATAAACAAATAAATGTCAACAACACTTTGGGCCTGATTATGACGTCAGTCGGACCACCACCGGCAGGCTGTCGGTATTGGTCCGCCCGACAAATAGGGCAGCAGTCTGACTACCTGATTACAATGCCGGCGGTAGGAGCGCAGCTTGTGGGGGTAAGGACAGCCACCTCCGACAGGCTCAAAAAGTGCATTGGGGTGGAGGTCGGAGCCTAATCCCTGCAATGGAGGCAGTGCCTGTGGAGTCACCACCATAGGGATTAGGATGTCATTTTCCAACAGCCTTTTCATGGCGGTCCAACCCCCAAGGAAAGGCTGTCAGAAACGGACTTTGGGGGCCCGCTAGGGGCCCCCATAGTCTTCTGCGATGTGGCATGGTGGCACATTTGGTGCCCCTCAAACATTCATGCACAGTGTGCCAGGCACCACGTGGTGCCTAGCACACTGTGCATGGATGTTTAAAAACATTCCTTTTTCTATTGCGGCTTGTGCTGCGGGCCTTTTCCGGGCCGCAGCACAAGCTGCAATTGAAAGACGTATGTTTACAACCTCCTGTGCGGTGGTCATATTGTAATTGGGCTGTCAGGACCACTGACTCCTTGTCGGACGATCTCGAGCCCGAAACGATGGCGGTCGGATGCTCGGCCGACAGCCATCATAATGAGGCCCTTTGTAAGCAATTAAAATGAAATGCATTTATTTTGTAGCAATTTCTATTAATTGTCTGCTTAGATATAGATAGGAATATTTGCCTTGTAATTGTGCATTCTCACTTAGTGGAATGAAAGTCAGATTTGAGCTGTTGCAGAATCAGTGAGGATGTGATGGATGACACAATTAATCACGCATAATCTGGCAGGGCACCTTGCAAGATCAGGTTTACTGTACCGGGAGGAGCACTACACTATAGAAGCAAGGTAATATATAGGGGCCGATTCTGATGCGGGTTGGAAAAGCTTCCCGACCGAATCGGTTGGGAAATGGTGTCCGACCCACTTGGATCGGGAAAGTCCGACCTGCGGAGTAGGATGCATCCGGATGCTTCCAGATACGATTTGGTTGAACTCCCATTGACTTCAATGGGAACATTTGTTCCTAACCGCATCAGAATTGGGCCCTCGGTCGGGAAGACACGTTCCCGATCCGATTTGGAAGGAGCAAATGCCGTTAGGAGGCCTTCCTAACCGCATCAGAATCAGGCCCTCGGTCGGGAAGCTTTTCCAACCCGCATCAGAATCGGGCCGTAAGTTTTGAATGAAGATAGTGTGTTGCATTTTGGTGCTAATATCATAACAGCATTTTACTTCTGCTCAAACATTATCCATGCCTTCGTGCAAAAGCAGATATTGTGCTACAAAGACTGCTTTGCAGAGCATGTTGACATTATGTTGTAAAAAACTGTGAAATTATTACAAATGTGACAAAAACCTGGAGCATGGGTGTTATTATCCACGTGTAAAAACTTCATGACTTGCATAGAGGCAGAACAAACCCTCATGGCTGTGTCCACTCCTACAGCTCTGTTCTCTGTTAAAGAGCTCTGCAACCAGAGCGTTTGTATATATTTATGTGTACGGTATTTCTATAGCACAAACCTAGCCAACAGGCGCCGAATAATAGGAGAGGAAGCAGAGTTGTGGACACTAAATACATTGTAATAAACTAATGCCAGGCAGGGAGGGGCACACTCCAAGCAGATTGTTATACGCAATCAAGAGCTGGCCTTACTTCTGCATTCACAAATTAACAGAGTTACTTACATAAATCTCTGAAAAGGAGTTAACTAAATATTTTGACTGTTCTTTATCTGTCTTCTTTGGACATAAACCCAGACTTGTATTAATACTTCGCGATGGTTACGAAATAGGAGCACTTCAAATTGTAGACCACAATATTTGTCAGGGATCCTAAACAGGCCTCCCCTGTTTAACATCACAGGGAATACCATCCGGCACCACAAGCAATACCATCCGGCACCACGAGCATAACATTGTCAAGTGCAATTTGGACATTAGTGGAGGCGGAAGAAAATAGATTCAGTTTCCTATGTGATCCTTACTAGACTGATGGGTGTGATAATCTTGCCTTACAACATGGCAAAGTGTCCTCGTTACTTCTGTAAAATGCTATGAAACACTGGGGTGATGTTTTAATCCTTAGGGGTTCAGATAACACACACCTATTCTATCAAACTCTGGGCATAATGGCCTGTCTGTTTTTCCACATATGTGATCCCAGTGGAGCATAAGGGAAAATGTACTACAATTAATTATTCACCAAGTGATCATGTAAATGCTGCTGCAGTCCGGCATATTGAGTACAGAATATTGAAGGGCCCCAATATCCAAAACCAGAATATCAAGGAGGCAAGTGCATATAGCTAAGTATAGATTTACTGTTCTTAACTCCACATTTACGTAGCTTGAAGATATATATATATATATATATATATATATATATATATATATATATCCACCAAAATGCCCAGCAGCTTGTAGGGCGCACTCCCAGCAGATTGCACCATCCGGTATCTTTCTTGTGGGAAGAGACTCGCGTTGCTGCTCCCCGGTTACTGTCTCTCCGACCTGACGCGTTTCAAGGCTGTTGCCTCTTTATCAAAGGTCACTTGTATGCTGGCTTACGCAGGCTGTTCTAATTATCTTTGTTATATGCATGCCCCGCCCTCAGTGGGCCGCGCTTCGTGCAAAATTGTTTTAATATTTGACTTACATGCAGGACCCACTAGAGGTGATATTTTGTTCTATATGGGACTACCTATCCCAGCATGCAAGTGCGCACGAAGCGCGGCCCACTGAGGGCGGGGCATGCATATAACGAAGATAATTAGAACAGCCTGCGTAAGCCAGCATACAAGTGACCTTTGATAAAGAGGCAACAGCCTTGAAACGCGTCAGGTCGGAGAGACAGTAACCGGGGAGCAGCAACGCGAGTCTCTTCCCACAAGAAAGATACCGGATGGTGCAATCTGCTGGGAGTGCGCCCTACAAGCTGCTGGGCATTTTGGTGGATAATATATATATATATATATATATATATATATATATATTCCAACTATCCTTAATGCATAAGGAAATGACGACGCCGTGTTCTGGCCAAAAATCTTTTATTGTCGGCTAAATTGGACGCGTTTCGCCTGTCCCGCAGGCTTGCTCACCAACAAAATGCATAAAGTTTCAACCATTTTTAAATACGGTGATTGTGCACCATGTCACGTGACAAACTACAAACAAAGTGCATTAGAAAACAGACTCGTAGTTTGTTTAAACTCTCAATTATTAACAATAAACATCTAATTACCGTTATTGTTAATTTTCAATTTTTGAGCTAATGAATTTACAATCTTTGCAACATCATAAAGTTGCACTCAATAGAGCTAATATTTTATAAAACAATTTTTTAACAAATAAAACCACAATGTCATACCCAGAGACTCGAGGCAAATCTTATTTGCCCTCCATCACTATTTGAGTAATCATTTGCTCTACCAATCTCATGAAGCCCAAGTGGGCAAATTCACATCCATGTAAAGTATATTCAGCTCAAAAATACTGTACAATTCATCCCTAGTGGGCTAAATGGTCCTACATGCCAAGATAACCATGCAATATCTTAGAACCATCTAAACTCTAAACAAGTCTGACCTCCAAAGTGCAAAGTGTGCTAATCCAAAATTATTTAAAAACCATGGTTAAAAACAGAAATTACAGGAGAGTGTTTTAGGGAAGCGTTGCTGATCAAAATTACATATTTACAAATGGGTATGCAAATCTTCTTCCATATTCAGCCCTGATGGAGTTCTTGTATCTAATTCAAGTATATAACATGATTCTAGTCTTCTCAGTTTTTTCTCTCAGTCACCTCCTCTACTATTAGCTGGTATAGAGTCTATCACAAAATACGTCAATCCCTGTGTATTCTTATTGTGATACAAATCGAAGTGACGAGCCACTGGGTAAGTTTTATCGCCATTTTTTATGGCTCTAAGATGTTGTAACACCCTTTTGTGGACTGGAAGAATAGTGCTACCCACGTACTTCAGGCCACAAGGGCATTGAAGTACGTAAACAGCAAAGTCCGTTTTGCAGTTGTAATGGCCCTTTATCTGCTTTTCTCTCTTAGATAACCCTGGTTGATATATGGAGGTATTCTTACCATGCATACAGGCTTTGCACTTTGTACATTTTGTAAAGCCTTCTCTTCTTTTTAACCAGGATGAGTTGATGGATGTTGGCTTTTAGAAGGCATCATGTTGCTCACTATTGTCTGTTTTAATGATTTAGCTCGTCTAAACGTAATATTTGGACGTTTAGGAACTAATTTGCCTAAGATAGGGTCGTTGCAAATGAGGTGCCAATGCTTCAACAAAATATTTCTTACGCTAGTGTGTTGTCTATTATAGGAAGTAATCATTCTACACGAATTCATGTTCAGCTTCTCTTTCTTCTGCTTGGTGGTACTTGTATCAAAAGAACCTCTTCTCTTGTTTTACTTTTCACTTTTTGAACAGCTGACTTGATACACTGGTCTGTATAGCCCCTAGAACTGAAACGTCTCTTCAGACAATCCAATTCAGCGTCTAGGGTTTCTGGTTCGCTACAGTTCCTCAACGTTCTTAAGCACTCCCCATAGGGGATGCTCCTGATTAAATTATTGGGGTGAAAACTTGTTGCGTGAAGCAACGTATCACCCGCTGTGGGTTTTCGTTACAGCTTTGTATGTAACTTACCATCTTTCACATAAACCATTAAGTCTAAAAAGTTGACTGACACATTATTGATTGTACTTGTGAACCTCAGATTGAGATTATTATTCTGCAACTTTTTAATAAAATCTTTAGCTGATTGTTCTGTACCTTTCCACACAATAAATAAATCATCAATATATCAACTCCAGTGTAAAATGTTAGAGTGGCATTCTTCTTGATAATGGACCTGGACCACCTGCTCCTCCCACCAGCCCATATGCAAATTCGCATAGCTGGGGGCGAAGCAGGTGCCCATTGCTGTCCCACAGATTTGATGGAACAGTTCTCCATTAAACAGGAAGAAATTATTTTTTAGACACGTTTCAACCATCACCAACAGCATTTGTGTGTGTGCCCACAATTTTAAAGGTCTATTGCCTAGATAGAATTTCATGGCATTTAGTCCGTCTTCATGTCGAATGCTGTTATACAATGTTGTAACATCTATTGTAACCAGCAATAAATCATCCTCCCATGGAATATCGTATATACGCTTTAGGAAATCTCCTGTATCATGTATATACAATGGGAGGGTTCTCACTAACGGAGCTAAAAAGGAATCTACAAATTTTGAACTGTTTTCTAATGAAATGAAATGAAAATGAAATTTGTACTTGTAAAGCGCACCCATACCCCCAAAGGGGTGTCCAGGCGCTGTACGCATACCGCTGTGGAACCCTTCCTGGCTTTTCCCTGTGAAATGTCCACTCCTGGGCACCCCCAGGGTGAAGCCAGGCATCCCAGCGCTGTTGGGGCCGTTGTGGAGATTAAGCAAGCTATTGCCCAGAGTTGCAGAGTGGGACCCATGATTAGAATAGGCACCGAGGCGAGAATTATCAGGTCCGAGGAAATTGAGCCCAAGACCCGCCGAGGCGGGAATTGAACCCTGGTCCCGGGCCAGATCTCTGCATCAGGGTCTGCCGCTCTAACCATTGAGCCACACTTCTCCACTGCACTTCCTATTGCAGAAATGATGGGGCGCCCTGGGGGGTTAGACATATCTTTATGAATTTTTGATATTAAATAAAACACTGGAGTAACTGGCTTATTGATTTTTAGAAACATGAATTCCTCTTGCGATATTATACCATGCGTATACCAATCATAGTTGCAAATTAAAGTGATCGTGACTATCAGTCATAAACTTTTCAGCAATCTTAACATAATTAAGGCGATTATTCAGTTGTTTATATGCCTCATTTAAATACAGTTGTTTACCCCAGAGGACAACATTTCCTCCTTTGTCTGCATTACGCACTATACAATTAGCATTGGAAGACAACTTAACAACTAGCGCATTATACTCCTTTTGTTGCTGCGTGAATATTTTATTCTTGACTCTCGTACATTTTTCAAGATTTTTAAGATCATTTATAACTAGGTCATTGAAAACATCAACTGAGTCCCTAGGTGTCATTGGAGTGAATCTTGAGTTCAATTTGAACCTTGTTTGATCACTTGCCGTGATATCCAAACCTTCCTCTCCTGCCAATTCCATGGCTTGCTCCCTAGAACTTGTATTCTGCACGCTATCCACATTGGTAGGGACATCATTACCCTGCTCAAGACACCTGAGATCTAGCAACAAATTCATGTCATGTACTCGCAGTCCTTCATTGGAATTTTCACCTGAGACAGAATTACTGGCAGGAATTGATGTTTCATGTCTTTGATTCTGATTTAATGCAAAGAATTTTTAAGTTTGAGAGCTCTGGTAAACTTGAAGGTATCCACTCGGGTCTTAACATAATCAAAATCTGCTACCGGGCAGTAAGATAGACCTAATTTCAAGATATTTTCTTCTCTTTCTGATAGTGGAATATCCGTCAAGTTTACAATATTAGCTTCATTTTCCCCATTCAGTTCTTTGTCGTTTTGTTCTTGGACTTGTTGCCATAATTTGCATTGCTTTGCTCCCTTACGCCTCTGTTTCCTCTGCCTCTTCCTCTTGGTGGACCTGGATTTACTGCTGTTGGTCTTGGGCGGAGGTTGAACCTCCGCTCTTCTTGTAAAAAACGAAACTCGTCAATAACTGATGGAAACATTGCTGCATTGGGCATACTTAAACTTTCATCGCCCTCTACTTCCACATCTGAGCTTTGAATACTGCTGAGTTCCGACTGCATCTCTGCTGCTGCTTTATTTCCTACATTCATCCTTTGTCGGTGCAGATTTTCAAATTTTTTAGCAAAGGTATAGATTTGACCACGCTCGTAATCATTTTTATCCCGTAGGAATTTTTGTGCCTTTCTCTCTTTGATCGTTGTCTCCAACTTCCGAAGGCGTTCTTGCATTTCACCTTTGAATTTGATAATAACGTCTTGTTCCGACTCCTTCTCCAGCATGCCCAGTATTTGCTCAATTTCCTCCATAATTTTCTGGCGATCAATGTCAGCATATTTTATCAGTATTGCTAGCATCCTCCTCGACGATTTCTGATTATTCTCGGCCCATTCGCGAAGCATGTTAGGGTTAGGCTCTTCATAAGTTGGGACCACCAAAATTCTTAGCTCTCTCGGGATGCGTATAACTTCTAAGTAACGTTGGAGAGACTTTGATTCCCACCATTTTGAAAGTTCTCCGCGTTTCAATTTCTCTAGCCTTTTAAGCCTGGCCATGACATCCAATACCTTCTCCTTGCCAGTAACAACTGCCACTTTCTTTGCTGTTGTTTGCATATCATTAAATATCGAGAGCGCCGCTTCCTCCCTCTCCTTCATTTCTGTAGCCGACATATTCGTTAAGTTTTATGGTAGTTGCCTCCTACCGGCCAGAAACCATCAGCGTCTATTGCTTCCAACTGGAATATAGAAAACGATCTTCACTGACTTTCCCTCTTCCTTCTCCCGCTACCCTCACAGCTCCGTACCTGCAGCTCGGTATCGCGTTCCGCGGGTCCTTCGACTGTCCGGTTCCCGTCCCGAAGTTGCAGGCTGATTAGCTGTGTAATCTTTGGATGCAAACTGCTTTTCCAGTCTTTGCGGTGAAGGGGGGCGACGGTCAAGGAAACTGTCCACTTGTTGCTTGCTGCAGTCCGTCGCTCGCCTAAACAGAGGGCGCGTCGTCGCTGCGGACCCACCAAGCACAGTCCGATTAAATTCCAACTATCCTTAATGCATAAGGAAATGACGACGCCGTGTTCTGGCCAAAAAATCTTTTATTGTCGGCTAAATTGGACGCGTTTCGCCTGTCCCGCAGGCTTGCTCACCAACAAAATGCATAAAGTTTCAACCATTTTTAAATACGGTGATTGTGCAACATGTCACGTGACAAACTACAAACAAAGTGCATTAGAAAACAGACTCGTAGTTTGTTTAAACTCTTTCAGTTATTAACAATAAACATCTAATTACCGTTATTGTTAATTTTCAATTTTTAGAGCTTATGAATTTACAATCTTTGCAACATCAAAAAGTTACACTCAATAGAGCAAATATTTTATAAAACAATTTTTTAACAAATAAAACCACAATGTCATACCCAGAGACTCGAGGCAAATCTTATTTGCCCTCCATCACTATTTGAGTAATCATTTGCTCTACCAATCTCATGAAGCCCAAGTGGGCAAATTCACATCCATGTAAAGTACATTCAGCTCAAAAATACTGTACAATTCATCCCTAGTGGGCTAAATGGTCCTACATGCCAAGATAACCATGAAATATCTTAGAACCAAGATTTGCATACCCATTTGTAAATATGTAATTTTGATCAGCAACGCTTCCCTAATACACTCTCCTGTAATTTCTGTTTTTAACCATGGTTTTTAAATAATTTTGGATTAGCACACTTTGCAATTTGGAGGTCAGACTTGTTTAGAGTTTAGATGGTTCTAAGATATTGCATGGTTATCTTGGCATGTAGGACCATTTAGCCCACTAGGGATGAATTGTACAGTATTTTTGAGCTGAATGTACTTTACATGGATGTGAATTTGCCCACTTGGGCTTCATGAGATTTGTAGAGCAAATGATTACTCAAATAGTGATGGAGGGCAAATAAGATTTGCCTCGAGTCTCTGGGTATGACATTGTGGTTTTATTTGTTAAAAAATTGTTTTATAAAATATTTGCTCTATTGAGTGTAACTTTATGATGTTGCAAAGGTTGTAAATGCATAAGCTCTAAAAATTGAAAATTAACAATAACGGTAATTAGATGTTTATTGTTAATAATTGAAAGAGTTTAAACAAACTACGAGTCTGTTTTCTAATCCACTTTGTTTCTAGTTTGTCACGTGACATGTTGCACAATCACCGTATTTAAAAATGGTTGAAACTTTATGCATTTTGTTGGTGAGCAAGCCTGCGGGACAGGCGAAACGCGTCCAATTTAGCTGACAATAAAAGATTTTTTGGCCAGAACACGGCGTCGTCATTTCCTTATGCATTAAGGATAGTTGGAATTTAATCGGACTGTGCTTGGTGGGTCCGCAGCGACGACGCGCCCTCTGTTTAGGCGAGCGACGGACTGCAGCAAGCAACGAGTGGACAGTTTCCTTGACCGTCGCCCCCCTTCACCGCAAAGACTGGAAAAGCAGTTTGCATCCAAAGATTACAAAGCTAATCAGCCTGCAACTTCGGGACGGGAACCGGAGAGTCGAAGGACCCGCGGAACGCGATACCGAGCTGCAGGTACGGAGCTGTGAGGGTAGCGGGAGAAGGAAGAGGGAAAGTCAGCGAAGATCGTTTTCTATATTCCAGTTGGAAGCAATAGACGCTGATGGTTTCTGGCCGGTAGGAGGCAACTACCATAAAACTTAACGAATATGTCGGCTACAGAAATGAAGGAGAGCGAGGAAGCGGCGCTCTCGATATTTAATGATATGCAAACAACAGCAAAGAAAGTGGCAGTTGTTACTGGCAAGGAGAAGGTATCGGATGTCATGGCCAGGCTTAAAAGGCTAGAGAAATTGAAACGCGGAGAACTTTCAAAATGGTGGGAATCAAAGTCTCTCCAACGTTACTTAGAAGTTATACGCATCCCGAGAGGACTAAGAATTTTGGTGGCCCCAACTTATGAAGAGCCTAACCCTAACATGCTTCGCGAATGGGCCGAGAATAATCAGGAATCGTCGAGGAGGATGCTAGCAATACTGATAAAATATGCTGACATTGATCGCCAGAAAATTATGGAGGAAATTGAGCAAATACTGGGCATGCTGGAGAAGGAGTCGGAACAAGACGTTATTATCAAATTCAAAGGTGAAATGCAAGAACGCCTTCGGAAGTTGGAGACAACGATCAAAGAGAAAAAGGCACAAAAATTCCTACGGGATAAAAATGATTACGAGCGTGGTCAAATCTATACCTTTGCTAAAAAATTTGAAAATCTGCGCCGACAAAGGATGAATGTAGGAAATAAAGCAGCAGCAGAGATGCAGTCGGAACTCAGCAGTATTCAAAGCTCAGATGTGGAAGTAGAGGGCGATGAAAGTTTAAGTATGCCCAATGCAGCAATGTTTCCATCAGTTATTGACGAGTTTCGTTTTTTACAAGAAGAGCGGAGGTTCAACCTCCGCCCAAGACCAACAGCAGTAAATCCAGGTCCACCAAGAGGAAGAGGCAGAGGAAACAGAGGCGTAAGGGAGCAAAGCAATGCAAATTACGGCAACAAGTCCAAGAACAAAACGACAAAGAACTGAATGGGGAAAATGAAGCTAATATTGTAAACTTGACGGATATTCCACTATCAGAAAGAGAAGAAAATATCTTGAAATTAGGTCTATCTTACTGCCCGGTAGCAGATTTTGATTATGTTAAGACCCGAGTGGATACCTTCAAGTTTACCAGAGCTCTCAAACTTAAAAAATTCTTTGCATTAAATCAGAATCAAAGACATGAAACATCAATTCCTGCCAGTAATTCTGTCTCAGGTGAAAACTCCAATGAAGGACTGCGAGTACATGACATGAATTTGTTGCTAGATCTCAGGTGTCTTGAGCAGGGTAATGATGTCCCTACCAATGTGGATAGCGTGCAGAATACAAGTTCTAGGGAGCAAGCCATGGAATTGGCAGGAGAGGAAGGTTTGGATATCACGGCAAGTGATCAAACAAGGTTCAAATTGAACTCAAGATTCACTCCAATGACACCTAGGGACTCAGTTGATGTTTTCAATGACCTAGTTATAAATGATCTTAAAAATCTTGAAAAATGTACGAGAGTCAAGAATAAAATATTCACGCAGCAACAAAAGGAGTATAATGCGCTAGTTGTTAAGTTGTCTTCCAATGCTAATTGTATAGTGCGTAATGCAGACAAAGGAGGAAATGTTGTCCTCTGGGGTAAACAACTGTATTTAAATGAGGCATATAAACAACTGAATAATCGCCTTAATTATGTTAAGATTGCTGAAAAGTTTATGACTGATAGTCACGATCACTTTAATTTGCAACTACATGATTGGTATACGCATGGTATAATATCGCAAGAGGAATTCATGTTTCTAAAAATCAATAAGCCAGTTACTCCAGTGTTTTATTTAATACCAAAAATTCATAAAGATATGTCTAACCCCCCAGGGCGCCCCATCATTTCTGCAATAGGAAGTGCATTAGAAAACACTTCAAAATTTGTAGATTCCTTTTTAGCTCCGTTAGTGAGAACCCTCCCATCGTATATACGTGATACAGCAGATTTCCTAAAGCGTATATACGATATTCCATGGGAGGATGATTTATTGCTGGTTACAATAGATGTTACAACATTGTATACCAGCATTCGGCATGAAGACGGACTAAATGCCGTGAAATTCTATCTAGGCAATAGACCTTTAAAATTGTGGGCACACACACAAATGCTGTTGGTGATGGTTGAAACTTGTCTAAAAATAATTTCTTCCTGTTTAATGGAGAACTGTTCCATCAAATCTGTGGGACAGCAATGGGCACCTGCTTCGCCCCAGCTATGCGAATTTGCATATGGGCTGGTGGGAGGAGCAGGTGGTCCAGGTCCATTATCAAGAAGAATGCCACTCTAACATTTTACACTGGAGTCGATATATTGATGATTTATTTATTGTGTGGAAAGGTACAGAACAATCAGCTAAAGATTTTATTAAAAAGTTGCAGAATAATAATCTCAATCTGAGGTTCACCAGTACAATCAATAATGTGTCAGTCAACGTTTTAGACTTAATGGTTTATGTGAAAGATGGTAAGCTACATACAAAGCTGTATCGAAAACCCACAGCGGGTAATACGTTGCTTCACGCAACAAGTTTTCACCCCAATAATTTAATCAGGAGCATCCCCTATGGGGAGTGCTTAAGAACGTTGAGGAACTGTAGCGAACCAGAAACCCTAGACGCTGAATTGGATTGTCTGAAGAGACGTTTCAGTTCTAGGGGCTATACAGACCAGTGTATCAAGTCAGCTGTTCAAAAAGTGAAAAGTAAAACAAGAGAAGAGGTTCTTTTTGATACAAGTACCACCAAGCAGAAGAAAGAGAAGCTGAACATGAATTCGTGTAGAATGATTACTTCCTATAATAGACAACACACTAGCGTAAGAAACATTTTGTTGAAGCATTGGCACCTCATTTGCAACGACCCTATCTTAGGCAAATTAGTTCCTAAACGTCCAAATATTACGTTTAGACGAGCTAAATCATTAAAATAGACAATAGTTAGCAACATGATGCCTTCTAAAAAGCCAACATCCATCAACTCATCCTGGTTAAAAAGAAGAGAAGGCTTTACAAAATGTACAAAGTGCAAAGCCTGTATGCATGGTAAGAATACCTCCATATATCAACCAGGGTTATCTAAGAGAGAAAAGCAAATAAAGGGCCATTACAACTGCAAAACGGACTTTGCTGTTTACGTACTTCAATGCCCTTGTGGCCTGAAGTACGTGGGTAGCACTATTCTTCCAGTCCACAAAAGGGTGTTACAACATCTTAGAGCCATAAAAAATGGCGATAAAACTTACCCAGTGGCTCGTCACTTCGATTTGTATCACAATAAGAATACACAGGGATTGACGTATTTTGTGATAGACTCTATACCAGCTAATAGTAGAGGAGGTGACCGAGAGAAAAAACTGAGAAGACTAGAATCATGTTATATACTTGAATTAGATACAAGAACTCCATCAGGGCTGAATATGGAAGAAGATTTGCATACCCATTTGTAAATATGTAATTTTGATCAGCAACGCTTCTCTAATACACTCTCCTGTAATTTCTGTTTTTAACCATGGTTTTTAAATAATTTTGGATTAGCACACTTTGCACTTTGGAGGTCAGACTTGTTTAGAGTTTAGATGGTTCTAAGATATTTCATGGTTATCTTGGCATGTAGGACCATTTAGCCCACTAGGGATGAATTGTACAGTATTTTTGAGCTGAATGTACTTTACATGGATGTGAATTTGCCCACTTGGGCTTCATGAGATTGGTAGAGCAAATGATTACTCAAATAGTGATGGAGGGCAAATAAGATTTGCCTCGAGTCTCTGGGTATGACATTGTGGTTTTATTTGTTAAAAAATTGTTTTATAAAATATTTGCTCTATTGAGTGTAACTTTATGATGTTGCAAAGATTGTAAATTCATAAGCTCTAAAATTGAAAATTAACAATAACGGTAATTAGATGTTTATTGTTAATAATTGAAAGAGTTTAAACAAACTACGAGTCTGTTTTCTAATGCACTTTGTTTGTAGTTTGTCACGTGACATGTTGCACAATCACCGTATTTAAAAATGGTTGAAACTTTATGCATTTTGTTGGTGAGCAAGCCTGCGGGACAGGCGAAACGCGTCCAATTTAGCCGACAATAAAAGATTTTTTGGCCAGAACACGGCATCGTCATTTCCTTATGCATTAAGGATAGTTGGAATTTAATCGGACTGTGCTTGGTGGGTCCGCAGCGACGACGCGCCCTCTGTTTAGGCGAGCGACGGACTGCAGCAAGCAACGAGTGGACAATATATATATATATATCAACGAAACACTCCATGAAAAGGGACCCCCAACCTTGCAGGGCGGCTGCTGCGAACAGGAATGGAGATCCTGTGACTTTAATCCAGCACATTGTCATTATAAAGAAATCCAAAATTGTCCAAGAGAGGTTGTTACCTCTCTCTTCTCCCTTTCTCACCTCGTGTCCAGAAATTCCTCTGTAAATCCATTTACGTCTGGCACCAAGCAAGCAGGTCATGCCCCCATAAATATGTCATAAATATGGTCCCTGGGGCCATTATTGGTCTCAGGAGGGGGGCCACGCGGCCTCCTTCCAAAATGTATTTTTAAAATAATGCTGGCCAGGCCCCGGGGGATGGGGTCCCCAGGGCCAATAGTGGCCCAGGGAAGGGAGGCCATGCAGCCCCCTTCCTGTTTTTTTATTTTAAAAAAATGCCCAGGCCCTGGGGGATGGGGTCCCCAAGGCCCAATAAATACTAAAAGAAAGGGGGCCACACAGCCCCCCTTCTAAAAATATATTTTTTAAAAAGCTGGCATCTCGCCGGAGGCCCCGCCCCCTCCCTGCACCACTCTGCAAACGCGCTCCCTGGTGCGTTCTAAGTTGGGGGATTAAGTACCCTTTATTCCTGAGGGTCCCTGGGGGCCAACTAGCCCACCAGGTACCTCCAGTAAGCCCCGTCCCGCTGCCCGACCCGAATCAGAGGAATTCCTCCTTCACCTAATCTGCCCCGCCACCCGACTTGACTCATCCGCGGTCTCCGTGCCAGCTCCAATCCAGCATTTCAGCATTCTGGACCATCCAATCCCAGATTTCTCCAACCTTGACCCAGACCCTGGGATTCACGGACCCCGCCGGGACAAACCACAGCCTCCGTGCCCCTCACGCTGGACTCCAGCTGTTTTTTGCATAAATTACGCTTCGTTCAGACCTAATTTTCACCCCCAGTGACTTGGCTTCCACCATTGATTGCGCTCTCTCTTGGCTGGACTTTGGCCGCCATACTTGACGTAATTCTTGCCTCTTCCAGCACTATTGTTCAAACCAGTGACCATTGTCCTGATGATGGCCTGAAATCAATCAGGTCGAAACGCCGTCGACGACCCAGCACAGAACTTTGGCGCTGTTGTGGTCAATTCATTCATCCCATAATTTAAAAACAACAATTGTACATAATTTTATGTTTTCATTGACAACTTTGTTAGTTCCTAATTTTTTCGCCGTTCACGCTGTTCTCTTCTCACTCTTGTGTCACTGCGCCGTCACTCATCACCAGCACGCACAGTGCTCACTCGTGTGTTATGGTCACCATACAATTAATTGTACTGTAGTGCTGCTATAACTACCTACAAATAATAATTGTTTCTCTTTACCATTTCCGTTGTGGTCTCCTTCTTTTTCCCCTTCGTCCCTCGTGATGTACACTACCGTTTTTAACTGCCCTTGTTAAATGATTTCTTAGCAAAGGGAGCCATCATTCCAGTGCCTCATTTACAGGAAGGACAAGGAGTTTGCTCCATTTTCTGGTAGAAAAGCATTCCAGTGATCTCAGACATGTACTGGATCTGAAATGGCAGAACCAGTTCATCACCAATGTCAAGTTCAAAATGATGTCTCTTCAAGAAATTCTGCCCTTCATCAATCAGGGGGACTTATTGGTATCATTAGACTTACAGAATGCATATGTGCATGTGTCAGTCCATCAGACATTGCAGAGGTTTCTGCGGTTTTGTGTTCTGTCACCATTTTCAGTTCAAGGTATTGCCTTTTGGTCTGTGTTCTACCCCTAAGGTGTTTACAAAGATTTTGGCTCTGCTGATTGGTATTATGATTGGTATGGGGATTATGATTTTCCCGTATTTAGATGATTTTCTGATATCTGCTTCTTCTTTTTCTAAGGCGGAACAGCGTATCACAGAAGTCTGTACGATGCTGCAGGATTTTTTTTGAGTCACAAAAAAGCGTGTCTAACACCGGCACAGGTGACTTACATTGGGGCCCAGTACAGGACTTTGGTGGGAAAAGTCTGTCTGCCTGTGAAAAGGAGGATGACTCTGGTAATCTAAATTCAGGGGTTACTGTTACAGAGGTGTCCTCCGGTGAGCTATTGGTTGAGGCTTCTGGGGCTTATTTCTTCTTTTCTGATGGTGCTGCCTTGGGTGTGTTTGTATATGTATCCAGAGATCAATCATGTGTTGTCCCATTAGTTGCAGAGTTGCCAGAATTGCCAACAGGGAGGTTCCAGTGACCCCATATGTCAATGAGATTTTGAGCTGTTGGTTGAACAATGTGAATCTGTTGCAGGATCCTACATAAATTGTGACCAAAGATACCAGCATGCTAGGTTGGGCTGTGACCCCGGAGGATCTGTCTGTTCAAGGGAAGTGGTCGAGGGTTCAGGCTGCTTGTTCTTCCAACTACCGAAAGCTGAAAGCTGGTCATTTGGGTCTCTTGGCATTTGCCCTGCATTTGTCAAATCATCATGTTCAAGTCCGGACGGACAGGGTTGTCATGAGGTATCTGAATCATTAGGGGGGTTGCAGAGTGAAAACCCTCAGCTGTCTGATGTAGGTTATTTTCAGCTGAGTGGAACAGGAGCTGGAGTCACTGTCTCAAATTTACTCGCCCGGCAAGGAGAATGTGGTGGCGGACAGGCTTCCGTCCATGTTTCCATCCATAAGTTCACTGTCTTTGATACGGGATGTGTTCCCGAGTTTGCGGAGGAGATTTAGGCCTCCCTGGAGAATGCCAGACTTCTTTGTTTCATCACAAAGTTGAGACACGCGAAATTCGTGTCCCAAAAGAGTTGCACAGCTGGATACACATTTGTGAAACAATTTTACACGTACTCCATAGTGTTGCCAAAGTTCATCCAATTTTATTTCTATTTTTTAACCATTTAATCCGTCACGTCAAAGAGAGGAAGTTCAAATTTTTCACGCATTTAAATTACACAGGAATTGCCCATCCGGGCCTATTTACAGGCACGTAAGTGAACTCCATCCTCCAATACATATTAATTCACCCAATGCATTTCGGTCAAATTTCGACCTTCTTCAGGGGTATCTACAATGATTAAAAAATATGCATCAATCACACACAATTTGAATACAATTAAAATTAATAATAACCCCGTGTCCTATGTGCATAACATTTCAAAAACTAATTTTTAAAAAAATAAACATACATATCCTAAACCATAGTGCTTGCTGTTTAACTTTTCCTCCAATCAATCCCCACTTTGTTCACCCAAAATCAACCTCCCCAAACCGACAAACGAAATTAAAGAACAAAACTAAATAACCGTGAAACCACTCTTACTCTACTCCGAGCCACTGGTGATTAACCCCTCAGTTATGTCATCCATCTAAGATCTCTCCCCATTGCCCCCGTTTATTCTCGTGGTCATTCAGCACTTAGTACAGCCGCTATTCAGTTCAAACATCATTGTAAAACCACCCTCGTAAACTTGTGTCTGTTGTTTTTAAACCAAATGAGTCCCCTCGGTTGTGCCGTTTATCTAAGTCTCTCCCCATCACCTCAGTTTGTACTTTTAATTGTTCAGCAGTTGTTTACAACCGGAAAAATAATTAGCTCAAACAACGTTGTAAAACACGCAATAGTCCTCGTAACTGTTTATAAACCATGCGTCTATCTGAATCTCTCCCGAAACCCCAGTTTGTACCTTTAATCTTTTAACGATTCTTTGCCATCGGAAAACCACTCGGCTCAACCTCCGTTATACAACCACCCCAGCTGACTCGTATCTGATTTTTAAACCCCACGTGTCTCCGCCTATTTTCACTGCTATGACATTGTTCCCTAAACCCACCCACCACAAGTTTTTTGTATGATACCACTACTCCCCTTAAGTCCTGAATACTAATACCTACGTGATGCTAAATAAAGTGCAATTACACCACATGAATTTATACAGTCTCAAAGAAAAAAACATTTGTGATGATATGATTTAACAACCCCAAGATAGGGTCGGAACGGCTAAACATGACAAATGGATTTAAATTAGAACTTTGGCAAACCAAGGTGTGCTTCAGACTTTTTTCAGATGTATCGTATTAAAGCCGTTCCGACCCTGAAAGCACCCCAAAGTACAAAACATGATTTAAATGAAGGATGGTCAATGTCACGTTCAAAGACTCTCAAAATACAAACATTACTGATGATAAAAAAAATGTTATTGGAACTAGCAGTGTCAAATCACACCATCACATATGTTTATCTTGGGGTTGTTAAATCCGTTTTACAACGTTGTTTGAGCTAATTATTTTTCCAGTTGTAAACAACTGCTGAACAATTAAAAGTACAAACTGGGGTGATGGGGAGAGACTTAGATAAACGGCACAACCGAGGGGACTCATTTGGTTTAAAAACAACAGACACAAGTTTACGAGGGTGGTTTTACAATGATGTTTGAACTGAATAGCGGCTGTACTAAGTGCTGAATGACCACGAGAATAAACGGGGGCAATGGGGAGAGATCTTAGATGGATGACATAACTGAGGGGTTAATCACCAGCGGCTCGGAGTAGAGTAAGAGTGGTTTCACGGTTATTTAGTTTCGTTCTTTAATTTCGTTTGTCGGTTTGGGGAGGTTGATTTTGGGTGCACAAAGTGGGGATTGATTGGAGGAAAAGTTAAACAGCAAGCACTATGGTTTAGGATATGTATGTTTATTTTTTTAAAAATTAGTTTTTGAAATGTTATGCACATAGGACACGGGGTTATTATTAATTTTAATTGTATTCAAATTGTGTGTGATTGATGCATATTTTTTAATCATTGTAGATACCCCTGAAGAAGGTCGAAATTTGACCGAAATGCATTGGGTGAATTAATATGTATTGGAGGATGGAGTTCACTTACGTGCCTGTGAATAGGCCCGGATGGGCAATTCCTGTGTAATTTAAATGCGTAAAAAATTTGAACTTCCTCTCTTTGACGTGACGGATTAAATGGTTAAAAAATGGAAATAAAATTGGATGAACTTTGGCAACACTATGGAGTACGTGTAAAATTGTTTCACAAATGTGTATCCGGCTGTGCAACTCTTTTGGGACACGAATTTCGCGTGTCTCAACTTTGTGATGAATTCTTACCCATTGCGCATTTGGAACGGATCGCATAATAGAGTGAATGCACGCTAAACATGACAAATGGATTTAAATTAGAACTTTGGCAAACCAAGGTGTGCTTCAGACTTTTTTCAGACTTCTTTGTTTCTGCATGATTATTCCTTGCCAGGCAGCAAGGAGGGTGGATGCGAAGTCCTTCCCATGGTCCGGGGGGCTGTTGTATGCATTTCCCCCAGTTCCTTTGATTCCTACAGAGGAAGATCAGGTTGGACAGGGCTTTTGTGATTCTGGTGGTACCAGGGTGGTGGAGGCGCCGGTGTTTCCGCCCTTGTTGGAACTGGTGGTTCAGCCATGCTGGGTGATTCCGTGTCATCCCTATCCATTGAGGGGTCCCTGGCTCCCTCTCAAGGTGTTAGTCGATGCAGCTTCAGGCTTGGGTATTGAACGGAGGAGTCTGATGTGTATGGGGTGTTCCTCGGAGGTGGATGATTTAATTCAGCAGTCCCGGCGCCCGTCAAATTTGTGTTCCTATGCTAGGCATTGGTCTAATTTTTCTGCTTGGTGTTTAAGAAAGGGTTTACTTGCTGATGACATAAAACCCATCAGGGTACTGGATTTTTTATCCAATGGATTTGAGTTGGGTTTGGCCCATTCTATGCTACGGGCTCAATGGGCTGCCCTTATGGCATTTAAAAAGTTCTCTTTTTGATCCGGTGGAGCCTCTGATGTCTAGGTTATTGAAGTCCTTGGCACTGAAAGGGCCAAAGCCAATGTTATCTGTTCCTCCGTGGGGCTTGACGTTGGTTTTGCATGCTTTGCAGGGGAGTCTGTTTGAGCCTCTTGAGTCAGTGGAACTGAAGTTGCTGACTTTCAAGGTAGTGTTCTTAGTGGCCATTGCTTTAGCCAAGCGGATTGGTGAGTTAGGGTCCTTTTTTAGATCTGCCCCTTTTTTGAGATTCTTATACAATAAGGTGATTTTGAGGGCTCACTCAACCTTCGTTCCTTAAGTTGCTTCGTTTTTTCACAGGTCGGCGGAAGAGATGTTACCACTTTTTTCCCTGATCCTCAGTCTGGGGAGGAGTCCCTGTTGCATCTTTTGGATGTGAAGGGGGCGTTGTTGGTTTACTTGGCCAGGACTGAGCCTTCCTGTAAGGTGGATAGTCTCTTCATCACTTGTTGCCAGTGAGGAATGGCATGAAGCCCTCAAATTCTACCCTTAGTTGCTGGATCAAGCAGACAGTTTTGATGGCCGATGAGTCTTAGGACAGGGTGATAGAGAACTGCATCCAAGGACGTTCTACATAGACCTGTGGCTGCCACTTGGACTGCTTTTAAGGATGTTTCTATAGAGGATATCTGCAGGATGGCCACATGGGCTACTCCTCATACCTTTATGGAGCATTACAGGCTGGAGGTTGGGGGTGATGCGTCTGTTTCATTTCCTACTTCTGTGCTGCATTCCAGTGTAGGTTATATAGAGACACAATTGAACTTGTTTTTGTACTAAATAGGGTGTTGCAATGTCGTACTTTGGTGTATGTGTTATTTGCATGTTTCATGAAGCCAATTCTTGCTTTGATATTAGCTCATTATGTTATTACTGTGGCGAGGAAGATTGACGAGGAGGTAATGCCCCGGTTACTTACTGATAATCTTCATTACTCTGAGTCCTAGTCTTCCTCGCCACAGTATAATTTACCATCCCTCCCTCCCCCATTGTGTATGGCTTCATTCTGTTGTTTGCTTTGTTTACAGATGGAGCTCTGGGTGTACTTCCTTTTTATTGCGTAAATGGGCAAGAGGAAGTTGGCCATATTAGAGTGATGGGGAACTAGTGAGCTAACTTTTTCTTGAAAGATCCCGTAGGGAGACTAAGGGCCTTATGCACCGCCGTACTCACTGTGGCAGTCCGACCACTGCCACACTGCAGCACCATGTACAGCATTAGAAGTGTGGTGATTTGACTGCCACATGACCACCGCCTCTTCGGGGATCCAGGTGAGACATAGTAACATGCTGGCCATGCCGCTGCAGCACCTCCAAGCATATTATGAGCTGCCAAACCACCAGCCTTTCCATGGCGGTGAGCCCGCCATGAAAAAAGTGGTGGTGAGGCAACTAAGGGGGCTCTAATAGGGCCCCCTGCCGCTCCTGGGCCTGGGGGTGCATGCAGGGGGCACTTATAGTACCCTCCTGGATTTGCACCCCCATTTCCTGCCCAGTGTGGCACAGTGCAGGAAGGAGCAGTCCACTCTCTGGCAGCTGTGGTCTGCATGTTAGGCTCTTCTATGAGCCTAACAGACTGCCACTGTCAGACCGCCGCAGGACCGCCCATCAGACCAGAATTGAAGTCCTAATCTGGCGGGCGGCAGCACCATGGCTTTGGTGGTCCCACAGTGGATGGCGCATTGCACCGCCCGCTGTAGGACCGCCAAAGTCATAATAAGGCCCTTAAGCTCATTATGTTATTACTGTGGTGAGGAAGACTAGGACTGGAAGTAATGAAGATTACTGGTGTAACAGGGGCATTCCCTCACCTATATGGAAACACCTCCATGCAAATGTGACAACACCACCTTGGTATTGCCCAGCCACAATTTTGTACCTGGGCGATACATAATACACAATGGAGGTACAGGCATTTGTGGTTTCTTGTGTCAAATCAAAGTTTCCTACAGTTGAAAGAAATGGGTGCCATTTGCAAACACTTGCAGTACTGCTGGGGCACTTTCTGTTATGTAGCCACTGATCCCTTTGTCCTCTGAGTTGCATTGCCAATCTCTCAGGGAGTGCAATCTGAAACCTTTACCACCTCTTTTCTGATATCATAGTTGTGGGGAGCCACTGCTACACCATCTACTAAACCTTATCACACTAATACTGTATACTTCATAACTAGTAATGTGCAGGTGTTCAGGTGAGGTTTTGTAGCAAACCCATCAAACTTCGAGCCATTGAAAATGATGCCTCCTCTTACTCATAGACAATTAAATTAATTGGGTCACGATTTAGGGCCTGATTTAGATCGTTGTGGATGGATTACTCTGTGACAATGGTGACGAGTATCCCGTCCGCCAAAATATAAATCCCAGAGGATTTAATGGGATTTATATTTCGGCGGATGGGATAGCCGTCATCATTGTGACGGAATAGCCTGTCCGCCGAGATCTAAAACAGTTCCTTAGAGTTTGATAGACAGGCTGATAAACCACTGGTGGAGGGGAGACACTGCCATTGATATATCAATGACAAGCAGTTTATCAAACTCAGAGCTTACAGCTGCATTAGTAAGTATTTTCTACCATAGCACCTCCTGCCTTCATGAAAGGACCTACTTCAGGGTAAAGTTCTTTGGTTCCAGATCCACAAGCCCAAGAGGCATGGTGCAACTTCATATATTTCCAATACCCACAATTAAAATTAAATTGTCCTTCAGCTATATAGTGTTTTAAGCACATCTCTTGATAATAAAAATAAAGGCCTTTTCTATCCAATATCTAGAAATACACATAACATCTAAACATCTACCTCACTAATGGATATACAAATTATAATATACAAAGATTAAAGTGTTAATACATTTTTAATACCTCACAAATTGTAAGAATAAGGTATACCATTCCAAATATCCTATTCCCTTATAAAATTCATCTTAAAAGTCCATATTTGTCTTCATGGTGTACTCTCTGGCCTACTTTCATGTGCATTAGCATATATATGTTCAGAAATTAAAACCTCCGTTATACATTTCCTGCTGAAGAAATTAAAAGTTTGAACTTCTTGAATATTATCTAGAGCACTGTTTTCTTTTTAGATATATCTTACAATTTACAATCCCCTATCATACACAATTTTCCCTTGATATGTTTCATACTCTTTAAACACATTCAAACCCTCACCTAGGTATTTTCAAAAGGTCCTGAATACTTCTCAAGTCGCAAGGAATGATACCTTGAAAAACTCATCATTCCATTTAATTCAATAATCAGTAAGCTAACTATGAATCCAATAGGATTTCAGAATTGTTAAGTGCAGTTAAGATACTTTAATGTTTTGTGAACTAAAATAATTACGCATTAGGAAAAGGTAAGGAGCAATAGCTAGGAAATCTGGTTTACATTGAGAAATCTTGCAACTACTAAATAGTAGCAGTATTTGTTAGAGAAGGGGTTTGTATAAAGAGGTGTGCTGTGGCTAAGGGTTATCTGGTTTAGAGTTAATTTATCTTCTTTCCTAATTTGTATATTACATATTACACTGCTGTTTATATCACAACTGTAGTTATGGTTAGGTCAGAACTAGATCAGGGTTTTCATAGGAAAGGCATTTGTTGTTTACTTAATATCTTTGTGACTGGTTAAAGAATCTGCACAAAACTTTCCAAAAAGAGCACATCCATATTGGGCCCTCCATGGCAAGTTTAATGAAGATCTGTCAAGCGGGGGTCTAGAAAAAGGGGTGGGGAGCAAAAGTACCATTTCCCATTTTAAATCTCCATGATTCTAAACAGAATTACACCATATTTTGCAAAAAGGTAGAACTTTAACTATGGAATGTGATTTGCTTGGTTTGGTCTAAATCCATTGAGTAGTTTTCGAGACATAAGTGTTAAAAAGGAGCCCAGCTTCGATAGGGAGATATCTGGACAATTCACCTGGAAGAAAGTGTTGTGGGCATATTACAGGATGTCAAGGCTTGGTCCCCAATCAATCAATCAGGGTTGGTAAAGCTCAGCTACTCACTCGCAAGGGTCTTAAGGTGCTGGGGGGGATGCTCCGTTGAGTGCTGGGGTCATCCGATGAGCCAGGTCTTGAGGTCCTTCCTGAACTGGAGCAGTGTAGGGATTTGCCAGAGGTGGAGGGGGGGTTGTTCCAGGCCTTGGCTGCAAAGTAGGAGAAGGACTTTCCTCCCGTTCTGGGATTGTAGATGCTTGGGATGGTGGCCAGAGAGAGGTCAGCTGATCGGAGGTGTCTCTTGAGTGCGTGGAAGGAGAGGCGGTTGTTTAGGTATGCTGGTCCGATGTTGTGGAGGGCATTGTAAATGTGAGTGAGGAGTTTGAAGGTTATTCTTCTTTCGATGGGGAGCCAGTGGAGATCTCGGTGGTATTGGGTGATGTGGTTGCGACGGGGGATGTCTAGGGTCAGTCTGGCTGCGTTGTTCTGGACGGTCTGGAGTTTGCGAAGTAGTTTTTGTTGATTCCGGCATAGAGGGCATTGCCGTAGTCCAGTCTGCTACTGATGAGGGCATGCATGACCGTTTTTCTGGATTCGGAAGGGATCCATCTGAATGTTTTTCGGAGTATGCGGAGGGTGTTTAAGCAGGCCGAGGATATGGCGTTGATCTGGCAGTTCATCGTGAGCGATGAGTCTAGTATTATGCCAAGGTTTTGTGCATGGTCCATCGCGGTAGGCAGGTTTCCAAGGGCGGGGGGCCACCAGGTGTCGTCCCATGTAGAGGGGGTGGAGCCAAGGATGAGGACTTCTGTTTTCTCGGAGTTGAGTTTCTGGCAGCTCTTCTTCATCCAGGTGGCTACGGCTTTAATCCCAAGTTGTGCCTGGTGATGTTGGGTTCTTTGGTGAGGGAAAGGATGAGCTGGGTGTTGTCAGTGTAGGAGATGATGTTGAGCCCGTGGTTTCTGGTTGCAAGGGGGCCATGTAGATGTTGAAAAGGATGGGGCTGAGGGAAGATCACTGGGGCACTCCACATCTAGTCTTCGTTGGTTCCGAGAGGTAGGGCGGGAGTCTGACTCGCTGGGTTCTGCCTGTGAGAAATGAGCATATACAGTCAAGGGCCTGTCCATGGATGCCGGCGTCATGGAGTCTGGTGGCTAGTGTGCAGTGGGAGACAGTGTTGAAGGCAGCCGAGAGGTCCAGGAGGATGAGGGCTGCTGTTTGGCCCTGGTCGAGGAGGGAGCGGATGTCATCGGTGGCGGCGAGTAGGGCAGTCTCGGTGCTGTGGTTGCAGCGGAGTCCGGATTGGGAGATGTCTATGACGTTGTTGGCTTCGATGACATTTGCTAGCTGGGTGTTGATGGCCTTTTCGATGACCTTGGCTGCGAACTGAAGCAGGGAGATGGACCTGAAGTTCCTGAGGTATGTCAGGTCTGCGGAGGGTTTCTTCAGAAGGGGGTTGACTTCGGCGTGCTTTCAGTCATCGGGGAAAGTGGCGGTTTCGAGGGGGCAGTTGATCATCCAGCGTAGTTCGGGTGCGATGGCCGTGGCGGCTCAGGGGAAGATGTGGGGTGGGCAGGGGTCTGAAGGTGTTCCGGAGTGGATGCTGTTCATGGTCTTTAAGGTGTCTTCTGTCGCGAGCAGGGTCAAAGTGAGCAGGGTCTGTTGGGTAGTGTCACATGGGGAGGGTGCTGAAGCGGTGCAGAGGTCTTGGTTGTCAAAGTTGTCATAGATCGTCTTAATCTTGAGGTGAAAGAATGTGCTGAGCCTCTTGCAGAGGACTTGGGAGGGTGGGACGTCTGTTGATTTGCTGCAGGGTTTGGCAAATTCCTTGATGATGGAGAAGTGTTCTTTGGAGCTGTGGGTGTTGGTGAGGATTCTGTTTTGAAGGAAATTCTTCTTTGTGGACTTAATGAGTTGGTGGTGTACTGTGGTGGTTGCTCTGTAGGTGGTGCATGTTTCTGGGGTTTTGTTGTTCCTCCATGTATTTTCGAGTCATCAGCAGGAGCACTTGGATTCTTGGAGTGCAGGGGTGAACCAGCTTGCTTTCTTGATGTGTCGTCTTGTGCTTATCTTGAGGGGGGTGAGTGTGTTGGCGCAGTTTGTGATCTAGCGGTGGAGGTTGCATGCTGCGGTGTTAGTGTCTGGTGTCGTCGGTAGTGGGGTGCTGATGAGGCGGAGGTGAGCTGGTCTTCTGTGACTTTTTCCAGCTTCTACAGGGGAAGCAGTGTGCGTTCTTGTGTATGGTGGGTTTTCTGAAGAAGTGGATGCAGTGGTGGTCTGTCCAGAGGTGTTCCAGAGTGTGTGCCCTGCTGTATGCGTGAGGGCGGTGACAAATTGCTTCAGCCCTATGTTAGCGAGGTTCTCTAGGAGGGCGGTGCTGTTGGGGTCGTCGTGGGTGTCCAAGTGGAAGTTTAGGTCTCTGAGTAGGATGTAGTCTGTGGAGGTGAGGGCGTGGGGTTGGATGAGGCGGGCAATGGTGTCGGTGAAAGGAGCTTGGGGGCAGAGAGGTGGAACAGCAGAAGTGCTCTCCCACTAGACCACCAGGGATGAGGCGCAGGCAGGAAGGAGCCTTCAGGTGGAGGAGGGCCTCGAACACTTACCCAGAAACAGAGAGCTCAGGGCTCAGAAGGCAGCACTTAACGGTGGAGCTGCGGGGGGAGAACAGTTACACTGACCAGGTCAGTGGTCTTGCTCATCTTGCTGTGCAGCAGCCACCATTAAGTAGGGGTTGGGGGAGGGCGGTCAGCTGGGAGGCGGGAGCAGGAGGGACATGCTGGAGGAGGGAGGGTCCGGGGAGTGCGAGAGGGTAAAAAGAGAGCAGAGGGCAATGAAAAAGAGGGAGAAGAGAGAAAAGAGCGCAGAGAGAGCAAAAAGAAAAAGCTTGGCACAGAAAAAGCCTAGAGAAGCTCAACAGCGGAAGAGCAGAGTGCTCTCCCACTGGACCACCAGGGATGAGGTGCAGGCAGGAGCCTGCGAGTGGAGGAGGGCCTCGAACACTTACCCAGAAACTGAGAACTCAGGGCTCAGAAGGCAGCACTTAACGGTGGAGATGAGCGGGGGAGAGCAGTTACACTGACCAGGTCAGTGGTTCCCACATGCTAAAATGGAAAAGGACAGGGCATATGAGGGGGCAAGGTGAGGACACCCTGTCCCCAGGTCTATGTTGGGGGATACTACAAGGACTCTTCTCTCCAATGCAGATTATTGTCTCACATGGTGTTTGGATAAAATATTGATTTACAAATATTGGGAGACAGAAATATTGGAAATTAAATATTGTGAGACACAAATATTGTGATCCACAAAATTATCATTGATAAAAATATCATTTTTAGAGGTAATATTGTCAATAATATCAATGTTTTTAATGTTGTTTTCACTAATAAAGTGGTTCAAAATATCGGTCTTTAATCATTTCAGTGTTTTAGTTGATATATCAAATTTATGTGTCACTATTGTTTATATAAATGTTATTAATTGTTTTTAAAATATAGCTTGCAATGTTGAGTGATTTCGAATTTTCTATTAATTTTTAAAAGTAATTTATATTGTTGTAGGGGGATAGGGTGGAAAGTAAATTAGGTAATAATTTAAAAAAAAATTATGCATTTTATTTAATTATATGATTGATATTTATTAGGTAGTTTATGTGATACTGATTTATTTTCGTCATATTATTTGTGTGATAGGTTTGTAGTGATATATGGTGGAAAGTTAATAAAGTGATAATTAATTAGCAATGAATTATTAATTTTTTTAATTGATCATTTAAGTTCTTTGTAATTATTTAATTTATGAAAAACATATTTATTTTACATATATTTTTGTTACTGGCTGCAAGGTTTGTAGGGGTGTAGGGTGAGAAGTTACGTAATAATTAATTACCAATTTATTATTAATTGTTAATTATTTGATTGATTTTTAATTATTTAAAATATAGAATACTGAGTTATTTTACTCATATTTTAGTTGTTGGATGCTAGGTTTGTAGGGGTACAAGGAAGTTGAATAATTAACTATTAATTATTATTTGTAAATTATTTTGTTGAATTTTAAATATGTAAATTGTGGAATAGATATTTATTTTTATTTTAGTTTAGGTGTGGGATGCTAGGTTTGTAAGGATCTAGGGTGGGAAGTTAATTAAGTAATTAATTATTAATTGTTAATTTATTTTAAATATGTAAGTTATGGAATAGTTTTTTATTAGTTATAGACTGCTAGGCTTGTACGGGTACTGGGTGAGAAGTGAATTTTTTTTAAATGACTAGTAATTATGTAAATTGATTCATTGTTTTTAGTTCTTTTAATGCATTTATATATACATAAATATATGTATATATATGTATATATATATATATTATCTACTGGCGGTCGCCAGTAGATAGTTATAGTTACAACCTATTATCCATAGGAAATCCGCGACATTCTATTTGAAATAACTCTCTTGCCGGTTGACGTATCTTCGCAAAATTTTCAAACTTTGTGGGGCGCTCTGGTCCGCTCCTACCCTGAAAGTCTCGGGGGATTCGTCAAGCGGGGGCCGAGAAAAAGGGGGTCCCAAAACGCGTTTTCCCCATGCAATTTTCCATAGGAAACTTTAGACACGGCTACAGCCCGAACTGCTGAACGGAATTACACCAAATTTGGCAAAGAGGTAGTTCTTGGTTCAGAAAGAACCCTTTTGTTAAATGGTGTAAATCCGTTCAGTAGTTGCTGAGAAAATCAAAAGTAAAAGTACATATATATCTATGGCCGCGTCGGATTCGCGCACCCTCCCGATCACGAGCTGCATGCTAATTGGCTGTCAACACTCCAAATCAGGAAGTGTTGGCAGCCATTTTGTCCCTCGGTAGAACCGAGGGACAGAAACAAGTGCGCAAAGCGCACAAAGGGGGCAGGGTAGAAATCGTCAGGATGCGCTCAGGGTGCGCGAATCCTGCCGAAAAAAAAAAAATCGAAGCGCGGTCTATGGTATATGGTGGGCTAGTTGCACCCCAGGGACCCTCAGGATTCAAGGGGAGTTAATCCCCCGACTTAAAACGCGCCACGGGGCGCGTTTGCACAGTGGTGAAGGGAGGGGGCGGGGCTTCAGGTGACATGTGTGCAAACAGGCCCCGTGGCCCCGTGGCGCGTTTTAAGATGGGGAATTAAATCCCCTTTAATCCTGAGGGTCCCTGGGGCCAACTAGCCCAACAGGTACGTCCAGAAAGCGCCACAGAGCTGCGTTGCAGAGAGGTGTAAAAGGGGTGTGGCCTCTGTACATGTCTCTGCAACGCAGCCCCTGGTGCATACTGGAGGTTCCTGGTGGGCTAGTTGGCCCGTAGGGACCCTCATGATTCAAGGGGACTTAATCCCCCAACTTAAAACGCGCCACGGGGCGCGTTTGCACAGATGTCACCTCAGGCCCCGCCCCTCCCTTCACCATTGTGCAAATATTCCTCTAAAATCAGCCGAAATACGAATTCTGATTTACTCACCTGTTATCAGGAGAGAATTCAGTGCTGCATCTTTCAGCCCAGTACTAATCCTGAAAAGTAATTTTAACCGTACTTACCAGTAACTTGAATTTCCTTCCATAGGCTAACATTGACTGGTTTCACTTGGAAATTCTTCTAAGTGTGGAGTTTTGGAACTTTAAAATATTCCTCTAAAATCAGCCGAAATACGAATTCCGATTTACTCACCTGTTATCAGGAGAGACCTCAGTGCTGTATCTTTCAGCCCAGTACTGGTCCTGAAAAGTAATTTTAACCGTACTTACCAGTAACTTGAATTTCCTTCCATAGGCTAACATTGACTGGTTTCACTTGGAAATTCTTCTAAGTGTGGAGTTTTGGAACTTTAAAATATTCCTCTAAAATCAGCCGAAATACGAATTCCGATTTACTCACCTGTTATAAGGAGAGACCTCAGTGCTGTATCTTTCAGCCCAGTACTGATCCTCAAAAGTAATTTTAACCGTACTTACCAGTAACTTGAATTTCCTTCCATAGGCTAACATTGACTGGTTTCACTTGGAAATTCTTCTGTGTGTGGAGTTTTGGAACTTTAAAATATTCCTCTAAAATCAGCCGAAATACGAATTTCGATTTACTCACCTGTTATCAGGAGAGACCTCAGTGCTGCATCTTTCAGCCCAGTACTGGTCCTGAAAAGTAATTATAACCGTACTTACCAGTAACTTATATTTTCTTCCATAGGAATCCATTGTCTGGTTTTCAGCAGAAAAGTTTCAAAGTGTCGATTTTCACAAACTACAAATATTCCTTAAAAATCGCCTGTATGACTTAAACGCATTCTTTCAACTGTTTACAGGAGATGCACCAGTGCTGGATCCAGGATCCAACACTGAGTAAGAAAAAGTAACGATAACAGTTTTTACCTGCTAAGTGAATTTCCTTCCATAGGATAACATTGGTGATTCTATGAGAAAAAGTTTCTAAGTGTCAACTTTTAAAATACAATAATATTCCTTAAAAATCACGACTGTAACCAAAACGCTTTTACTCAACTGTTTACAGGAGATGTACCAGGACTGAATCTAGGATCCAGTCCTGTGGTTAGAAAAGTAATCCATAAAGTAACTAATTGCATTTAACTAGAAATTCACATTGAGCTGAATGTTGCATTGTGTTTGAAAATGTGGTGCCCATTGCAACAACTGTAACTACTGTACTTAAAAGTCTATTGCCTATGTGCAAAGTATTTAAACTAAAGTAATTCATTCTGAGAAAGTATTTTTGTAATGTAATGTATAATGTAATTACAATGTAATTTAAAAAATAAAATATGTAAAAAAAAATTCTAAAAATGTAATAAATCAGTATGAAAAAAATTAATATAACAATTAATACATTTAAAAATTGTCATTTACAAAACCTTTGAAATTCACTGAAAAAACCGTAGGTTTCAGACATGTTATAGTTAGGAATTAGCATTTAAAAAACCTTTGAAATTCACTGAAAAAACTATAGGTTTCAGATAAGTTATAGTTAGAAATTAGCATTTAAAAAACCTTTGAAATTCACTGAAAAAACCATAGGTTTTAGGGACAGTTATAGTTAGTTGGACATTGCACTCGTACAAAACCCGTGAAATTCCCCCGTTATAGTTAGTTCAGCTAACTATAACTCGCGCCCCGCAATGCACTGCTGATGACGTCACATATTACATCACTCATGACATGGTCAGTGACATCACTGATGACATCACTGATGACATCTCAAATGACATCACTGATGACATCATCCACGTGATAATCTGATGCACCTCCTCACACCCTAATATAACCTTTGATACACCCAATCTAAATTACAGACTGCCATTCGCAAAACCATAGACACTCCAACACCAATAACTACATACCCACTCACTGATTCTTAGGTCTACACACACACACATCCACTCACTCACCCGTACAGTCACTCATACTTATGGTCACTCAGTACAGGACTATCATATGCACTCTTACTCCTATATAGACACTCAAACACCGCCACTCATCCATAGAGGTACTCACACACCTAGTCAGTCATGCAAATAATTAAACACACTGCCATTTTCTCACCTATACAGTTATACACACACCAGCTCACTTACTCATACAAATACTAGCACATTCTTACGCTCTTATACAATCACTGATACAAGCACACACTCATCCATACAGTCACTCTCACAATCACACACTCTCGCTTATAGCTATTTATATACTCCAACACACATATATACTGCCTTTCACATATGTAGTTACTCACACATGTACCACTGGGACATACATTCACTCACTAACACACTCTTACACACACTTACCCACCCATACAGTCTATCACAGATGCACTCTTGAAACCATCCACCCAGTGAATCACCCACTCACACATCTATGCACAGAGTTGCACACACCCCATCCACACAAACACTCAGGCACCCATACAGATACTCAGACAACAAATCAATAACTCTTATAGACACTCATGTAGCTATTCACAAACCCATGCAGCCACTTACACAGCCAACAGACAGATACAGACATTAACCCAGTTTAGTCACTAACCCATGCATTCAGTAAGATACGTTTAATCACTCACTTATAGAATTAGTCACGCACCTACTAAATCATACATACACACACTTATACACCCACTCATTCTTCAATACGCCTTTCCCTATATATATTAAAAATATTTAAACTTTACAGAAACACACAGTCACTGGATGATGTCATCAGTGATGTCATTTGAGATGTCATCAGTGATGTCATCAGTGATGTCACTGACCATGTCATGAGTGATGTAATATGTGACGTCATCAGCAGTGCATTGCGGGGCGCGAGTTATAGTTAGCTGAACTAACTATAACGGGGGAATTTCACGGGTTTTGTACGAGTGCAATGTCCAACTAACTATAACTGTCCCTAAAACCTATGGTTTTTTCAGTGAATATATATATATATATATATATATATATATATATATATTTTATGTTAGTTTTTTTTTAATCAAGAGTTAAATATCTTTTCTACTTTCATGGGGTTACTCATATATATAAAGTGTCTGAAGAAACATATTTTTCCTACTCTTGCTTATACAGCAGTAGGAACACTAAAATCAACCTCTTTGCAGTTTAACACTTTCCCTACTTTTGCACTGTTTGGAGTTGGAATAGAAAATGTTTCCCCTCCGAAATCCAAAGATTCCTTACTGTTGCCCTGTTTAGGGTGAGAATAGTAAATTTAACCCTCTGAAGTTGAACACTTTCCCAACTGTTGTTTTGTGTAGTGTGAACAGTAAATGTCACCCCACTGAAATCCATTACTTTCCCTACTGTTGCACAGACTGGAGTGGTTATAGTAAATTTTACCCTTTCAAAGTCCAATGCTTTCCTTCCTGTTGCACTGTTTGCAGCGGGAATAGTACATTTTGCCCCTCTGAAATCCAATGCTTTACTTACTTGCCCTGTTTGGAGTGAGAATAATAAATTTCACTCCACCAAAATCCAACACTTTCCCTACTGTTGCAAGACTGGAGTGGGAATAGTAAATTTTACTGCTCCAAAGTCTACCACTTCCCTACTATTACGCTGACTGGAGTGGGAATAGTAAATTTCATCCCTTCGAAATCCATCGCTTTCCCTACTGTTGCACAGACTGGAGTGATAATATTAAATTTTACCCCATGAAAGACCAATGCTTTCCCTACTGTTGCCCTGTTTGGAGGGAGAACAGCAAATTTAACCCCTCCACAGTTCAACACTTTCCCTACTGTTGTGTTGTTTGGAGTGAGAATAGTAAATGTCACACATCTGAAGTCCAATGTGTTCCCTATTGTTACACAGATTGGAGTGAGAAAAGTAAATTTTGCCCCTCCCTTCCCTACTGTTTCACTGACTGGAGTATGAATAGTAAATCTAACCCCTCCAAAGTTCAACATTTCCTTACTGTTGCATAGCCTAGAATGGGAATACTATATTTAGTATATCTAGAATCCAATAGTTGTCATAATATCGGTCAAATGTATTTTATGGCATTAATTCTTTTTTTATATTTTATATTATTTGTTTTTATTTTTAAATTTATTTTAATTTTGCCGTTTTTTTTTGTAAATGTGTTTTGGAATTTTTCAAATGTCAATATTTAATTTACTGTCTGCATTAATATATTTCTTATTCATTTGTATATCTTTTTTTGTTTTTGTTTTCCATATATATATATATATATACATACTCACACATACATGCATAGAGGAGCTCCCGAAATGCCAAGACCACCGTGTGGTGGGAATGGAATGGCTGAGGAGCAAGTCAGCTGTATTTTCTCCAAACTCGATCCAAATAGTCACGCACACAAGGGAGAATGCTGGAAAGCTGTGTTTATTCGACATGTGAGCACATTCATTTGGATAGAGTTTAGAGGTGTATATATATATTTATATACATATATATATATGTGTGTGTGTGTGTATATATATATATATATATATATATATATATATATACATACATATATACACACACACACACATATATATATCCATATCCCTCCATGGCCCAAAGACGTGTTGGACGATTATGGTGTTATGGTGCTCTTAATCGGTTGGTTGTACGGCTCACTCGGCCGGACGATGTCGCTACATTCTCTCCTAGGTTGTTACTCCTCGCAACAAAGATAAGTGACACTCAGGAGATGAAAGTCCGTTAAATTTTATTCAGGGCAAAGAGAGAGTCTGCAAACAAACCCTTCATGTTTCGGTCCCCCTGGAACTTGTTCACAGGCAAATGGGTTAGTCCATTAACCCGTAAACAAGGTGCAAGGTACTGAAATGCAGATGGTTTGTTTGCTATGAATAAAATTTAACAGAATCTCTACTCCTGGGTGTCACTTATCTTTGTTACAAGGAGGAACAACCTGGGATATATATATATATATATATATATATATATATATATATATATATATATTAACATATATATATATATATATATATATATATTAGTGTAACAATAAGAATATTTATTTTACATTATATTAATTTCATTACTATTTTAAATGTATTACTACGAATACATATATATATATATATATATTTTCATTGTAGTAAATATAAAATACAAAAAAAGTAATGTAGAAGAAATATTTCGATTAATTGTGTTACACTAAATTTATATAAATACAAACACATACATATGTTTGCGTGTTTATATAAGAATATGTATGAAATATTGGTGGAATGTATTACATTTTATTATATTAAATTTATATATTAAATTATTTAGCATTTACTACTTTAAACTCTATATGACAACATTGATATTTTTGTCTCTTTATGGATGATATTAGTGTCAATGATATTTGTTTCAATATTTTTGTACTTACCATTATAAGTATAGAAGCACGATATTGTGGTAAACTATATTTTTGACACAGTATTTTTGTCAATTATATTGTTTACCACTATATTGTGTCAGTGATCCGGGTGCCACACACCCATCAATGCAAGCTCCTGCTGAAGGATGTCCCGGGCAAACTGTTGCCAGGAAGGTTGGTGTGTTGTAATGTGGTGGTAGATTTAAATGCCTCCTATTCATAGTCCCTCTTCCCTTTTGCAGCATTAAACTAGCATCCCTACCGAGCATTAAGATTTTTATGCATCGAAGATGTTCCAAAGGAATATTTCTCATGACTTCCCCAGCTCAGTTTTTGTCACATAATGTACATGTGACATATTTGGATGTGCGCTTTTCTTCTCCAGCAGGCATTGTGAAGAACATCCACACGATGGACTCAGATTGAGGCCTGGAATATGATAGGTTAAAAAAGGACAAGGATGTTGAATAGTACCGTCAAAGGAGCCCATGAAAACTTTTCAAAGTTGTCCAAGAGTTCGCAAATCCTCCGCAGCACCAATGGAACATGCTGGAACGGTGGAAAATGTGATATATACCACTACAATACTTCAAGGGGCATATTCTCAAGGAGCCATCGCCGATTTCTCGGCACTTTAGCGCCGCAAAAGTAGCGATAGACTTATCGCCCTATTCACAAGCTGGTGCAAACTGTCGACATCGCAAGTATTCCTGCGATAGCTGCCGCAAAACACATCGCCACGGATGAGAGCGACAAACAACGCTAATGACATGCAGAGTAGGCGTTCCCGTGCAAAAACACACGAAAACACCACATCGCGATATTCTCAACGACCAGCCAGATCTGCGATGCCAGACAAAAACAGGCGATAAGGCGCGTTAGCAGCAGGGACTTAACACCTGCTCATTACTGGTCTTAAGTAGGACAAAAACATGCAGTACAGAGGAAGCCCAGGCCAGAGCCACATCTGAAGACCAACACATGTCATGGATATAATGATCATGCAGCTCGGAGACCCAAGAGGACCACAACACCCACCGCCACCACCCCCAGGCCACCCCCTCCCGCCCCCCCTGGACTACCACCGAGGCAGCGCAGAACAAGACAGCTGACCTTCCGAAAACGGCATGGCCCCTCAGCCACACAATTGCAGAATGTGGGGAGAGGTGGGAACCAAGTATGTGTGAAGTAGGCAAGTCACCCATGAATAAGAATGTACACAATGCCAAGTGTGGTGGTGATGTGCTGGACAGACTCCAGTATGCAGAGCACAGACATGTACCTGTGGACACATACTGCTGGTGTGTGCAGTGTTGTGGACAGTGGACGCAACCATCTTACCTCAGGCAGTGGGGAAGACCTCGCTCATGTAGCTGTGTCGTCCCCCCCTGTACGCGGAAGCGTAGTGGGCTGGTCCGGCATACGCCACACCAGCATAGGAGTGTGAATAAATAGACCGGGGCTCTGGGCATGGTTCACTTCCGGGATGGCCAACACGTCAGCCAGGGCGGTGCCCCTCACCCTGCCACGAGTCCGCCGCCGTGACCGCCAGCCTCCTCAGCCGATCGCTGCCTTCCGCGACACCAGGATCCCCAGCGCACCCAGCGGCACAGCACCGCCGAGTAATGTGTGCGCTGACTACTGCCTTCTGCCTACACTGCGGTCAGCAGGGCGCTCAAATGAAATTGAGTCTTGATTTATTTATGGCAGAGTCCAGTAGGCAACAGACATTGCTTCCAGGGCGGCCCGCCCGGACGACGCATCATCGCAGGCCGCGCACCCGCTGAGAGCTCCAGGTGCCACTAACTCTGTGCAGCTCAAGTCATCGCCACGTGGCTGTGGGCCCTTTCTGACCGCTGCCTCCGGCCTACACTGCGGTCAGCAGGGCGCTGAAATCAAATCCAATCCTGACCTGCGAGGACACGCCATCATCGCTGGCTGCACACCCGCTGATCGCTCCAGGTGCCACTAACTCAGTGCACCACAAGTCATCACCACGTGGCTGTGGGCCCTTTCTGACCGCTGCCTCCGGCCTACACTGCGGTCAGCAGGGCGCTCAAATCAAATCCAATCCTGACCTGCGAGAACACGCCATAATCGCTGGCTGCACACCCGCTGAGCGCTCCAGGTGCCACTAACTCAGTGCACCACAAGTCATCGCCACGTGGCTGTGGGCCCTTTCTGACCGCTGCCTCCGGCCTACACTGCGGTCAGCAAATTGAGTCTATATTTATTTATGGCGCAGTCCAGTAGGCAACAGACATTGCTTCCAGGGTGGACCGCCCGGACGACGCATCATCGCAGGCCCCGCACCCGCCGAGCGCTTCCGGTGCCTTTATGATGTAATCTTTTGTGTGTGAGTCCAGTTCTGGTGCCCCTACCTCAGTGCACTGCAAGTCATGGACCCTTTATGATTGAATCTGTGTGTGTGATCCGATGATCACTGTTCTAGTTGTTGCCAGCACCAACCACTCCCTGAGGGCTGGCTTACACTCACCCCACACCCATCCAGCACAGGCGTCACTGGACATGTGACCCTGGTAATAAAAGGGCCGGGCGCACGTGCCCGTAGCCAGTTCCACCATACATCTAAGTGTGTCCGTGTGGTCATTATGTATGTGTGATGGCCCCTGGCCCTACCACATCACGTCGTGCTGTGGACAGCGGACGCAAGCATGGCACCTCAGGCAGTGGGTAAGACCTTGGACATGTAGCTTTCTCCTCCCCCCCTGTAAGCATAAGCAGAGTGGGCTGGGCCGGCGTACGTCAGTCCAGCGCAGGGGTGTGTAGAATTAGCCCGGGGCTCAGGGCGTGGTTCAGGTCTGGCCTGGACAAGGAAGTCACCAATGAGTGTCTCTCTGTTGTAGTGTCGGCGCCACCCGGCCCGCAATTGACAATGTTGCAATGTAGCATGCACCCGGAGGGCGGTCTCGCACGAACGGAGAAATGAAGGAGCGCAAGACCACTCGGGGTCTTGGCTCATACATGCCAAGTGTTGCGTGTATCTGCATTGCCGCAGCATGAGCCAAATGCCTAGCCTTAATCGCAGCACGAGTTCAGCCAGGCATGAACTCTACATCTGTGTCCGCACTATCCTTACCATAGGACTACACTCACGTGGCCGCCCACCTTCAATGGCCAACATCACAGTGTTGTTGTCAGGCCTGTGGACATGCGCAGACAGGCATGACAATGGTGTGCCGTTGGAGTGCAAGTGATGCAACCGCGCAGCGTACACAAGTGAATAGGCTCGGGGGAGGGAGGAGCAGCTGTGAGGCAACGTGACACACAGTGATGCCGCTCATTTGCCACATGCAAGTCATGTCATACATGAATCCCAAAGTCGCACACATCCCACCCCACACCAAACAATCCACATCACAATTCCTGAATGCAAGCAGATGACAAACTGACATTAGGGATGAAAGCTCCTTTGTCTGAACTATCAGGCGGAAGCACATCTGCACATCCGACCTCGGAATTGCATGTGCCCGGCACCCCCTGACAGATACGATAGCAGTTGAGGACGACTCCCACACTACGCACAGCCCGACAACAGACCAACGTATACACACCCCACACACAGAAGTCCTTCCTCTGAGTTATCTTACATGGAATGGCCTTCACACTTACTCCCACACCATCCCAGGCGTACAGCCATTGCACACTTAAACAACTCATTGTCCGAGCTGTGGCATTTCATCCACAGAACTGGCGCAGGTCAGAACAGTGCCGCTTCAACCAGGGCCACTAACGCAATGGCAGAACATCCCGGACACATGCACAACCCCTGTCACGTGGAACTGTACCGTGCACGTATGCTGCATTTACTGGGGGCACTGCCATTGGTAGTGCTGCGGGTCAGTTACCGGCTGAGTTTCCGCCTTGCCAACATCACCTGCGTTCAGCCTGTGTTGCATTGTCGATCGTGCATATTCGAGTGGTCCATGGATGTCTGCCTATCCAACAGGACGGTAGCCGAACTGGATTTCGACATGTGTGTGCGCCCCCTGTTGGCCCACGACCAGGAGTGTCACCGTGATACCCGTCTATGGGATGCCTGGATACTTGGCATACATGCTGGCAGCTGGACCTGGGAAATTGCAGAACTCCTCGTGTGCAGTGACCACATTGAGCCGCTCCCCTTTTAGGCTGTAGTACTAATTGGTGACAGGGGGTGGACGCAGCACATCTGTCCGGACCTGCTAATGGCTAGCCTTGCCATCCTGTTTGATGGAGTCGAGAACGACCTCATGTTGGAAATGATTGCCTACGAAGCTGGAATCACTTTCATGGACGTGTAACTACGTACCTGCAGCCACAACAGTTTGCAACCCTTTGCACATGTCCCGACACCTTGTTGCATCTTGGGGTTCTGGTCAGATATCCCACGACAACAGTGGACATGGCTGCATTCGCTTGGACCCCGAATATGTGGGCGGACAACCACATGGGGTAACACACACCTGTGAAAGGTGAGACACTCCCCCGGAGTGGACAGCGGCGTTTGGCAACGTTCCTCATTTTGACATACTGCTGCATTGGTCTGCATGTTGTGGCACTTCTCTTGCCTGTACTGGCACGCATATGCTAATAAAGTCTACGCACATTCACTTGTATTCAACTGTGATGTGAGTTGTTTTGGATGACGATGTGTGTCTCACTGCCTATCTGGGTCACGGCCATACATGCGCATTGATAGCATTACCCAGGGAGTACCATTTATGTGGAATCACTGTCCCTACATTCATCAATACTTTCATGCTTAATTGATCAGGGCCATGACACATCAGTGTGAATTTGAATGTTTTATTCGCATTCAGTGGGGTGTTTTAGCTGGACCAATACAGGGCCATGCAAACCCCACTTTACATTGTTGCCCCGTGGAGGGCCAGCCAGAGTCCTTTAGGGATGGACAGGTTCATCGGGAGAGGAAGACTTCAGTCCGCAGTGTGATTGCTGTGTCATTGGTAACCAATCCAAATATGGCAGTCCATGTCGAGGTCCAAGGTGAGTGTCGCTGAGTGTAATGGGGGACAGTGGAAGATGTTATTCCAGGGCATGATGCAGAGGGCAGAAACAAGCTGAAATAGGCCATATGGCGGTGATGTATTCTACCACTTCAATCTTGCCACCAAGCCAGATTCATCGTCATCTTCGTCCTCTGATGTGTCAGGTGCCTCACATGTGGGTGGTGGTGTTTGGTCTGCCGCACTGTGTGGCACGGACACTTCAGGGGGCGGAGATGTGGATGGAGTAGTAGTAGCAGCAGCAGTCATCCTCGCCAGGCCGTGTGGCGGCAATGCCATGATGAGGATCTGCAGGGCATGGAAGATCCCTGCTACATCTCGCTGGTGTGCAGCCATGGCAGCCAATCGTTCCGCATGCATCCGCTCCATGTTCTCCATGATCCTCCGCATGTGCCCCAACTCCCGGCTGACATCGCTGGAGGCACTCTGACTAGACAGTTGTTCTTGTCTCCGAGTCATGACTCCAGCGATGTCAGCCATGGATTGTTGGAGAGCATGGAGCGGACAGTGGGTGTCCGTTAGGGACTGTAAGTGGACCCTGATGGGACTTAGACACCCACGTATGGCATCTAGTTTGGCTGCCATGAGGTTGAACCTCACCCGCAGCTGGTCAGCCATCTTCTCCTGGCACCCTAACACACGGCGTTGGAATGCCATGTGTTGGTCGTGGGGGTCCTGGGAGCCAGCCGTGGTGGTGGGTGCTTCCTGCTGTGTGGTCTGTGCAGGGGGTGGGGTCTCCTCGATGCTGCTGGGCTGCCCTGCTCCTGGAGGTGGGGTGCAGAAGCTGTCCATGAGCTGCTGGAGGGCATCAGTGTCGATGTTGGGGAGGTCCTCTTCGTCATCAGTGCTGAGTTGTTGTGTCTGCTCTGCAGGAGGTGTTGATTCTCCCTCTGCAATGTGAAGGGGAGATGCAGATTGACACTGTGTTCACATGTATGTTCACGCATTGTACAAGTTTACTAACGGACTGCATGACAATGTACATTGTGACTGTTTGTGAAGAGATGCCTATTTGATGCGGGACAGTTGACATTTCTACGCCATCAGGGATGTGAGGTTGTACTTGTCCATTGTCATCTCACAGTTTCCTGCTATGCCAAATGCGAATGGCCATTTTCTACACACAAGCGGCAGCAGTTGTGTCCTCTGTTCTGTTGTGAGAGTGTTGCAGTTTATACCACATTGTTGTCAATGTTGAGGTGCTCTGATTCTTATGTGTGTGTGCTGCATTGTGGGTGTGTTGCCCCTTCAGCTCTGATTTGGCTGGCCCTTCTCCCTTTCAGGGGGTGTGCCTTTCACTTCTGTGCTTATACAGTGCTGAGATGTTGCAGACTTGGGTAAATTGGGCTCTTGGTCGGAGTTGTGACTCTTGGGCATGGTTTGTCCGCAGATGTGCTCTACTTACTTGTGCATGTGTGCCATTGTGCCCATCTCCCCCGTCCCCCAGTCCCTGGTCGTTACTCACCCTGTTGCTGTTGGCTCAGGTCATGTTGTGCAGTGTCCGGTCCACCAACTCCTGCCACCGTCTCCCCAATGATGACTCGGGTTACCATTTCCTCCATCTCATCCAGCTCCTGGTGTGTCGCTGGACTCCCACCTCCAGTCTGCATTGCTGCTCTCAGGTTGGCAGCAATTTTCAGCTTGGTTTTGCGCTTCACATCAGTCCAGCGCTTCTTGCAGTCGTCCACTTCCCTTCTCTTCTCTCCGACTGCATTCACCTTTGCCAAGATGGACTGCCATATTGTATTTTTAGTTGCCAATGTCACAGTGGAGGTGATGAACAGTTGGTGGTGGTGTTCTGTCACCTCCGTAATGAGGATCCTGTTTTCCTGCGGACTGAGACGCGGGTTCCTATTCTTCTTCTCCTTGCCCTTCCCTGTCCCCGAGGTCCCAGGCTGGTCCTCCGTGGGGCTTGTGGGGTTCTGGTTGTCCTCTGTACTTGCTCCGGCTCCCTCCATGGTGCTTCGCAGTTGTTTGTGTTTTGTAGGTGGTTTTTTTTGCAGCTTTTATGGTGATTGTTCCCGCCTTACTTGTGGGACTTGCGGGCCTGGCGCTGCTTTTCGCTGGATTTTTATCGCAGTTGGGCCCATCGCAGCTTTTTTCACGTTCGGGTTTCCTTTTTTATCGCCGTCGCGGTAGTTGTATCGCGGACATTTGTGGCGTTCTCGGGAAACTATCGCATGTTACCGCCATGTTGGGAATACGACGTTGACACAGAGTTATTTTCCGGCGATAGACGGCGATATGAAAAATTGGGTTAGCCTATTTTGGCGATGTTTATCGCACGTTCTTGTGAATATCCCCCTAAGTTGTTCGTAGCAAACCTCTAGCCTTTTGCCACAAAAATAAGTTTGTATTCTTATCAAACTCAAGTTTGTTAAAAGTAAAGGGATTCGAGGCTCCGGTTTGGGATTTGCAGAACCCTGTCTCACAGTTGTGCCACTGAATTATAGCATTGCTTCTATTGGTTCCGCAGTGTATCTGCAAATTTTAAAAAAAAAAAACACTTGCCACCCACCTGATTGTTTAAATAAGCCCACAGACCACAGATAGAGAGTGCCTACGTTAATAGTCCACACTTTAGATATTTGCACTTTGAATAAAATGCCCCTGTCCATACCCACTCGTGGCTTTGATTGCAACTGTCACAATACATTAGTACGCAGTATAGCTTTACTTTTAGTGGTTATAATAAATGATTTAATACAGCTTGCTTTGTCCATTAAGACAACTCTTAAATGAGTATATCATCTCTTTCCAATAAGTCCCTTTCATGCAAATAAGAGTCCCCCGAGTTTATCTTTCCTATACTTTCTCTTTTATTATAGCATATAATAGTGGTGATTTATATTTTTATGATTGAAAAACACTCTATGTGGACAATTTGTTTCTTAGAGCTAAACCAATTGCAAGAATCCATTTTGACGGCAAATTAACCAATCCAAGTACTGAGCGCCTTCTAGAACAATTGCACTGGCAAGATGGAAAGCCCTTAAAAGAAAATCACAACGGGACTGAGCCAGAAGGAAAGTATCTACATTCAGAATCCCTTGTTTGCCTTGCACATTTACAGTTCTTTGAAAAGTTTGCATTCGGTGCCCTGGGGAAGTCTAAAGTCAAGGAAACTATACTAATGGTAGACTTCAGCTGAACAAGTGGCACCTGAACTTTAAATTAGAATGCAGTGGGTGTGAACGACTTTGTCTGAGTTTTGAAGGCAGCCATTTTACTGAAAGCAGGGCAGAGTACTGTAATTTCAGGAGTGGGAAATACATTATTATTCCCCTTACATTGGAAAGTTACATTTTTTTCGTGTTCTCTTTAAAATGTCTTTGCCCCAGCCCATTCCAAAATGCATTTAAATCAAAAATGGATGAAAAGAACATTAATATGCCATTTAATTTAAATTATTACCTTGGCTACTTGGGCACCAAGGAAGAGTGATGGGTGCCCTTTGCCTGTCTACAGGGATTTCCAAAGTTCTTTAATACTATTAAACACAGAAGATGAATGGAGTGCGTTGTTGTCAGCAGAGTGTAATCAGTGGGTTCATTTGGAAGCACTTAAATAAGAATCATGGCATATCACATTCAATGCCTTTATCATGGAAATTTCGGAGGACTTTTGAAGGAGAATACGAGTGAAGAAAATTAGAACAAAAAGTAACCCTCTTGGATAAAGCCAAGCAGTCTTGTGTGTGTAAAAATGAAAGCCGTGATTTATCATGAAATTTGTGTTAACAAAATATGAAGCGAAGGTGCATATAATGAGAAAGCATTATATCTTACTCTGTGCTGCATTTGGCACTCTCCTAATGCAGACTGCAATCCCATTTGCAGTTACCAGAGCTCCAGGGCATGCTGTAGTACATCAAGCTATTCCTAGACTTCTCTAGATTCAGCTTAAAAGCAGGTAGCAGTACCTTAAGCTGTTTCTAGACATCCCATGAGTGGGACAAAAATACTTATTGGAACTGGGATCAAGATTTTACTAGATGTTCCACAGGCTTCCACAACTACTCCCATAAAGTAAGACCCTGGGAGACCGCTCAGCCTTCAAAACCACTGTCACCGCACATCACCACCTCACGAAAAGCCCATCAGTGCCCAACTTTCTGAATTCAATTGAAGCAAAGCACAACCTGGACCTCTCCCAATCCGGCATTCAAGGCAATCAGAGTACTGAGATTGCCCTCCTCGCCGCCACAGGCAATGTCCGCATCCTCCTCGACCGAGTCAAAACTGCAGCCTTCATCCTCCTGGACCTCTCGGCCGCCTTTGACACCGTCTCCCACCTCACCCTATGCACAAGACTCCACAACGTGGGTATCCGCGAAAAAGCCCTCACCGGCCGAACACAGAGAGTGAGGCTACCACCGTACTACTTGGAACCCCAGAAATCAGCTGCGGAGTGCCTCAGGGCTGCTTCCTGAGCCCGCGCTCTTCAACATCTACATTGCCCCACTTGCAGCCATTGTCAGGAACCACGGACTCAACATTGTCTCCTATGCTGACGACACCCAGCTGATCCTCTCCCTCACCAACGAACCCACAGTGGCCAAGAACAACTTCCACGACAGGATGAAGGCAGTTGCCACATGGATGAAGGACAGCTGCCTCAAGCTAAACTCAGAGAAGACCAAAGTCCTCATCCTGGGCTCCACCCCCTCTGCCTGGGACGACTCCTGGTGGCCCACAGATCTTAGACCCCACCACAGCCACAGACCACGCATGAAATCTCGGCATCATCTTGGACTCCTCACTCACCAAGAACCATCAGATCAACGCCGTCTCATCATCCTGCTTCCACAGGCTACGCCTTCTCCGAAAGATCTTCAAGTGGATCCTCACCGAGTCCAGAAAGACAGTCACCCACACACTCATCAGCAGCAGACTCGACTACGGCAACACACTCTACGCCAGGATCACCCAGAAACTCCATAAGAAACTGCAAAGCATCCAGAATGCTTCAGACAGACTCATTCTCAATATCCCCTGCCGCAGCCACATCACCAACCAACTGAGAGACCTCCACTGGCTTCCAGTCAACAAAAGAATCACCTTCAAGCTCCTCACACACGCCTACAAAGCCCTATGCGACACAGTACCTGCATACCTCAAGCAGCGCCTCGCATTTCATGCACCCACCAGAGACCTCCCCTCCGCCCATCTGGCCCTGGCCGCCATCCCACGTATCCGCAAGACTACGGCCGGGGGACGATCCTTCTCCTACCTCGCAGCAAAGACCTGAACACCCTGCCTCTCCACCTAAGGCAATCACCGTCACTGCCCCAATTCAGGAAGGACCTCAAACCCTGGCTCTTCAACTGAACCACAGTGCCTGCGACAGATCAGCAGCCCCTCCCCCCCTCACCCCCTGCAGCACCTTGAGACTTTTATGGGTGAGTTGTCACACTTTACAAGTCTCTTGATTGATTGATTGATTGATTGATTGATTGATGAAGGATCTAGGGTTGAGTGACAGAATATACAGCTACCGATACCTAAAGATGTCATAAATTCATATTCAACACAGAATCAAAACAAATGAGGTTAAATTACTAATCTCGTCAGAAAAACAATGACAGAAGCAAATTTTTACTATGATTTAACTGGTTCTAAACTTGCGGAAGCTGATTCACAAAGACAAAGTTCACAATGAGTACTTGAAGCAGGGGCTTTATCATGATGCCATTTTCTGTACTGCACTAGCACAGAAGGTGTGTGTGCACTTCTTTTAAGCATCTTCAGCGCATACATTAACTCAAAATATCTCTGAGTTAATGCATGTTTTGATGACAACAGAGCTCAGAAGCACAGGAAAATAATTTCCTCTTTGTTTCTGACATCTGCTGTCAGAAAAACATGCATTAACTCTAATATTTGGAGTTAATGTATGAGCTGAAGGTGGCAGAAAGAAGCACAGGCATTCATTTTGTTGTGGCGCAACAGAGAAAACATCATACTAGTACAGCCCTAAAAGTACTACTTTACGTACTCATAAATGCCTTTGTAAATTGGCATCAAAATGGCCAACTCTGTAGAAATGAAAGTGCAAAAAGGGTTTCAGTTCTTTCTATTTGTACTAATTGCATGCACATATTCCCTCAATATTCCTATTTATTCCCTTTTTAGATGTTTTGAAGGCAAATCGCAAAGGTGTTTAAGAGTATACGAAGTAGTACAGCAGGAGTGCAGGACTACTATTTCACACTCTCATAAATGCCTTTGTGAATCGTCCCCAGGTAGCTTAAGTGCCTACCAGTAGCCAATTCAAAAAGCACCCGTTAAAGTCTTGTGGTATCAGGATGTTAAATGGTAGGCACTGAGGCAGACAATTGGCACAGGTTCACCCGGAGACAGAGCCAGAGGAACGCACAAGAGCATTTAAAGTTGTGAGCTCCTTGGCTGCAATTGAATATCTGGCAAACAGTACCGTAAAGGATGGAAGAAGCCAACAGATCCGACATGGGCCATATCATTGCCCCAGGGAAGCTACTGGGGTGTAATTTGATGAGAGAGAGAGGGGGGGGGGGGGGGTGTGTGTGTGTGTGTGTGTGTGTGTGTGTGTGTGTGTGTGTGTGTGTGTGTGTGTGTGTGTGTGTGTGTGTGTGTGTGTGTGTGTGTGTGTGTGTAAAACTGAACACAGTTTAGTAACAATCCAGATGTAAGCATTGTTCAATTGTGGGGAGCACAAGTGGTAAAGGAAATGTAGCCAGCATTTTATTCCAATTAATCCTCTGGAATTATGCAAATGAGTGGGTTTTTATGCAACATAAGGCAAATGATAATTCACAGATCATTTCAGAAAATTGAGTTTAAGATGGGCAAGAAGGCGAGTCTGGTGCTGTGGAATTAAGTTTTTGATTATAACCCAATCTGTGTAATCACTATCATATTGCTACCTCAATTACACACACAGAGGCCTGGCATTTCTAGATTATTAGCTATGTTGTAATTCGTACACCAAAATTGCAATGTCCTTCTATTTAAATTAGTTCAATGTTTGACCAGCATAGAAGGTTACAATGATCACATTTTCCATGGAAGTCGTAACCCTGACAATTGGCCTGATTGAGAGTTCATAGGACGGGTTACTCAGTCACAAATGTCGTGGATATGCCGTCCACTGTATTACAAGCGCATTATATCTAATGGTGGAGTAACCCATCCATCAAACTCTAAATCAAGCCCTAGGTCTCTGAAGCCCACAGTCACCAGTCACCAGCTTATCCTCAGAGTCTGCTTAATAACCTCTTGCTCTCAAGTGGCCTATATTCACAACTGCTGCAGAAAACAGCATCCTTTGGAGGTGTCAGTATTAACACAGACACATAGTAGCAATGGTCTGACAATACATTTTATGTGCTGCTTGTGCGCTATATACAGTTAAGCATCCAGGGTGGTAAATGCATTCGGCAACTCCAACCCATTCACCACTTTCAGCATATTATCCTGTCATCTGCACACAGGGCACTCTCCCTTGAGGAGAGTGCATTGAAAGCTGCTTTACTATGCAGGATTTGCATATGCATACTGGTATTTAGAAATATCACACATAATACTAAGAAAATTACAGAGATGCTTTGTTGGCTGAGATGGCAATTAACAGCCAGGGGTTGATTCATATGGGTGAATATTTTGAGCTACCTGTGTTTTTGCATTTATAAGTGTGACTGATATTTTCTACGTAAAATACGTAAAGAATCCTCTGTGGATACAGTGACCTGCTTCTTATCTCTACTTGTCAAGCAGTTCTCCCACAATTTTTCACACTGTTGCACCTTGTTATTTATATCTTTCACAGTTCTTGATGACACCGATTTTTCATTTGCCATGTTTGCAATGATACTCTTATGGATGCCTGTCTGTAAAGATGTTTGGAGCTGTACCTTCCCACATACAGCAATTGCTTAGTCTGTAGAGTGCCTGGTCCATGCTATTAAAATGCAATTAAAGTAAATGCAAAGTTTGGAGTTTCAACTGTTATTGTTCAATCATCATACCACCTGCCTCTCCCCCACTCCATCTACTGGGCCAGCTTTTCTGTTTTTTGGGAGGTGGGGCGCCTGTTTTAGTAACTGGCTTCAGTAGATGGGTAGATAAGAACCTCCACAAGAATTATTCTTTTTAAACATAGAGAAGGGAAAGTGAAACTCCCACCCAATGCTTACTGTTTGTCCAACACATACCTTGACTAAAACTGATAATAACAGCAATGGGTCCTAGTACAAATAGAAGTTACTTTGTCTCAAGTATTAAAACTGGGGTCTTTTGCTTCTTGTGTCCTGAGACCCTATAATTACAGATTCACAAACTGGGAACCATCTACCATTTTTAGAATTAGACTTTTGGTGTAGCAAAGTAGAGAGGCCCAAGGTTCACTCAGGGAGTTGTTGTGGGCTAGAGACTCCAAACTCAGAAACACAACAGAGAATACTTAACAAAACAATGTTAAGCCAGTACTTTATCTTTTAAAAAGGAAACATATTCTAATATGTATATATATATGTATATGTATATATATGTATATATATATATATATATATATATATATATATATATGTTTCCAACGGAGTAGAAATCCAGGGAAAAGATTGCTCGAGCCCACACGGTCAAGTTTGCAGGTAAGTTTATTTTACAGTTGCAGACAATTACTGTGTGTATATATATATATATATATATATACATTTATATATATATATATATATATATATATATATATATATATATATATTTATATTTTAGAATGTATGTTATACCTGGCATCCTTGGTGTTGTTCTCCCATAACATTTTCCCTTCCACCTATGATGTGCAGGTTTCATACATACCAATAGCAGCCACTGTGTCAACTTCCTGAGATATCGATCTGCAATATTTAATGTACATTCATTCTGGATGACATGCACAGATTCACTGTACCTATTTCCTCTTGCTAACTTATTTCCTCTTGCTGACAGTACGAATTTTCTCTTGCTAACCTGATATTCATCCTTAGCACAGACATCTGCTTCTTGCTCAACCTCCTCTCCTGTTCCTTTACCTACTTTTGCGTTCGACTTTTAATCCTAATCCTAATTTGAGAAGATGATTTTGGTAGATACGGGCAACAATTGAGAAATTCACAAAGATCAGCGAATTATCCCAATTCTCCCTTTGAAGTTCTTTAACTACCAACCAGTGCGAATGTAGAGATGATTCACAATGGTTTACCAAAGCTTCGCCATCACATTTCATTTTCTATATCATCTAGGGATAAATTGCTTTTTAATTATAGACATTGAATTTGCCTAACTCTAATTATGTGCTCTGTGTACAATGTTTAGAGTTCCCCACTTGGGATGTGTATCAGTCCGATTAGTAAATTCAGGGAATTTACATAGATGAGTTAAAACATGCAAGTGGCAGAAAGAATCGAATTAAATCCATGGGTGTAAATTATTATTCAAGTGATGCATGGTATAGGTAAAACCTCTGTTTTTTAATCTAACCCACATTTTTGGAAATGCTAAAGATATGTAGCAGGTGTCCTGCTGAATGAAAATTGACTCAAGACAAGCAGGCCTTGGTTGATATGATGGAATATGGAAATCAGGAAACTGCTGGTAGTTATTGTCAATTTCTATAAATGTTTGATACATGAAGAATATTGGGAGAGAAGAGTAATTACACTTAAGGAAAGAAGGGATGCCTGTAGGGTCAGAACTAGCATGTATTCATTTTTAAGAATTGGCAGAGATATGATACCTTATATTAGACAAGATTGTTGTTAGAAATGGGATACCTGGTTGGCTGAGGTATGCACCCCGACCAGGTAGGAACCACCACTCTAGTCAGGGTAAGCTAGATACACACTAAAAGTGAACCTGTGCTCATTGTTAGAAATGGGGCTTCTGGTTGGCTAGGGTATGCACCTGAGCCAGGCAGAACCCACCACTCTAGTCAGGGCAAGTAAGTTACACACCAAAGATAACTCGTGCTCAGCCTCTGGTAGCTTGGCGCAGAGTAGGCAGGCTTATCATCAAAGGCATATGTAATGAACACACCACAAAAGAGACTCCACACAGGATTATATAAAAATATATAATATATCATACATACATGCAGACCAAAACAACATGAACCATAAATACTGTGCATATTATGCAAATACTACAATAGTATTTGTTATCCTGACAATGCTAGAATTCAAAATAACATACATAACATCAGGGCATGAAATGCAGCAGTTTACTGAGAGCAAGAAAACACACTAGTCACCATATCACCAGGTAAGGTAGGCTTGTGTAGAGATAAACACATGGAATCTACGTAGAAACATGACAACATAGGGACCAATGCACCTATGCTCCAATTTGCAGGATTATGGTAGATTCCTGAGCCTAAGTTGAAACAAGTGTATTTAGGCATGAAACATAGGCCGCAGGAACACCTGCATGCTTACTACATGATAGGTTTCCAAAACACAACTTCTTCCTGAGAAAGTCAGGGTCTCCCGTACTGATGAATTACAGAAAAAGTGCCCCCAAGTACGTTTCATCTACTAAATGGAGGGGGAGGCACAAACTGCAGAGCCACGGATTAAAGGCCCCCAGGAGTGTCTTAAAACTACGGAGGGATGCCCACACTGCAGCTGGTGGTGAGGAGACCGCGCTGAGTACCCTGGGTCCCCTGCGTGTAGAATTGTGACAGGGCAGCTGCCCGCAACGCGCAGTGCAGCTGTTGATACACAGCCCCTAGTAAGAGCTAGGCCATCCCGAGGTCGCTTCAGACCAGGGAGTCAGCCCAGGAAGAGGGCTCTTTGGTGATGGAATCCCTGTCTATAGAGGTAGTGCTGGTTACTTTGGTTGCTGCTTCACAAGAAGGGGAATCCCCACCAGCGTCGGCAATCTCCACCATTCTGAGGGCTAACTTCCATGGACTCCTTGGACCTTGCAGTGTTGTTCTAGATGGTCTGGAGTCTGTGGAGGAGTTGTTTGGAGAATCCGGTGTAGAGATTGCTGCCGTAGTACAGCCTGTTGGTGATGAGTGCTTGTGTGATGGTCTGTCTGGTTTCTGAGGCAACCATTTGTAGATTTTTCACAGCATGCTTAGGATGTGGAAGCACGAGGTGCACACTGCCTTGACTTGAGCTGCCATGTTGAGCTTGTCCTCTAGGATGGTCCCTAGATTTCTTGCATTGTCTGTGGGCATGGGTGTTGGTCCAGTTCCCACAACCACCAGGTGGAGTCCCATGGGGAGGTCTTGTTGCTAAAGATCAGTACTTCAGTCTTGTCAGAGTTGAGCTGCAGGTAGTTGATTCACATCCAGTCTGCTACCATGGTCATACAGTTGGTGAAGTGGGTTCTGTCGGTGGTTGTTTTGTCCATCAGGGAGAGGATGGGTTGAGTGTCATCAGTGTAGGAGATGGCGGTGATATCTTGGGATTGGATGATGTTGGTAAATGGTGTCATGTATATGTTGAAAAGGGTAGGGCTGAGAGATGATCCCCGTGGGACTCCGCATATCAGTTTCTTGGTATCTAATGTGAAGGATGGCGGCCTAATCCTTTGGGTTCTTTCTGTGAGGAAGGAACAGATCCATTTGAGAGTGGATCCTTCTATGCCAATCTCATGGAGTCTTCTGATGAGGGTGTTATGGGAGACAGTGTTGACGGCTGCAGAGAGGTCAAGCAGGATGAGGGCTGCTGTTTCTCCTCAGTCCAGGATGATACGCACTTCATCAGTGGCTGCGATGAGTGTTGTTATGGTGCTGTGGTTCTTTCTGAATCCTGATTGGTGTTGTTTAGAAGCTGGTGAAGTCTGAGGTGGGTTGTGAGTTGTGAGTTACTTGTTGATGGCCTTCCCAATCACTTTGGCTGGATAGGGGCATGTTTCGGAAGTTGCTCAGTTGATTCGCGTAAGCTTTGGATTTCTTGAGGAGGGAGTTGATTTCTACAAGTTTCCATTCATCTGGGAACGTGGTAGATGTGATGATGTGGGTCAGGGTGGTGCTGATTGGTGATGTTTCCAGGTTGTAGATGTGGTGTGGGCATGGGTCCATTGAGCCCACTGAGTGGATGGTCTGCATGATTGCTGCTGTGTCGTTTCTGGCGAGGGTTGTCCATTCGGTCAGGTGGCCATCTTAGTTGGTGGTGGGTAGGTTTGCAACAAGCTCTTTGCACTTTTGCTATGGAAGAAGTTGGATAAGTTGTCACAGAGTTGTTGGGTGGCAGTGATATTGGTGGTTGAGTGCTAGGTGAAATCCTTAACGATCAAGACTATCTTCTTGTAGCTGTTGGAGCTTCCTTCGATGTGGTCCACTAGTGCTTTTTTTTCTTGGTGTCTCTTATTTGCTGGTGATAGTTTCTGAGTGCAGCCTTGTGGGTAGGTGGTCTGTTGGTGGTATCACGGCTGACTCTCCATTACCTTTCTAGATGTTTACAGTGTTGTTTGGTGTCTCTGAAGTCTTCTGTGTACCAGCTGGCCTGCTTGTATGATCTACTATGCTTGTTGGGTTTGATGGTTATGTTACGTTCTCTTCTGTCTGTAGGATACTCTGGTACTGGAAACAGATAGATCTTGAATGCATGGCTCCAGACAGCTGACAATACAGAACACCGTGGGTTCTAGTGGCCTCAGAGTCAATCAGGAGTTTGTCTTCACTAGCCCTAGGTGTAGAGCTTACTTCTGCAGACATCCATGTGGAAGTCAATAAAAACTGTTTTTTTTTTCACAAGAAGGGAGAACTTTCTTCTCATCTTCTGACCATTCATACAAGAAGAATGGGACAAAGGAGGAATTTTAAAATATAACATTATGCATATGTGGCAAAACGATGTTCAAAGGAATAGTGCTTTTTAATTTTTTAACAAGCATTAGTGATCATCTTAAGGACATTAGACTCTATACTGTACAATTTGAACAACAGTATATGAAGGTCCCTTTTTACATTGTGGAACTTCATGATATAAATTACCATGGGACAAAGTATTCACAAGTCTTTTGTGGGGTTTTAAGAGTATAAATGTGTAAAATGTGTGATATATGATGGACATTAATTGAAAAGAGACACTTTCATATTTTTTCAAATAAAGATATGAGAACAGTATACATGGTTTGCCTTTATTGTTTTCCATCCCAAAACTGTTAATACTGTGGACATTACTCCCCACATATGCGTAATGTTCGACTGAACTTATCAGTAGGGTTACTGGGTAGAAGCAAGCACAGGAAGACTGCCCTTAGATAACCAAAATTTCAAATTGATTTTAAAATAAAAGTTCAGATCCTAAAGCAATGCGTTCTTAAACTAAATCTTGGCTGGCCTAAAGTTTCTCTCATGTACTTGCATTACAATCAGATTGACATAAAACAAGTGAGAGGGAACATAAGGTCAGATAAATCTCTCTGGCTGTTTCCATACCCAGGGATATTCTCTCACATAACAAAGGCCTTCCTATGGCACAGAAGAAAAATCAGCCAGTGGTCAGTATGGCAAAAGTATCTAGAAAAACACCAAAAGGGCAGTGGGAATGTACCACTTTCCAACTCACAACCACTATTTGCACGTGTTGTATGACAATCAGAGTGAGCCCCAAATGAGTGAAGGCACCAAAGGGTTAATACTTGAGATTATCTATATTTACCTCCCATTAAGTCAGTTGATAAAAATAGGGTTCATCTTCAATTCACAAGTGTCTTCCACTTAGTGTAAATGGTCATATCTGAATGATTTATTTTGAAGGTGACTGTAATCCTCCCAGGCTTCCCAGAAAAGTCCCATCTGGAGACTACCCAAAGAGAAATATCAATAAAAGAGGCAGAATAATGTTCAACTCTTACTTCTATCAATGTACAGATTTAAGGCAACCATTCAAATAAAAGAATTAGTACTAATACTCAAGCAATAGGACTCAGGAAAAACCGAGGCAACAAGGGCTATTTATCAAAAATACAAAATTATCGTTTATTAAATTCTTAACAATTGGATGACCTGTGGTATTCATACATTCACTTTCGTGTCCTTCAATCATACTCCCATACAAACTAAATACAATTTAAAAACATTATTGAAATGGTGACATTTTACATAGAATTAATACATTGACACAATGTGTAAAGACTAGATTCAATTGAAAACTACGTGGCACAAATTCAAATGACTGGTGGTGTTCAACTCTTACTTCTAATCAGGTCTTCGTCATTAGTAGGGGAAGGTACAGAAGACTGACTAGCTAGGATGACCAACACCAGCTCCTACATGAATTACACCTTAATTGTGGCTGATCTCTAGGATTAAATTCATAGTTTCATGTTTGTGTCCTGGCTGGAATGTTATCACCACCTCCAATTAGCAGAATGCCTGAATGGTTTGGGGTTAGCCTGTTGGAGAATACTGACAACTTGATTCTGATTCAAGAGATTATGTGGAAAAAATCAAACTAAGTCTGTGCTTAAATCAATTTAGTTGATGCCATTTTTATGAGCAATTGCCTTGGGATTTGATATAGGCTGGCAACTTGGGTGAAGAAATCACAGATTGAATCTGTGCTCCCTTTGACTACCTTAAGAAAACAGTGGAGAGCAGGTTTTTGTTTTTGAGAATGTTATGGAAGTCATTAGGAATATCATTTTGATGATTCTTGGGGAAAAAAATAATCATAAAAAGTGAGTTAAAAAGCAAGAAATCTCATTAAGAGAACTAAACCATACTACGAATTTCGTAAATGTAAAAAGGCAATATTCTAGGAATATTGTTGGGTTAAGAGGCTTGAATGCATGAAGAATTTAGTAAGGTTATCTGGAGAACAATGGAGAAAGGGAGCGAGAGAGAAACCCCATATATATGAGATGGCTCCATTAGTTTAGGGAGATTTCCAGACCGATCTGCCTTGTAGACAAGACAGTATTTGAATAAATATTAAAAACATTTAGGTAGAAAAGCAATTAATTTAAAATTATTATGAAGAAAGCATTTATTCTGAAGCAATAACTTTGAAATTTAAAATATGACTGTGACTTACTGCTAGAACGTTAGTACCCACATTGTGTAGAACTGGTGAATTGTAAATCTGCCCAGTTGAGGTAGTGGCAAGGCACAGTAGTCACCACGTTTCAAGTTATGAACAGGTTGATGCAAAAAAAATCAATTACTAACATATTGTCTCAAACCTTTCATGTAAAGTCTTTCAAAATGATTTTTTTTCTCCAAAATTTACGAAATCTATTGAACTGTATGTATTTTAAACTAAATATTGCATAATGTCAATGTGGACTGCAAATAAGATTGAAACGGTTCAAACACAATTTTCATGGCCCTCTACTCAAGACGTATTTTGTAGCAATGTTGCCTTGTCTTCAAGGTCTCCCTAGAACTTTTGGACTAGTATTCACAGGCATTAGCAGTCTGAGCATTGTGTCACTGCCATTCTGTATCAAGAGGTATGTGTTGTGCCCCTAAAACATGAGATAAAATTGATTACACTCAATTGGCTTATTTAACTTTCCATGAAGGGCATGGCAAGTTGGTGAAAAATTTGAATCAGTAGCATGTTAGTTAAATGGGCTCACAATATGCTGCAAGTGCCATTGCGGTGCTCCCATGCATATTACGAGATTCCTGACCGCCAGCGGTCTCATGGAGGTTCTTTCTCTATGAAATTGCTAATGGTCAGGAAGCAAAGGGGGCCCTGTCCTTGCCTCATGCATGTTGGTGCATGCAGGGGGGCACATTTTGTGCCCCCCTGTGTGCATGCAACCCCAGTTCCATCACTGCATAGACTTCACAGTCCATGTCATGCTGGAACGTGCTGCGGGGGTCCTGTGGCTTTGCAACATTATGGCTCACTTTTGAACCTTTTTACTGCACTGCTGAGGGACCGCCACGGCGCCTGCCCGCCAGACAATGATAACACTCGTAATCTGGTGGGCGGCGGCCCTGTTTGGTGGAGTGGGAGCGGAGCGGTGGTGTGGCAGCCCGCTCCCACACCGCCAAATTTGGAATCGGGCCCCAAATGTGTCACGTAAACCCACAGGGTTGGTTGCATTTTATATAAAAGTGGGACTGCTAAATATTTTTTTTAAAGTTTCTCACTAAAATGAATAGCTACAAAATGCAGTTTTCACTCTGTAGGTGAAGTTGTATTTTCCAATGAACTAGGACTGGTTGTGAAGTTTATTTTTATTAGTATTTATCAAAAATCTAGTTCAGAGGCAAAGGTAGATTTTTGGTGTCCATAATGGAAAAGTAACTTTTAAAATCATACTTTGGGCTGCCTAGAAGCCTGGTAATAATATATGAGCCTGCTATTTTATCTTTCCTCCAGTGGCAGTGATTATCATCCTGATGTGGAATGAAAATGTGCTCTACCAGGAAGCAATAGGCCAAAATCTTAATGCAGAACTACTGGAGTGGGGCAATCACTGAATGCTTATCTGAGATGAACCACTTAAGAGTGAACATGGAAAAATGGTATCACGAATGAATGGGGAAGAAGCGTGGTATTTTGACATTAACATGCCACAAGGATGCTAAAGTGACACAAGGAGGCATATGAGACATTTGTCTCTGTTCCCTGCAGTAGGAATACCTGTTCTGAGATCATGAGGTGGGAGGGCACTTGGGCTGCTGTTCAGGAAGCCTGACTTCTACTATTCTGAATAAAGGCTTCTGGAGAGGTTTAAAGTCAAATAAGAAAGGATATGCTGATACGAAAGGGGCATATTTCATTTTCCTTCAATCTATTTGTAACTAGTTGGTGCTTTTATTATTAAAAATGTCTTGTTTTAGTTTTGGAATGTTATTGTGGTCTTTTATTGACTTTAACGTTATTTGATAATTCTCGATCTTATTACACTTTTCTCTGTAGAAATGCATGTTGCTTGTACCATTGCTTCTAGGAAATGAGCAGAGGTTTCCCAATAAATTATGTTTTAACCTAGCAAGAATATATATTATTAAGTTGATCAAGCAGCCTTTGCCAACTTACAATTATCAAATGTCAAAATTTGGTAAATCAATTGGCCAAATTGGTGATCATTTGACAAACCCAGAGTTTGCAGGTTTTGCAGAATCAATGCTACTGTAATTGTTTAAAGCAGTGGAAAGAAGTAACTGGAGCTCCAAATTTTGGAGAAGAGGCTTTTAAATTTCTGCTCAAATGGATAAGACCTCTAACAACTTAAGAAGTAGACAGATGTGTTAAATGGATATGAAACATTCAGTATTAATTCAACAGAATTATTTACATTAAAGCCACAAACATGTCATATATTTGGAATCTTGTGGGGATGCTTCCTATGGATATCTGAGGGTATTAATGGTCAGAAATATAAACTAGAGACAGCACTTGCAACATTCTGTCAAAATGAGTAGGCTAACTTTCCAGCCACTACTCCGATTTAATGCTTTGGTGGTAATTTCATTTTTCCTCTTCTACTATGGGCACTAGGTACAGAACCTGAACAACATCAGGCCCTGCTCCAATCCACAGTTACTCAGTTTTCACTGTACGCAGTCTTGACCATGCGTAGTTTCACTGTGATTTTTTTCATTATTCCTTAAAATTATATTTTTTTCCACAATTTTGCTAATCTACCAGTATTAGAGCATTTGGTTTCACAAATCATGATGAAATGCTTGGAGAAGCTTCTGTTACTCTGATACTCTTCCACCCTCTACCACATCTTTCACATCTTTGCTTGAATAATGTGATGCTCAGGTGGGCTGCCACCGCCCAAAATGTTACTTGTTTGAGAATGCTATCTTCGTTGCCTTTGATCCTCGAACATTGGCATAACAAATATATTAAATAGCTGCCAACCAAAATATTGTGCAAATTCTTAAATCCCCCAACATTAATCGAAGGGGAAAATGCTCTCTCTTTCCATTGAATTTGTTTATTTTTCAAATTAAGGGCCATTGAATTGGATCCCCCATGGTCCTAGAATATACAAACAGGACATGCTTGATTTACCCTTTGAAGCCAAAGGATGAAAAAATAGCTCATAAACGTCTGAACAAATTTACACCAAAACACAAAAAGGCCACAGTGTGAAGAATGTTTCAGTTTCATGCCTAGTATAATTCTATTCAGCGGTTTTTGCTGACACAGTGAGCAAACTTTCTCCTCCTCTCTCTCCACCAAGGCCTATGCACAGAACTTACCATGTCACTATTTTGATTAAGCCAGTCCTAAAATCAGTGCAGTTTCATGAAATCTTGCCAAACCTATAATCAAGAAATTAAACACCCAGAGAAACCTAACTGTAAAACTGAGCTGCAATCACTGACTATGAAACACACACACATATATTTATATAGGTATTTCATAGCCATCCTTTACTGCACCTAACTCCCTTCCTTGTTTCCTTTCCTTGAATTTGCCTTTTCAAGTAATGTTTCATTATTCCTTTCTCCTCCATGTCTCTCATTTCCCATTATTCAAACTCCTATTTCCTGCAGTCCAGTCCAGGTGGTGTATGGTGTAGATAGGTTTTCACCTCATTAAGATTCAATTGCAGCAGATATTCCTGCTTCTCTTCAGAAAAATTGCAAAGATTTGCTGAAGATTTTCTAGGTAATACACAAGATATATATTGTTGGGTGGTTGGTTCTCTGTTGTTATAAGCCAGTGTCACTCTATTCTGTTCTTTGTCTTAAAATACCAGGTAGAGACTGGGCTATAAAAGTATTTCTACTGTCGGATCTGGGCCTTTACCTGCTTAAACTGATCACGGGCGAGAAGCCCGTTTAGGTTATAATATGTATGTGCAGTTAACGGGAAACATCCATTACAACGCAGTTATTACATCGCACTGCCTTTACAACGCAACTGTTACAACGCAACTGCCTTTACATTGCATGCCATTACAACGCATGCCATTACAATGCATGTCACTACAACGCATGCCATTACAACGCATACCATTACAACGCATGCCATTACAACGCATTATAAGGTAAGTAATGGAGATTTTTTTAGTTTTAGAGTGGGTATGGGTTTTGGGGTAGATGGGAATAGTAAGTTTTACCCCTATACTATCCAACACTTTCCCAACTGTTGCACTCACTGGAGTGGGAATAGTCATTTTTACCCCCACACCATCCAACACTTACCCTACAGTTGACCTAAAAGTATTATGCATTGTAATGGTATGCGTTGTAATGATATGCGTTGTAATGGAATGCATTGTAATGGTAGTTTTTAAAAATGCGTTGTTATGGCATGTGTTGTAAAATCATGTGATGTAATGATAGTTGCGATGTAAAAACGTGTTGTAAAAGCATGCGTTGTAATTGTTTGCGTTGTAACGTCATATATTCGCAGTTAACACCCTGAATTTATTTTCTTTTAAATTGTTGGGCTGTGCCTACGTGGGTTTGCGATTATTTTAAAGCCAGCAAGAGAACCTCTAAGCATTCATTTTTACTGAGCATGTGTACCTTGTTTATTTCTAAGTCGCACGAGGACTGTGCACTTGATGGAGCATGTGTGGGACTTCCACAAAGCACTTTATATTTGTGTTATGTACAGCGTGCACTGTTCTAGTGCATGTTCCATTCAGGGGAAAGAATGAACATGACTAAATATGTTTCCATTAAACATGATCACAGTGCTTTGTAAAGATGATGTTTCCCAGGTCACATGCCTTCTGCATCATAAGTTTTATTTTGACATGCAGGTAGTAGGAATGGATGTTAAACTTGGTGATGCTAGGGATGGATAATGAACCCATTATAGCTCAGAGCACAGGCTCAGAATGAGTCCTAACACCCACATGCTAGGAAACACAGAGCAGTGGCTGCACTTTCATGTTTCTGAGCTTTACTGTTACAGCATGTAAAACAACTAGCGGATTTTCTGATTGAATATATGTGATGTTGGCAGAACAGTTTCAGCAAAGCCAATGCATGACCCTCTTTTGGGCCAGCATGTTGGCACTGAATGTGGCCTGGTCCTTTTGTAACAAGGACATGGCTCCCATAGGCATGCTTTTCAGGCTATCATGATGTACACTATATATAAGGGAAAGTTTATAAGGTCACATATGTAATGTTTTTACCAGAGTACAGTATAATTGACAGGAGAAACCAGTGCCTAATGCCTCAAATATCCCATTCTAGAATTGGTTTACAAAAGAAAACAACTGGGTCCAGACTCTCAAGGCCTAGTTATTGTGTTTTTCGTCACTCTGCACACAAGCATAACCCTTTGTTGTCCATTTATGGTTAAATAATTTTTTTTATAACTACTGCACATAAAAACAGCATGGCATAAAGCACTCTGATATGGTCATGGTAAGATGGTATTAATTATTATTACTAAGAGACAAGAGGGACACCATGACTCACTCAATGCTTCATCACTCATGAGTCATGGCCCCTCTTCAACTGAAGTAAGCTAACAAACAGCACCTTGAAACTTTGCATATAAACTTATATGCATGGCTGTGTGCGTGAATGTATGTACAGAGAGAAGACATGGCTATGGTGGATATAGTGTTGCTGTTAAATTCTATAATGAGTCCCTCCCTCCCTCCCTTATCCTGTTTCCTACTTATAATTGCAAATATTTTCCTGTTCTATCTTAATATTCAAATGTTTTCAGTACATTGTTATTATATTATATTGTTAACCTGCTGGTTTGTTATTTCCCTTTTTCCTACTTAATAAACTTTACTTTTCAAACTTAAAAATTCTATAATGAGGATATAGGCCTAGATTTCAATACGAAATAAGCTACCTGAAGAAAAAATGGCAAAGGTTGAGCTCTAAAACATGCAAAAATATTAGGTCTAGATTGTTAAGTGAGTCGTAAATTGTCTGAGTTTATAATGCATTAATCGAATGCCATTTTGTGTGAATTCTGCAGTTTGTAGGTCTGTTAGAACAGTGATACTCAAAGTACGGCCCGGCCCTCCTGAACTTTACATGCGGCCCCCTGGGCAGCAGCAGCACTGGGCTGCTGTTTACTCGACTCAGCACTAACATGGAAAAAAATGTTAAATATAAAGCAAGCACTTATTTAAAGGTTAATTGCAGTTAGGGAAAGGAAGTAACTAGGCCCTTAAATTTAGGAACACCTTCATTTTTAAAGACAGCCACTAGATATACATACTTTGCTTCCCCTACACCCACTTTACACCCCCGCTGGCATCAGTGCGGCCCTCGGTCACACCATAGACCAAATTTTGCAGCCCCCGGGAAAATGTTTGTGAGTACCTATGTGTTAAGATAACTAACATAACAGTTTATTTGAACTTGAATTATTTGTAATTTCAGTGGCGTCTTTCTTTTTTGAGAGCTTAGCAAAGCGGAATAGAATCATCCAGGCTGACATGTTATGTATCTGTTAAACTTTAAAGCCCTATGTTTCTTCTGGTCTTATGCCCTTGGTAAACCATCATCCTTTCAAGGATCTTGGCTGGCGCATCTTTGCAGTCTGAAAGAGGACATCCACTGTCATATTCTGTCTTACCATGAATCAATTTAGAAGCTTTCTGAACATCAAGGAGGTGTCACTTAGAATTAGTAAGCCAGTCTTTAATAACTGCACAACAACTATTTTTATTGCAAGTGCTCATTTGTGTGAACTCTTGACTTGCTCAAATCACTCCTATTAAACGTTTTGTTGGCATTGTTCCGATTTTAGCCTTGTTCCTTTCCTTTTTAGGTCGAGCCTATAGCGGCAGCGCTCATGCTCTGCGAGGCATGTAGTAATGGAGTATGCAGGGGAAGCTCAACTCTCCGCCCATGTTTTTAATTGGCTTGTGTCATTGTCTTTCGTAAATGCTGCCTTCTGATTGATTATGAGGCTTGTTAGTCCCTCCTTATTATGGCCATGTCGTCATTTGTACCCTCCCATGGCTACTGGCCCCTTTACTTCGAGTGTTACACGGTAGGGTACGTGTTATTTAGACTGTGAGCACTACTTTGTCCGTGCCTTCTCGCCCCGTCTCCCCCCTCCCCAGCCCGCACTCCCATTTTCCGTGCTTCCCCCCCTCCCGTTGTCCAAGATGCAATGCAATAGGTCTTGCGTAAATGCGAGTTCAATTACATTGCAAATGCTTGTTTGGTTTTATATTCTAATGGTTAAATTTAAATTGAACAATAAAATCTGTATTCCTTTTTTAGTTCATCGTTTTTTTGTAGTGTAAATGTTGCAAACACGACTCTAATGAGCAATCTATTTTAACAAATGGGCTTCTGTCAACAGTGTTTTAATAGAATGTATTTTATCAGTAACTATATTGCATAACAGCACTGTAACTGCATAGGGTCTGTATCTCGACAGCTGTGGCAATGAACATTGAAAAACCAATCTGGCCTAGAAGATGTTATGTGGTGAGCCCCTTGTGATTCGAAATCAATAAATTAACCCGCCCACATGTTAGCGCAGAATTAGTAATAAATGCGAAAGTGTGCGCAGATCTTTGGAATGACAGGCGTCGGACCTCAGTACGCAATCATTTGAGCCTTAGAAGCGGTCCGGTCTAGATTACACATAAGAGCAACGTTTTCCGTCCTGTAGCTGTGGTGTTTCTCTCAAACTGATCTGCGCCTTCGTGTATTACAAAATTGCAGGAACGCCGGTGCTCTGATGGTAAACAGACTTGACAACCCGGAAAACTTATTCACCCTGTGAAAAGCGGCTTGAAGAGGGTGGCAGGGCGCTTTGCTGGTTACTGTCCGAGGAGCCATAGAGGGGCAATGGAAGAGGTAGGCCAACAGAGGGTATGTGATATTGGGGTTGTTGCACCTAAGAAACCTCCCCTTTCAAAAGTACAAAAGCTTTTGTCCCCCCCTGCTGTCCTGGGGATGACACAAAACGCTTAGTGGACTTTGAGTGCAGAGTCTCGGACAAACCAGCTGGAAAGCTCCTCTCGCGAGACTGTGTGAAGAGAGCTGATATCGCGTGACACACAGTGGTGCTGCGCGAGCTGTCAGGCCTTGGCTGATACCGTTGAGAATTCGTTGACTTCTGCCAGGCATGCAGTCATTTGCATAATTAACTTGCCCGTCAAGCATTGCTCCTCTAGATGTTAATGCTCATGCAGAATCGGCCAGTAGTTACTGTTGCCCTGGGCGCGCACAGGTCTGTCTCGTCTTTTATCACCTCTACCACTCCTCCACATGCCAAAATCATCCCGGACAGACTGACAGCAGAGCTCCTCTACAGCCACCTTCCCAGCTAATCTACTCAACCCCCCACACTTCACAGCGGCCGTCTATCCTACCTCTCCACTCTCTCTCCATTTAATTTATATATGTATATATACTTTATTAATAATAATATTTAATTCTCTATGCACTCGTTGACTCCCTGAGTAGGACTGCGAAGGCCCCAGAGGTCCGTGGATCACAGGCTAAGAGTAACTGCTCTAGATCACTTCTCTGACATATCCGTAGGCTCCCCAACTTTCCCAGTTTCTACACATTAATGTCCCACATGCTCATTCACAACATTTACCCGTCCTGTTAATTCAGCACTAATGGCAGGTATTTGGTTTCAGTGACTTAGTACCTCCGCTTATATTGAAATGTAAGTTTAGTTGAATAGACCAGTGGTCCTACCAAACAACCAGTCACTAAAATTACATGGCAATTTCAATAATAACTCTCATATGCATTTTCTGGATTTAAACTTTGTTCCCTCAAATTTTCACTCTCTTAAGTCTGTTGTATGTAAGATAGTAAGTTGTGCAGACACAATTGTCTGTTCTCAAACTCCGCAATACCTCCTGCTTATCCGCTAGCAACAGTCAGCACACTGTGCTTCGCCTAAGTCGCCACACACTACACTCCTCACTTAGCATGTCCATAGATGCCAAACTACAAACAACTCCCTTTGAGCCATGCTTCCAATGCTGGATAGTGAAAAGGCAGTGGCTTGAAGTAAAAAGATGAGGGCATGAAAGACGACTTGTCAGTGAAGCGATTATGGTGTAAATGAGTGCGTTTCTTTTGGGGATGGTGTGTTGAAAAAAGGGCCCAGGGTGGAGTATTTGGGATTGTACCTGCAAAGATTGCTCGGTACCAGTATACTAAAATGAGAGGTAGTGTGGGATTCCTATCTACATGGTTTTTCTTGGCCCTGTATGTTAAGTAATTCTGCCCTACTTATATATGGTCTAAAGCTTGACTAAGTCTGACGAGGCCATTTGCTTCCAAACGAGAGGCGGGTTGATGAGTACTAATTGCTGCTTCAAGTGCCTTAGCAACACAGGGTAGTACAAGAGAGTTCTTTAATAGGAAATATTGTTAGGATCAGCTGAAGGTGTCTTTAGGATGGGAGTGATGATAGTATGCCTGAGAGGTTGAGGAATCGATCCACTGGAAAGTAGGCTGGTGATGAGCAGCAGATGTGCAGAGAGACCCAACTCAAGATGTGAAGTATTTTTTGAAGGATCTGAAGTTTTTACTTAGTGCGTCCTCTGTGGCTGGTTTAATCTCCAGGAGCGGGGTAGGAAGGTATTTGTTGGAGGGTCTCTTTGATTAGTGGGAGGGAGCAGTAAATGCTCCACTTAGAGCTTCTATTTTGTTAAAGAATGATGGCAGGACTTAATTGCAGAGCTAATTACAAGGCTTGACGTTTGGCTACGAGTCATCTCGTAGTCGATATAAAGAAGATCTTTAGTGGAGTTTTAAATCTCTGATGTGGGCTTGGAAGTATTCCTTTTTGGCCCAGGGGCAAACTAATGTATATCAAACACATGAAAGGTGATGGAAGAAGTGTTTGCAATTTGTCTAACCACTGGCAGTCGCTCAGGGTAACATTCCAACCCATCGTTTTGTTGCACACCATGTCGCCTCAGATCAGATCCAGACTTATGCAAATCCGACTTGGTCCTGCTTCAATAGGGACAGTTCACCCTGGACTGGTAAGTAAATTCATAGCCATTAGGATGCACTTTTCATGCAGTGTACGCAAAAGATAGTTTTGTTCCAGCGTCTTTCCATTGCTGTACTTTTAAGTTTTGAAAGGTGCTTTTTGTATGTGAGCCGCTTCCGGATCTGATTGTATTCATCTGTCTTGTGGAAAGGGGGATGGGGGAATGGGAGTTGCAAGGGTACTTGGTTTTCTTTCTTCTGAAGATGTGCTAGGAGGACATCAGTTGACTCATGCTGGGGTATAGTATGTGAAAAAGCAAATGAGAAAAATTACCAGTATTCAGATTATTCAAGTTTATCTAAGATTTTGTGTTCTTGGACAGTGTTGCAAATTTTTGTTTTATTGAATTTGTTTTCATTGATGAATCTAGTTGAGCTATGATCGGACCAGATTAGTTAAAGGGCACCCACATGTGGAGATCAGGGATTGTGGAAGAAAGTAGATCATGGCAGGGACCTCCTGAATGTGTAGGGACATTCGTGCTGGAGGGTCACCCTGCAAATCACTAACACGCAGACGGTGTCATCTCCTGGTGGCCACGTTGGTCACCTCTTGCACATCTGGTGGACCAGTTAACAATCTCATCCCTAAAAGTGGGGTACACTTAGCATGAATGATCCTGGTATAATTATGGCTCCAGTACACCAGGCCTAATGTATGTATATTTTTTCGGGGGTGGGGGGGAGTTATTCATAAAGTAAGTTAAGGAATGTGCTTCATTTACGGCCACCATCCTGCGCACATTAGAAAGATTCCTTTTAATCAGTATACTTCATTTAAGAATCTTAATGTCCTCGTAGAGTACTCACAAGGGAGGTGCTTGTTCCTCAGGGCAAGGTGTCAGACCAGGTTGACTCCAGTTTACTTTGGATGATATTGTACTATTTCTGATAAGAAGGCCCTTTGATTTAATTCTCAAAACTGACATCTGATGTGACCTACTAGTTTAAATCACCACATGCTCGTTCCAGCCTTCCATTCGTCTTAGTTTAACAAATTGAGTACCGATAAATTGGTTTTAAAAAAAACCTGTTTGTTACAGCGTTTAGAAACTAAAAAGCGACATATAAGCCTTAGGATGCATTTCATGCTTCCGAAGTTTAAACTGGTCAGATGTTAGTAAAGCCTCGTCTGACAAAAGTATGATGTGATCAGTGGAAAGACACTGCTAGCATAAAACAGCTATGCTAGACCCATTGTAACCGAATGTGATTTATGGAGGAGCTTGTCCCAGGACCTCTGTAATCATACAGATTATAGCAGCCATATCTTCACACCAGAGTAGCTCATGGTTCCCCACCTTTTTTTTTTTTTTTTTTTAGCAAAAGAAATTCTGAACTGATCTACTGGTAAATACCTTTAAATGTTCAATTTCGTGTAGGGTGACTAGAACCCACTTGCAGTAGCTTTACATTTTGCTTCAAAGGTGTAAGAGCAACTGGCCTTTTTAGTAAAGGTTGTTGCCTTTCTGAACGTAAAAAGGGGGTGGAATGGGACTTTGAGAAACATGTTCGCCAGCCCCATTGTGGAAGGATGGACTGTATTACCTCTGCCTGATTGGAATAATTGTTCCAAAAGTGGTGGAACATTGTACATTGTAAATGCGTGTCATAAACCAGTATGCTTGATCCGAGTCATTCATCACCTCCTACTTGTGAACTCACGAAGGTCTAATTGGAGCTACCTTGGGTCTCCTTTTCATTATAATTTTATTATCAGAAAAGTGGTAGAGCCAGCCAACAGAGTTGGACCACCTTAGGACTTTCAGGCCACAGCAGATTATTTTCACTTTTCACTAATAGTAGAGCCAGATCAATAAACTTCATGTCGGTCTTGACTTTCTTCCCCGGAAGTGGCATTGATTAATGATGGGTTCAGGGTGCAGATCATGGATTTACCTACCAGTTCTTCCAGTTTATCTATTAACTTCCAACAAAAATCTCACACTGCTTTACAATGCTGTATCCAATGCATAAGTCCTCTGTATCACCTCTTAAGTTTGTGCTCCTCCTGTGTTAGGTGGCTGTAGTTATTTTGCTTGTTTTGAAACTGGCATTGCTAGAAACCTGACCCGTATGAGCACGCCTGTTACCTTTCAGTGGTTTTCCTAGGTCTTTATTCCTTTCTTGCACAGTATAGGCTCTTCCGTAAGAGTCTTGAACATTTTATTTACTTCCACGGCCTAGATCTAATATTGTGCACCGTGACTTGTGTGTTTTTTTTTTCTCTAGTTCATTTTGGATCAGCTTTCTCGTATGCCCGGCAACCCTGTGTCCTCGGTATATTGTAATACCTGCCCAGTTGGAATACCAAGGTCCTCCCAACCTATGCAACTGTGTGCATTTTCTGGCCCTTGTGCTGATCATACATCTTGTTAAATATTTGTGTGCACCAGATGCAAGTGATGAATTTTAGCTGTGGCTTTGAGTAACATGTAGGCCACAACTAAGAGTCCATAAGAATATTGGTTGTAGCTTAAATTTTCTGCAAAACTATCCAGGATTACATAACTGCTGTAACACTTTCATACGTTCCCACCATGTCTGCAAGCCACCCTGTTTTGTACGAGTTTCCGCACTATGCATTCTGCATGTACCATCCTCTGGGCAGCGAGAAAATGAGAAATGTATCAATACTTAACTTTTCAATGTGTTTTCTAGATAATTTAGTCATGTTCTGGACACCGCAGGCAAAACTCTAAGCCTGTTCTCAAAGGTTGCGATCTGTATACTGTTAGCTGGTAATAGTTTCTATATTGCTTAAAATGTCTGACTTGAACATTAACTGTCCTGTTACTGCCATCAACGTTTTGCAGAAATCTAGGCCACATATGCTGAGAATGGAAAAATAAGAGTCAAAATGTATCTTAAATCATTTGTTGGAAGCAACGATCGAAATGTATAACAAGCATTTGCAATGCAATAGGTCTCGCATTTACGCGAGTTTGAACTATTGACATTGTAAATGACAATGCCTTTTATTTTTGTTTTCGTTTTTAAAACATAAATAAAAGGCATTGTCATTTACAATGCCAATAGCTTAAACTCGCGTAAATGCGAGACCTATTGCATTGCAAATGCTTGTTTTATTTTGAAACAAGCAATTTACAAATACCATAGTGTCAAAAGGCCGTGTTGTCAAAAGGCTATGCGCTCCCTTTGTGCTTCTTGATGTGTTGTGCTGACATTGTCTATTGCAGTTATTACTCATATCAAGTCTTGAATGCCTTAGGGAGCTGGGTGATTCATTCACCTCAATGTTTTGATGGTTTGCACATTCGGCATGTGTACCTTGTTTCGAAATGCAGTCCTAAGAGGATCCTCGTCTATTACCAGATGCAGTGTAGGATGTGTTGTCTCTTGGTACCGTTGGTTGAACTTCAGTTATTATGTTTTGCAAATGTACTGGTTTTTAAAGCTGATTTTGATAAAATAAGGTTATGTTGTGTTGCCTTTTTATTACATTGTTGGTCAGTTCAGCAAAGAAAGCCCACTAATTCACCTACCTTTATTTTTTTTAAATCTGTTTATTGTATTTCCATTATACAATCTATTGGCACAATCAACAATGATTCGCAATGCTACAGTAACAGTATCTGCATCACAGTTTTGCGAAGGAGGATACAATGCATTGTCGTTGGAGATAGGGCATATAACTCAATAGAATTCTATGGAAACAGGAGTTTAGGTATGCATGTCCAGTCTTCAGGAAAATTACGATGGTTCATTTATAGAACACAATGCGATTGCGGGAGTACCATAAGTCACAAGAGTGAACAGCACGCAATGTCAGAAGTCTGTTTCTGTAAGTAACGTTAATAGCAACAATGATAATAATAAACATTCTGGCCACTAGGACATACCCCTCCCCTGTGTGTTTTGATCTGTTTTTGCTGCGTTTATCACCTTTACGGTTACAGCACAAGCAAAGGCAACATGAATGGTACAATACGGAACAACTCAGGTGACAATTGCTGCTACTGCATTGCAGAGGAGATTGGGTGGCGGATCTGACTTCACAGTTATTGCGTGCTGTGAGCGGGGTCATGAATCAGCGACCAGCGGAGGGCGACCCATGTCTTGCTGCTGGACACCGAAGGAGGGGTCGCCTGCTAATGGGGTGTGTGCATACTATTATCCTGCTGCGGCACTGTTGGTGGGGTTTTGAGTGATGAGGGGATCGGGGTAACTGTGAACAACTGGGTGGGGGCATGGGCTAACAGGGCACCTCTAAACAGCTGAAGTGTCGATCATTATGTTATAGTGGTTTTCAGGGGCTGGCTTGCATTCTTCACAGGGCATGAGGGTGCTGCACGTTAACTTGTTTGGTACTTATCCACGCAGGAGCAGATTACGAGTGCCGCGCATGCGATAGGTCATTTCAGGTTGCGCATGGGGAGCTCCGCTGCTGCTCATGTGCTATTGGTCCTGCTTCGGGTTTCGGGGCCTCACTACCATTCAGAAGCTCCTGCAATATTGCGTCCCAACTTTCTGCGATTGGGATCCTGCGAAGGCCTAACGCATCCTCCCTGCGTAGTGCTACGCTCTCCGCCGTGGCCCATACCTGTCATGAGCGTTCCCAGGCACGCACCCTACTCCACTCAACATCTGTGAAAGGGTGTTGTAGATCCTCCTCCCAGTGTGTGCACAAGGAAAGTAACGGCATCGCTGTGTGAGATCTAAGGGAAGCTGTGAACCATTTTATGAGGTGTCTACCCTGACCCATCACATGCAGGTATTGGGTGGTTAAGTGCGTGGGTGGTTCTTCGGTCATGCCTCCCCAATGCTTGTGCAGCGCGGCTATGACTGCTCGGTGCATGAGGTATTGCCCCAGTGCCACCCCGTAAGTGACTATAAGTGAGGCATAGGACAACAAATTTCCTTCATGATATAGCTCTCCTAGGTCCTGTATTCCGCTGTCGGCTAGGTAGCGTACCTCTCGGGCCGTGATGGGGCCGTGGTTGCTTGGTGTACTTATTATTGGGAGCGCAGGGGCATATGGCTTAATGCTTCGTGTCAGGAGCAGGCTCCTGCGATAGCATCTGTACGCCACGTTTAGTAGTAATTGTGGCGGTGGTCTCTGTTTGCTACACGGATGAAAGATGGAGAGAAGGGCCTTGTGGGTCAGGGCCGGGAGGTCTGTCGCAGTGTCTGCCAAGCATTGCTCCAAGAGCCATACAGCCACCCATTGCAGCTGAGCCGCTAGGTTGTAGTGCTCTAAGTTGGGTAGGGCGAGCCCCCCTTGGTCTGTCAGCAGATAAAGCTTCCGGAGTGCTACTCTGCTATGGGAGGTCCCCCAAATATGTCCTCTCACCATCCCCTCCAGTGTTTTGAAAAAGGCTGGTGGGAGATATATGGGCAAGTTAGCAAAGTAATACAGTAGTTGCGGCAGTACTATCATTTTCGTTAATGCCACGTGGCCCATAATGGTTAGGGGGAGCGTTCCCCATAATGTGATTTGCAATCGGATGGAAGCTATTGCCCTGCCCAAGTTGCCCTCAAGCAAGTCTTCTGGGTGATGGTATACCCAGATCCCCAGATATTGGAAGGTTTGCATCCTCCATTCAATGCTTGTGTTGTTAAGGACATATTGTGGGTAGGGAGAGGCCACGTTGAATGGGTAGAGGCAGGATTTGGATGTGTTGACCACAAGCCCAGACACAGCGCGAATTCCCTTAAAATACGTTCTACCTCCCCTAGGACTGAGTGTGTGTCTCTTAGATATAGGAGGAGATCATGTGCATACAGTGAGATGATGTGCGTATTGTCTCCCTGAGGGATACCACAGCCTGTGCCTTTTGCCCGGAACACTGCCGCCAGTGGCTCCACTGCGAGCGAGAACAGCAATGGAGATAATGGGCACCCCTGCCTGGTGCCCCTCCGCACTTTGATCGGACCTGACATGTATGGGCCCGTTCTTACCCTCACCTGCGGATCGCCGTAAAGTAACCGTATCATCTTAATGTACGCCTCCCCAAGCCCATACATGGCTTCGTTTAATGTTTGTGGGAGGGAGGAGTCATCTATTGCAGTGGCATACACTGCTTGGAGGCGCGGTGCCAGTATTGTTGCGTACGCCTTGTAAAATTCAGACGGGAGCCCGACTGGGCCAGGGGTTTTCCCAGTTACCAATGCCGTTATGGCCGATCTAATCTCCTCTTGTTCAATCGGGGCACCCAGTGCCTCGCGTTGCTCTGGAGCGATAGTAGGTAATTGGACTGCAGATAGAAATGCTCTTAATCTGGCTCGGTCTAGAGGGGCTGTGGCTTTGTATAGAGCTGTATAGTTTTTTGTCATTTCCGCATGTATCTCGTGCTGGGTATATACTGTGGGGCCATCTACGGGGCGTATGGCGTGTATAGGGTGTCTGGGCTGTTCCTGGCTCAACAACCAAGCCAATAATCGACCAGGTCTGTCTGATAGTGCATGTGTGCGTGCTGAATGTGCTTTGTAATTAAGGCATTGCAACCTCTCTAACAGGCTGATGTGTTCACTTTGCTTCTTGCGCAATTGATTTGGGTCCCCTGTGCCTGATGCTAATTGGGCTTCGCATTCTAAGAGGTTGTGTTCCAATTTCCCGATCTCTCGTGTGAGTTGTTTACGCATATTCCAGCCCAGCCCCATGCTGTGCCCTCTGATGACTACCTTAAACGCCTCCCACTCTGAGGATGCGCTATGTGCGGAACCATCGTTGTCTTCAAAGTATTGTGTGGTGGCGGCTTCTAATGAGGAGCGAAACGTGGGATCCTCCAGTGCTGCCGGCTGGAGACGCCAGGTAGGAATTGCTGGTGGGCCGACCTCCCAGCTTAGCTGTAATATCTGGGGGTTATGGTCGGAGTGTGTGCGGCCTAAGTAATCAATGGTTTTAATGAGCGGTAGTAGCGAGGAGGAGCCAACAATCCGATCCAATTGCACATGCAAGCCGTGCACGTGGGAGTAGAACAATTATATGCGGGTGTCTGGATTTCTGGCGCGCCAGATGTCTGTCAGAGACCAATGCGTGAGCCAGTCACGCAGGGCCAGGGCGTTAGAGGAGGCAGAGGTACAGGTCAGTGGGGGGAAGGAGCGGTCTAAAAAAGAGTCAAGCACTGAGTTAAAGTCTCCTTCCAGTAACCACTGGATATCAGCCCAGGGCACAAGCATACGGGTGAGTTTGCGCAAGAAGGCCTGCTGCTCTATATTTGGGACATATATACAGCCTATGTGAATAGACTGTCCATTTAGTCAACCACGTACAAGAACATATCGGCCCTCCGGGTCAATTGTCACCTCTTCTGCTATGAATGGGGTTCTGGCTCTGACCCACACTAGTGACCCCCCTTGCCTGAGCGGAGAAATTAGTGCTGAACACCTGCCCGCGCCATCGCCTACAGAGCCTAGCGGCTTCTAGTTGCGTAATATGCGTCTCTTGCAATAGCGCTATGGGAGCGGCTCTACGCTGTATGTACGAATATATGGAATAGCGTTTAGCTGGAGTGTGAATGCCTCTCACGTTCCATGTGATTACATTAGTTAGCGCCATATGTGGGTGTGCAGTGCCTGAACGCGGTGCTCTGCTCGCTGCTGGTGCACTGACCTATTGACGTTAAAAGTATGTGGATGCTCCAGCCCCAGGTGGAATACACTACAGTGTGAAGTGCAAGAGAGGGTGTGGAGGGGGGCGAACAGTAAAACTTGAAGAACTTTAGTGGAGTGGAGCCCCAACGAGGGCCCTCCCAAACCGTTTCACAGATACATTCTGCTTCAAACAATATCAGTTCAAGATGGGGCTAAGACGTGTGGTGGTGGCATTATCGTTGTGCCCTTGTAGGTTGTCTCTGATATAGCCCCTGCCAGAGGACAGCAAATTTCAGCATAGTCTACATACTTCCGGGGCATGGCGGTGCAACATGGTAAATTACTGTCCAGTTCACAGTTCCGCCTGGTCTTTACATGGCCTGCAGGACGGGAGTTTCGAGGGTGGCCTAGTCTCTACTTTATTATAGCTGGCGAGATAGGATAACGACAGGATAGCTTCTGGAGCTACATGCATTAGATGATGCCGTCGGAGGTCTGTGGTGTCACCTCCGGAGGGCGAGGAGAGTCCGGCACCCCTGACCATGAATGGGACTGTTCTTCTTCGGCCATGGATTGAATAGATTCAGTATCTGGATCTGAACTGTGGGTTTGGTCACCCAGCGCTGCTGCGATCTGTAGGGCTTTCCGGCGTTCTGTGATGATCTGCTCCAGGTTGGGGAGTGTGATCTGCGTGGTTGACTGTGTTGTAGCCGGATGTTTGCTACATTTCCGGCGTCTTCTATCCTGACGCGCCTTTGCATTGGCTCCAGGTTCCGGGCGTCCAGAGGATAGTCCCAGCTCTTCCAGCCACGTCCAAGTTTCTGCAGGAGAATCGAAAAAGTGTGTGGATCATTCTGCCACTACACGAAGTCGGGCTGGGAATAGGAGGGAGTAGCACATATTCAGTTCTTGGAGACGTTTCTTCACTGACTCTAAAGAGCTTCTGCATCGTTGGACCAGCGCAGTGTAATCTGGGAAGAACATAACGTGAGCGTTACACACTGTTATGCATGAGGACTTCCGAGTCTCCTGCAGTATAACGTCTCTGTCCCTAAAGTTGAGTAGCCAGATCAGGAAGGGTCTGGGCCGTGCTCTGGGGGGGTCTCCGGGTTGGCACTCGGTGTGCACGCTCCATGACAAACTGGGGGGACAGTGCGCCTTCTGGCAGGATGCTCCTTATCCATTGCTCCGCATAGGACACAGGGTCCCGGCCTTACGAGTCCTCCGGCAGCCCCACCACCTTTACATTGTTGAACCATGACCGGCCATACGCGTCGTCCAGCCTCTCCTCCAGTGCTTGGACCTTAGCAGTGAGGTTGAGCACATTAGACGTATTCGAGCTGGTGGCTGGGCGAAGTTCCATGATGGCTGTCTCCTGGGCCTGCACCTTGTCGGCTAGCCTCTTATGGTCTGCGTGGAGCAGTGTGAAGTCTATGGCCACTTTATCTATCTTTGCCTCTAAGGAAGAGCGGGTTTTTTCCAGCGTTGTGCCTAACTTCTCCACTGAGTTCAGGACCTTGTCCATTTTCGCCGACAGCAATTTATGCTGGGTCTCAGTGGTCTGCCCCGCTCGCGGCTGCTGCGGCTCCTCCGATTAAGTGGGCGCCTGGGAGGAGGTGAAGCGCAGTCGGCCCATGACCAGCTGTTGGGCCGACGGCATGCCCCGCAGAGTCCAAGCCCTTGGGGGGCATACCACGGGCGTACAGCCTATGTAAATCTCCAACTTGTGTCTTTACCCCACCAGTATCGGGAAGGACAGGCAGTTGCCCATGGCGGCCCCAGTACGAAGGGGGGTCCCCTAGGTAGGACTTGGACCCAAGGCTCCCGGTGTCGATTACCGCACCGGGGTGTCGGGGGGCACGCAGATGGGACACAGCTCAGCACTGCCACGGTTTCACAACTTCCTGTGTGGAGAAGGAAGGGAAGGTGGACCCAGCGTACAGTTTCGCCCCTGCAACGGCTTTCGGCGCTGCCGATGGATTGATTTAGCCAGTTTTCTCAGGTGCCTCGCGCTTTCCTCCTCTGCTGGTCGTCTTCCTCCTGGTTATGACTGGCGCAGTGGGGTACCATATAGGTGAAGGGCCTTGCCCCTGAGTCCGACTGCGCGGGAGTTAGTGTGTAGGTGCATAGATCTCTGTAAGGGCCACACCAACCAATCAGGTAGGGAGAGGACAGCAGGGCGAGTTATCAATCGGCTCCTGTGGCTTACTGGACCTGGGCCCGATATGACCCCCGGGTCCTGCCCTGCGTTTCTCCTCACCTCCTGCCCCCCACCCTCAGATGCTGGCTGTATTTCGTGCCCCTGCAAGGAAGTGTCCGTATCTGGAGGCCTCGTGGGGCATCCCCCAAGGCCACCCAGTCGAGCAGATGCGAGTGGTCCCAGCCGGCAGCGAAAGGTCCGCAATCTCCTCGTGTCACCTCGACCTCCCACAAGGGTAGGGCGTGTGCGGCTAGTGCAATGCAGGCAGTGGTTGCAGGGGCCTGACTACCGCGCGCGGGCCCGTGACTTTTTGTGGACCCTTCACGGGTTTACTGCAGGAGGAGGGAGGAGGGGGGCAGGGTGGATTCTGCGCTGGTACCTATGCTCCCGCAGGCCTGGGCCTGACACGACCCCCGGATCCCACCGACGTTTCACTTCGGCCCCCCCGCTCCTCACCTCTACATAGTCCTTGTGCCTCGGGCCTCCGCACAACACTCCTGAGGGTCATTCCTCTCACCGCCACCGGTCCACTGCCTGGGATTGCACGGCCAGGCAAATGTGGGCCGCCACGTCCTCAGGGGAGGAGTTCACCGCTCACTCGGGTCACCGCCTCTCTCGTCTCCTTCACAATGTTGTCCCACGACGGGCGCAGCACTCGTGACACTCCTCACCTGCTTCATCCCGCTGCCCCGGCAACCCGGCACCGGAGTACAGGGAATCTGGTGATTGCTGTGTTAGACGAGCAGCGGCGGCAGGTGGAGGTCGATGTTTCCACGTGGCCTAGGGCGGCCGCGGCCGGAGAAGGCCGCGGCTGGAGGAGGCCGCTGTCTCCATGTGGCTCAGGGCCTCTCTGGTCAGTACTGCCCCGCTACGGCCATCTTACTCCCCAGCGACGGTGCAGGCTAAGCCACTGGGAAGTGGGAGTGGATTCACTTGCCTGCTGCTGGTGGATGCTGCCTCTATTCAGGGGATTTGGCAGGATAATCAGGGCATACAGCGGAGCGCTGCTAATGTGCGTCCGCCATCTTAACCGCTTGGCCACGCCCCCCTTCACCTACCTTTATTTCTTGTTGTGAGTTTTGTTTGTATTGCCTTTTAAATGGTATTTTAACCATCGCCCTTTAACAAGTGTGACTCACATTCAGTATTCACAAAAATTGAATATAACCTGTACATGTTTTTGCTCTCATGCAATAATACTCCAGTCCAGACTGGCCATTTAACCCATCGGGAATTCCCCGAAATACGGGGAAGGGAGACTCTGAGGCCACTGGTTTGCTACCTCTTGTCTTCAGAGCAGGAGGCACAGGAAAGGCAAAAGTAAAAAGAGAGAGAGAGGACGGGACAGGGCTGGTTTGAACATTTTGCCAGGTCTACTTTTGGCTCTGACAAATTCCCATCCGAGAAATAGTTAAAGATATGGCCTGGCCCTCTCTGCAGGGCCACCCCCAACCTTTTTGGTTTTCGCCCTTCATTTTTTGCTGCATTTTTTTATGTTGGCCTTAGGACTCTGTGCACTTTACCACTGTTAACCAGTGCTAAAGTGCTTGTGCTCACTCGCCTAAACCTGGATTGATTGGCATATACCTAATTAGCATATTTAATTTACTTATAATCCCTTGTAGAGTAGTATACCATATTCCCAGGCCCTGTAAATTAAATGCTACCACGGGGCCTGCAGCAATTATTGTGCTACCCACTTAAGTAGCCTCTTAAAACATATCTCAGGCCTGCCATTGCTTCCTGAATGCAATGTTGCACTGCCATGTCGACTTGGCATTAAACTCCCCTTGCCAAACCTCAAACTCCCCTTTTATTACATATGTCACTCCTAAGGTAGACCCTAGGTTGGCCATAGGGCAGGGTGCTGTGTAATTAAAAGGTTGGATATGTACTTTTAAGTTTTAAATGTCCTGTGAGTAAAATCTCCCAAAGCCTACCCCTCTTATAGGATAACATTAGGGATTTCTTATTACATTTAATAAGCTGTAATTCTAAACCCTCTTTAATGCTACAGTCTGATTTTTCATTACAATTTTGAAAATGGCGCTTTTAGAAAGTTAACACAAGGAGATGACGGACAGAGCGCTGACACTTTTCAGACACTCACCCCCAGTCACAGATCTAGGTTGAATCCATCATCGTTCTTTAGCTCACTTCGCCACCCCAGTTCAGACACAGCTATATGCAAATCAGTCTTGACCCTGTGCCTCATGGGAACAGTCGAGCCCGAACTGCCAAGCCATGTCTTCCCTGGACCGGAAACAAGCATCCTGGGACCGGTTTCGGGCAAACAGCCCTCATCAACCAGGCTAGCTTGAATCCAGTGGCAAAGTGAGCGAGGGACCCTCGTCTGGGCATACCCTGCCAACTTAGGGCGAACAAAGCAAACACAAGGAGATGATGGACAGAGCGCTGAAACCTTTCAGACACTCACCCCCCAGTCACAGATCTGGGTTGAATCCATCATCGTTCTTTAGCTCACTTCGCCATCCCAGTTCAGACACAGCTATATGCAAATCAGTCTTGACCCTATGGCTCATGGGAACAGTCCAGCTCGAACTGCCAAGCCATGTCTTCCCTGGACCGGAAACAAGCATCCTGGGACCGGTTTTGGGCTAACAGCCCTCATCAGCCAGGCTAGCTTGAATCCAGTGGCAAAGTGAGCAAGGGACCCACGTCTGGGCATATCCTGCCAACTTAGGGTGAACAAAGCAAACACAAGGAGATGATGGACAGAGCGCTGAAACTTTTCAGACACTCACCCCCAGTCACAGATCTGGGTTGAAGCCATCATCGTTCTTTAGCTCACTTCGCCACCCCAGTTCAGACACAGCTATATGCAAATCAGTCTTGACCCTGTGCCTCATGGGAACAGTCCAGCCCGATCTGCCAAGCCATGTCTTCCGTGGACCGGAAACAAGCATCCTGGGACCGGTTTCGGGCTAACAGCCCTCATCAGCCAGGCTAGCTTGAATCCAGTGGCAAAGTGAGCAAGGCACCCACGTCTGGGCATACCCTGCCAACTTAGGGCGAACAAAGCAAACACAAGGAGATGATGGACAGAGCGCTGAAACTTTTCAGACACTCACCCCCAGTCACAGATCTGGGTTGAATCCATCATCGTTCTTTAGCTCACTTCACCACCCCAGTTCAGACACAGCTATATGCAAATCAGTCTTGAGCCTGTGCCTCATGGGAACAGTCCAGCCCGAACTGCCAAGCCATGTCTTCCCTGGACCGGAAACAAGCATCCTGGGACCGGTTTCAAAAGCAAAAAACGATGGATTTAGGCCCAGATCTCTGTACTGGGGTGAAAGTATGACATTGTTCTGCATTCTGTCCATCAATTGTTCTTTTTGCATTTGTCACCCCGAGTGGGACGGCTATGCCCAGACGTGGGTCCCGTGCTCTCCATGCCACTGGAGTCAAGCTATCCTGGCTGATGAGGGGTGAAACCCCGAAACCAGTCCTAGGATGCTTGGTTCCAGTCCAGGGAGGACCTGGCCTGGCAGTTCGGGCTGGACTGTTCCCATTGGGTGCAGGGTCAAGGCTGATTTGCATATGGCTGGGTCCAAACTGGAATGGCATGGTGAGCAAAAAAACGATGGATTTAGGCCCAGATCTCTGCACTGGGGTGAATGTATGACATTGTTCTGCATTCTGTCCATCAATTGTTCTATTTGCTTTTAGAAAGTTGGCATTTTCCTGCCCTTTGTGCTTGCAGCCTGTCTTGGGTCACATGACTGGGTGTAGCTAACAGACTTTGTGAATTCCTCCCAGACTGTCACATAATAGAGGGATTAGGTGTGCCTTAATGGGCCATCTGTTGGCATGATGGGGGGTAGAGCTGAGCACAGCCCCACTTACACCTAAATAGCTTGTGCTCTGCCTTCACACAAAGGGCTGAATTACTCTATATTGTCACAGCAGCCAGCTTGGAGCCAGGGCAGAGAAGTCAGGAAATTCCATGCACTTCAAAGAACTTTTCCAGAAGCTTCTCCCACCTTCCAGAAGAAGGGCACTAGGGAATAAAAATAGGGCCTTCAGACCCACTCTTCAGTTCACGACTGGACCTGCAGAAGGACTCTCAGAGGACTGCCTGCTGCTTTGACCTGCTGTGCACTCTGATAGACTGCTGATGTATGTAGAAGGACTGATTTGCCACTTGGAGCCTGCCTTGAACCCTCAGAGGCAAGCGCTGCTGTTGAGTCCTGCATCTACACTTGCACACAGGACTACCTGAAGTGACTCCAAGGGCTAGTTTGCTGGCCTCCTGTTCAAAGTCACAGGGACATAATAGGCTCCCACCATCTTGAACCCACACCTGGACTCAGACTGAGTGAATACTGTACCCACAAGACGTGTCCCACCAGTCCTGGACCCTTGGTTGTGGTGTTAAATGTTCCCAGATGGCCATTTTCAAAAATGATGATTTAGACAAAATTTGGCCAAAAAGTATCCTGCAAAACAGGAGGAAACCAGGGCCAACCTGCTCGACTATCTGCCTGAGGTGCATCACTGGTTGGATTGACTTTGTGGAACTGTATTCTGTTACAGCCTGCTGCCTCATCCCATTGGAGTTTTTCAACTTCCATTTTGTCGACTCTGAATGTAGACATCTTCACTGCGGCTTTGACCCCAGGCCATCCAACTACGACGCTTCCTCATCAGATACCTCCTGCAGCCTTGCCCCACTGAAATTTACCTTCTCAGACATTTTTCTTCAGAAATATTTCTAAGTCTGAAGATAAGCGCTGACAGGGCCCAATCCACTTCTTGTATCTGAACCACGCTCATCGCGATCGAACTTAACTTTCACCCGGTCTTGCGTGATTAGATGACCCTGGTTGGCACTTTGATGTTTTAGGATCTATTTTGAACCTTAAACTTTAAAAGTTCATAAAACCAGTACTACTGAAATATTGATTTGATCTAGAATTCATTTGTGTTCTCAGACCATAATTAGTATTTCCACACATTAATCTGATTTATTAATTAGCTGGAATTAAGTGGTTCAGAAATAATCATGAATTACAGATTTCTCTTGTGCTTTTTCTGCTGGTCCTGAATTAATTAATTGCATTTACTAATGTGATTTCCTCCATCCTCTCTGTGAGTTTGAGTCCAGGCATCCAGTACAAAAGCTCATTGTTGTGGTTGCACGCTAGTAAAACAGAGGATGGAGAATATATTATTTAGCTATAAAATTGCTGTAATTGAAAGGCCAAAAGGCCATGAATCACAATTACTTAATTGAATTGCCATGTTATTTCAAGTCAATCAGTTGCCAACAACCTTATTACATCAATTTTTCAATAGCAAAATTTTATAGTTTTGCCAGTATAAAGTATAAAGTTTTTTCTCCATCTAGCAAAGAGTATTGTTTATGGAGAGGTTTATCAGAGGCCACATGTCATATTCGTAAATCCACCCACACTTCAATACGGATGCAATAGGACGATATGAACTGGGACCATAACTGCAAGCATAACATGCCTTTCATTGTGCCTTGAATTTTTCTACACTGTTGTAAAAATAGGCCAATCTTTGTGGAGATTGAACTGGGTTCAATATCAGCACATTATGGCTAATTAAAAGGCCATTCTTATTAATTGGCAATGCTCTTCTTTTACTATGAAATGAACATCAACATTAAATCAGACAACAGCCTTCTAATCCACAGACCCCATCATTGTAGCACAATCCAATAAGCTTTTAGTTAAACATTACACATTTTTCAAAAGTTCAAAAGAGTGTTGAATGTTTAAAAAAATATTGTGTAGTAAAGGGCTGTAAATCATATAAAGATTGTCTTTAAAATAAGTTCTTTGTTAAACTTTAAAAAAAATGTAAATATAGACTTGGAGTCCAGTTCAAAATAAGACAATTGCATACTTTAATACTTATGTCAAAAGAGGAAGGTTCCTTTTATACAAAATCTTGCATAACAACAATCAAAAACTAAAGAAATGTGCATTTTTTAAATACCTTTTTAAAATTACTACATAAATTGTATATCTTTTTTTGAAGGAATGTGACTCAATTTAAAATGATCTAAACTAATGTTTAGCAAACAATAGAAAATAAAGTTGAAAATGTGAGTTGCACATTTCTTATTTTAACCTTTCAAAAGGTGAAAACAAATGTGAACATTTTAAACAATAAATCCCACATTTTCCAAAATGTTAAAATAGATTTTAGATATCTGAATCCATATAAAGTGAGCTACTGATTTTTTAAGATGAATAGTTATTTCTAAAATGCAAACTAAACAAACAATCCTTTTATTCAGAGGTATAGATACGGTTTTAACTTTATAATCAGTGTGTCCATTTTAAAATTTGTAAAACAACTTTTACGTAAACAGAAAAACAATAACACTATTAGCTTGTTCATTGATCACTGTTCCCTTATTTTAATCTATTTATCTATTTAAAAAATCCATAGTAACTTTCACCATTCCTGTGATACACATTTACAACATTGCTAAAACATTATACCAAAAAAAGGAATTATTTCTTATGTAGTATTAGAAAACTTTGCAAACTGTTATTATATTTCAAAAATTATTTATACATACATTTTACAAAAATGGATGTTTGAAATTTGTAACAGCTATATATGCTACCTTTTGTAAGTTTGTGAAGTGAATTTACACCATTTGTCTTATCCTTTATCATTTTTGGAATTGAGCATCCTTTAGAGCTCTGGGACCAAAGTAAAAGTGGTCTGTGGACAAGGTATTTTGTTGTGTTTCATGATGTTTACAGGTGAATCGAACTGAAGAGTGATCAGCCAACTTAGAATAAACTAATGTATTGATTATTAGTGGATGATATTAGCTAATAGTTAGATATATCCTGCCACATTTTCTATTAATCATTCAACCTATGAAAAACATTTAGGAGTTTTTAAAATATATTATCAGCATATGATTTGTCAGTAATACAATTTTTCCTTAATTTCTTTAAATAAATAATATATGTCTTTCATGTTGTTGTTACATTCATGAGTTTTTTCACACATAAAAAAGACCAGCAATTCAGTAAAGTTTCCCACTGATATAATATGACTATGCATTCAAAATGTTTTTTTAATGCTTACGTAATTTCTGAGAAATGTTTAAGGTCATAAAGGAAATCACTTGAATGTCATGGGACAGCTCAGAATTAATTACTGAGTAAATAAGAATGGTTTATTTTTCTCTCCCAACAGATAGTTGAGTAAACTTTAAATTATACTTTTTTTAGTGAAATTATGTTTTACAATCTTTTTTTTGTTTTGCTTTTTCCCTTTTTAGTTTGTTGCTCAGCCAAACTGTCAGCAACTGCTTGCATCTCGCTGGTACGATGAATTCCCTGGCTGGAGGAGGCGTCATTGGGTGGTGAAGATGCTGACATGTGTCGTCATAGGACTTCTTTTCCCTGTCTTCTCTGTATGCTATCTCGTCGCTCCGAAAAGCACCTTTGGACTCTTCATCAGGAAACCATTCATTAAATTTATCTGCCATACTGCGTCATACTTGACGTTTCTTTTTCTGCTGCTTCTTGCCTCTCAACACATCGACAGGGCAGACGTGAATATGCAGGGACCACCACCAACTATTGTCGAGTGGATGATATTACCGTGGGTCCTGGGTAAATACAATATTCAGCACATATGATGGAAATGTTTAAATATACATATTGTAATTAATTTTCATGCATCAGTAATACCATAGATTGTGGATTTCATTGTTAATAAATTGTTAAATTTTACCAGTCAAGTACAGTGGAAGAAGGTGATAATTGGAGACCATTTTTATGATGCCTTGTTGCTACGGTTATATTTTAGTATACCCATATCTTTTCTTATGTACTGGTAACTGAATATGCTTAGCAGAGCACAAAACAGATTGCGTGTTTCAGTTCAAGTTGCATGCACAAATTAGTTTATTTTTAGAAAAGAGGAATTTGTACTTGTAATTCGATTAACCCATTCCTAATATTATGCCTTGGAATGTTTGTGGGCACATAAATACTTTAAATTTTTCAGATATTTTAGAAATTTTCCTCAACCCAATTCTATCACGGAATCCATAAAAATGTATTTCTGCAATCAGTAAGAGATTTACTCTATCAAAAGCAGAAGCAAATTTCTTTCCAGCTGAGAATGAGTAGAGCACACCTCCAACATTTCTTGAGGTGACAGAAAATGCTTCTCTGTGGATTAAAAATATTTAATCAGTGGGAAATGTATTTACAATTGGACCAATAGGTAGGCATTTTCACATGCACAGTTTTACATTATATACATTTATGCATGCCGCGCTGCCTCCACATAGAGGTAATTAGAAATGCACAAAATGTATCCATGAGTACATGTGAAAATGTGCAACAGGTTTCCAGGAGTAGTGTAGGAAACCTTTGTGAAATCATAAATCCACACTTATGCGGTATTAATCTTTGAGAGTTCATATTAAGAATTTCTCTGTAAAATGGTCCCATCAAATTTCACTTGATACTCGAACATATCTTTATTTGGAGAAATGCTTCAAACAAAACACTAGGGGCTCGATTACCAGAAGACAGGGAAAAGCCTGTCGGAAACCGAGCATCGTAATCCCAACGGCAGAAAAGCCATTCATTGGGATTACGTGCCAGTCTCTGACTGGCCGATGGGCTCCTTGAGCCTGTCGCAATCCAGCCGGAATGACCGTCCGGTTTCAGTTTCGACCGCCTGCATTGTAATGCAGCGGTCAGAACTGAAATGGCGATGAGGCTCGGAAAGCCTCTGACTTGCGGTCGGAGGCTTTCCGAGCCTCATCGTAATAAGGCACTAAGTGACAGACTTTATTCACAAGACTTTGCCAGACTACAAAGTAACACTGTGCAACATTTCAAACATTTCCCTTGAAGATGGCAATCTTTGCCCGCCTTGCAACGTTTGCTGTGTGTGCCGGTACAGTCAAACTTTTCATGTAAATGAAGTTGGAAGATAAAACTGCAAGAGATTATTGTTAAAATAAACATGTTCCACTTCTCCTGATTTTTGATGTTTAAAATCTTGACAAACACTCTGACATTTAAGAAAACGTCAAAACGTTATGGAGAAAAAGCATTCTGAACTTCTCATGCCTCTACTGGAAAGCAGAATTTGCATTATATGCCAATTTTCCTAATCTCTCATTTGTGAGGTATCTTTAACATATTGCATCAGATTTCGTAAATGTTGTACCACCTCAAAAATGTAGTAAATGTTCCTTTTGCACTATTTATTTTGCTTTTGTTGCTGTTAATGGTGGAAACCAGTTTTGCTAATTTTGAGTCCACATCTCTATTTGTGTGTCTAGGAAAATACTCAGAGCACAGAATGTAAAACAATGGAAACGCATATGAACTAGATATTTACCTTGCATAAGACTGACCCATGAATATCCTTTATTTAAAAAAAAAAAAAATAGATGCAAACTCATCGAGAGAGATATGTTCCATTCATTATTGGAAATATATAAAATTAAGTACGTTTAGTTAGTACTTTTTGTCCTTCTGACATTCAGAAATCTTTAAAAAATATGTTTTTTTCTGTCATGTACACACAACAAAAATAATGCAAATTCAATAATATAATTGTTTGCGGTGAGAAATTGGGCTGTTGGTTGAGGGGGTGAAAGCCTACTCAAGCAACATTCACAATCTTTGTCAGGGTGAACTACAAAATTCTCTAAATTAACCTTTGCTTAGCCCTCTGCTAGCTTGGCACAAAAGCAGTCTGGCTTAACTTAGAGGCAATGTGTAAAGTATTTATGCAGGAACAGACAGCAATGAAGTGAAAATACAACACAAGAAAAATCCCACACAAATTTAGAAAAATAGAGTAAGATTTAATAAATGATTTGAGAGCAATACGGCAAAAATTTGTAGAAATGGAGATATGCAATTTTAAATGTTTAGTTAAAAATAGATCCTAAAGCAAAAAGCAATTAAATGTAATAGTGTAAGGCAATGTTATCCTCAGGGAGAGGTAGGCCTTGCAGCAGTGAAAAATGCATTTAAGAGTTTTTCATTACCAGAACATGTAAAACTTTAACAGTAATGTCAAACTTTTTTAAATACACTGCACCCTGCCCTGTGGGCTGTTTAGGGCCTACCCTAGGGGTGACTTATTTGCATTAAAAAAGAAAGTCTAGGCCTTGCAGAAGGTGTATGTTGCCAGGTGGAAATGGTAGTTAAAAGCTGCACACACAGACTGCAATTGCTTGCCTGAGACATGCTTAAATGACTGCTTAAGTGAGTGGCCCAATTACTGCAGCAGGCCCACTAGTAGCATTGAATGTACAGGTCCTGAGTACATGTATTACCACTTTACTATGGCCTTACAAGTAAACTAAATGTGCCAATTAGGTATAAGCCAATTTTACCATGTTTGTAGGACTTTATCACTGGTTAGCAGAGTGTGCAACATCATAAGGCAAACAAAAAAGAATTCAGCAAAGCTGAAGAAGTAAGGCAAACTTTTTGGGGGAAGATCATCCTAAGGCTGACCGGTCTAAGATTTGCCCTTTTCAAAAATCATTTTGGGTAATATGGATGGGAGCAAACTGCCTGATTTCCTGTCACATAAGTATCAAAATGGTGCAAAAGTGGTCTTGGCCTAATTCCCAGAACCTGAATTATAATTAACTGCATTCTTACTTATCGAAATACTTAATTCTATTCTTAATTCTAACCATTTATAATGTTAGTACTTTTAAGTAAAGTAGCAAATGCTGTTGAATTATTTGAATGTGCTGTTGAATTATAGTCTCCAGGTTTCTCTTCATTGGTTTCTCCATCTTTTCAATAACGAGAAGCCCAGTGGTACTCTATAGTTGTTCTTGGACCATCTGCCATTGGTTATTTTTGTGAGGTGTTTCATGTACAATTGTGTGACACCAAGGTGTATGGTTTGCTAATTCATTTTTACTCAAAGTCACAAAATTGTAACTGTGGGAGTTTCTGAGCAGCCAGGAGTTACTGGGCTCAGATTGTATTAACCCGAGCAATTTACCACTGGTGTCCAGGGACCTAACACTTAGAACTAATACCCAAGTACACCCCTTTAGCACTAGTACCTCAGGGTAGCATTGTGTAGCAGTCTAAGGCTCATGCAGGAAGCTAGTGTGGGGTTAGAGGCTCAGCACTCACCAGTCATCAATGGAAAAGTAATAAAACACTGCACAACTAGTACGATGATTTGTAGAAATGAATGAGCTTTAATGTTATCACACACAATAAATATAAAGAATCATTGTGGCCAAGTGCAGTAATGGGAGCTGTACCCTTGGTATGTTATGGGACAGTCTTTTCTGGTGCAGTCCATTGGCTCTTGCCCGTATGAATGAAGGAGATGTTACTGTGTCTGGAAGGAAATATTGCCTGGTGCTCTGTATACTCTCATTTCCGAAGAAATCTTGCAGTTTGGTCCAGTTGCATACACTTACTTCTCCCCTCAGTGAAGCATACCCTTATTTGTCCCAATGCTGATGTTTGTGAAGTCCTTCCATGTGCACTGTCTGTGTGTGCTGCGATCAGAGGATGCCATCCTGCTCGAGTGGGGTACTCAGCAAAGCCCATCAAGCGGGGGTGCTCCACCTGAATCTTTAGTTCGTGCTTCACATGGCGCACCGCCCATAAACAAAGGTAGGTCATAGCAGCACCAGCACAAGTCCGGTGGAGGTGCATGGATGACAGCAGAACTCATGGTTCCGGGGTCTTACTGCTTGGGTGTTCGTCTGCTCAATCTCAAATCCCCCTCCAAATAAGCAGGTGCCCATTTGGGTCAGAGTGGTAACAAATCTCCAGACATCATTGGGTTTCATTCACACTCCGAGTTTTTGGAAACACCGACCTCGTAGACAGTAAAAGATGCTTCAATGCTTCAGTCCTTCTAAGCACTAAGTCAAATTCTCCTTGGGATGAATTCCGGAACCACCTAGTCAGTGGTGCTACTTCCTTCTTCACAATGGTGAGACATCTGACATTGCTCAAAGTCTCTTGATGCAGGTTGTACTGTGTTGTCATGACAGTATTGCATTCCCTCCGCTGCTTCTAGCTTACTCTTCTTATGATCAGCATCTTCATGGAACTACACCATAATTGGCCCTTTTGAACCATCTACTGGTGGTCTCTCTTTAGATGTAGAATGCAGACAGCCCTCCTATCAAATTCAGCAAGACTTCCCCAGTTTATTGGTCTTAAACCTTTGCAAGTTCAGCAAGTCTTCTGCAGGTCACCAGCCCCAAACTAGGGAAGGGAAGTTGGTTGTAAGCACCCCAACCCTGGAGTTCATAGAAATCTCCTGGTCACCAGTGGTGTGGGACTTCCGGGCAGGAAATCTTGATACACTCGCTAAAGGTGTCTGCCTCATCTTCATACCCAAGTTGCAGACGTCTATCCTTGTATAATGCAGCAGTTCAACTACAATGACTGGTTTTGGGCATGTCTGCACTTTTGATAATCCTATGCAGACTGGCCCAGCCATTGTCTTTTCTTACAAGTATGAGCAGGAAGGTATGTGCTTGCTGGTAATCTCGTCTGATGATCCAAAACAAGAGCACAAAGGCAAAGATGGTTACCCCATGTAGCTACCTGTTAATCTTTCGGATAGTATGGCCTAGTGAACAATGGGCCAAACAGGGACAGGGGTTGCTCTCTAGCTTCTAAAGGACCCTCTGTCTCCTTCTTTAAATTCATCAGCCCTCCACTATCTGACCTACTGAAAGAGATCCCTGGAAAATTATGAGGGAAAGTCATGCAATATATATGTGTTGTCTGGACTCTCCCTCCAACCCCCAATCTTAGTCACCATCCAGAGTGTGCATGATAGAAAATGGAACTCTCAGTAGCTGTAGCCACATGCACTGTCTCATTCTCCACATGCACTTTTCACACATAGGCAGCATATGCAACATCTTCACGTCTGTAGTACACACACATGCAACATTCATTTCTCTAATGGATGGGAAAGGATCTGGTTAGGAGGCTGGCAGAACAATTTCATACATTATAGCGGCCGATAGGCTACTCACCTCAAAGCAGGCAACAGGGAAAAAGGCCTGCCCTCCACTATAATGATTTTGCTGCCACCATTGCCAATCGTCAGCAGCCAAGGGAGATAACAGTAGTCACTCTCCCAGTAATGAGAGGTGTGCTTGATGTGCCCTCCTGATCACAACACCCCTCACTAGGTTTCATTCCACATCACTGAAACACCTCTGCACACATGTATGATCATTGTGTATTCTGAGGTGGGGTAAATACTTTACAGCTTGCCATGTGACCCTAGAGGCAGGGCAGTACCAGGGGCGGTTCCTCCATTTGAGCGGTGGGGGGTCGCCCCACAAGCCCCAGAGCGAAATAATAAAATGTTAAGAGAGTTTCTTTATTACCGTTTTATTTTTCAGCAACTTGTCCTGAACTAAGTGTCAGGATGGTGTGGGGACAGCGCTGCCGAGTGGCAGCAGCAGGGAGCTGTGTGCTTTAATATGTGCATGTCTCTTTGGCCTGCCGTCTTGGGACAGCCACCCGACATGCGCATTTTAAAGTTCTCCAACCTAGCTGTCTTAGACAGCTGGGTTAGAGAAAGCGCAAGTCTCCAGTGCTCTTAGGAGTGCTGGGAGAGCCTGCCCTATCCAATCCTGGCGCTGCTTTCATGCTGTGAAAGCAGCACTAGGATTGGGTAGTGCAGTTTCCTGCATCAGCCATCGGGAGCTTCCTGGAAGACAACCGAGGGAGAAGGAAGTCATGCTGCAAGTAAAGAAGGTAAGTTTATTTTCTTTATTATTGTTTTTTTTTTTTTGTTGTGCCACCACACCCTCGGTACATGCCAGCCGCTACTGGGCAGCACACTCTCCAAAGCAATGAGCTATTGCTACCTTTAGGCTGATCCATGAGAAAAGGCAATATTTACTCTTTTGTATCTATGAATCACAACAATTTATTTCTACCACACATCTGAGATCTCTAAGAGCCCTATTGAAAGATATTTAGGATTTTGCAGAACTCAATGGAAAAGAAGATCTTGGTGATGGAAACTAAGAAGGATGGATATGTCCTAGCTGATGTTATTTATCTTTTCTCATCTAAATAAGACAGGTGGGACCCATGACCACATGTCCAGACTGGTATTACTCACCTGCTAGATCCATAAGTATCATAAATAACACATATGTGCAAACCCATCACTCCTTTGTACAAAAGATAAACAAAATCAGAAAAACATCAACAGCATCAAATGCACCACAGAAATGCAACCGCTCCCACTTCGCAAAACTTCCAAATAGTAAAAGTCCAAGTTTAAAATTCTCTTATTTGAAATACTCACAACTATCTTCACTGCTTTCAAAGAAACCCTGTACAAAGATATTCTCCCAATAATAACCCCAAATGGTATACCACATTTAAATTTAAATTATTTAAAAAAAATTAGGTTTCATGTAAAAAAATGTATCTTTATAATTTTATTAACCAGTCCTCTGGGGCAACAAATACTGTAGTGCAAATTGCACTATAGTGCATTCTATTGGGGACCACTTGCCACTTGGTGAAAGATCTGCCATATGTTAAGTGTTTAAAGGTTTTATGTTCTAGACTGTTTTAATGTTAATAATGTGGTTAATTATAAGTGTTAGTGTTTTGCGTAAATCAGATAATTGTCTTAATATACCCCTTAGTAAATTGGTGGCAAACCACAGTCTTGGAATGAATAAGGTGCTTTAAGCTGTGCCACATGTATTCTCCTCATCTCTTGAAGCAAGTTTATTTGCATGCATTTTAGTTCGCCTTTGGTGGCACCCATTTGGAAGTGAGCATGTCACTCCCTTCATGTGGCTTATTCTTCTTTTAAATTGATCTCATTACATCATCTTATGTTTTTGGTCATTGGGATTACCTCCCTTATTTTAATCCCTTCATGCTCTAGTTAATCTTTCTCCTCCTCTGGCTGCCCTCTCTGTTACCTTCAGAAATTGGTTAGTTGATAGGAAGAACATTGGTTCATGAACTATGATTGAGGTATTTTGTTCAGGTTGATGATCTGCCTCTACTTTACTGAATTTACTCTCTTTATGGGCTAGTTCATTTCCCTCTTTCTTATGGTGCATTTATGTTATCTCCAAAGTTTTGTGTTCTTTCTCTTGAGGTGTGATGTCTTCAAAGTCTTATCCATAGTTTCATAGATTTATTAGCCATTTTAAGTAGTATGTAGTGTTCAAACATTTGTTCTAGCGCCTATTGCCAATATTCCTTAGCTTGTGATATGTATATTTTAGATATGTAAATGTAATGGGATTTGTTGCAGTCCTTCTACTCTCAGGAAGAAATTCATGTCTTTATCAATGTGGCATTGGGTGTACACCTACCCCTTTCCAAGTGTTTTTCTCTGAAATCCTATGATATGGCTTTACTGTAACGTCACATTTTTATTACATGAGATGCCACATTACTCACTTTGGCTTCTATGGCTTTGTCTAGAAAATAGGGAGTGAAATGGCGCATCATCCACACCATGTATTTAATTTTTCCTTGAAAAGACCTTTTATGTTTACTCTTGGCATCGGCTTGTGGGCACCTTGATCCTGATGGACCCCTCAAACTGCATGCACAATGCTCCGCCGGGACACCCATTGCTTACCTTTAGATGAGGAGACTTAATTTGCCTACCCACCCATGTAGTCTTGAAAGGACAATCTCCCTGAATCCCCTTTGCACAGGCTTTGGCTGGTGAAGACAGTGACAGATTTTGGGGTGCAGTGGTTGCACCCTGGGAAGGGTGTTGCCTACTGGATTCTGATTTATGTTTGAATTGCTCATGAGCAATAGGTGCATAGGAATTGCAATACTGACAGCAAACATTGGAATATGTGCACAAGATTAAGAGCTAACAGTTACTGGGAAGCAAATGACCAGCTCCTCAAACCAACATTCCTGACTATTTCCAAGTTTATATACCCATATCATTAAGAGGTCGATTCCGATTCGGGCCGGAAAAAGCACCGACCGACTCGGAGCCGGAAAAATTACCGACCGACACGTACCAGTGGCGCCCGACACGCCAAGTACGATGCAAGCCGCGATAAATCCGACCGACACGTCAGGAAACCAAGCCGACCGACCGAGCCGCTTGGAAAATAGCAATCCGGCCGGAAAAACACGCGAATCCAACCGACCGACACGCACCCGGAACAAATCCGACCGAATCGTACCCGCCAACTCCAACCCGCAAAGTACGATGCAAGGCGCGAAAAACACGACCGAGTCGGACGGAGGACAAGCCGCACGACCGACACGCATACAAAACCGAGCCGAAGCAACACAATACACCGCGACCGACGCGTACGCAGCATACAAAACTGCACAAACACAGCGTGAACGAAACGGAAAACACCGTACGAGACCAATGCAGGGTCCGACTCGGTCACAAGAACGTTTCCAACATACACAAACAGCACAAAGGAAAAATCAACCAAAAAAAGGCCAAACAAGCAATTACCAAGCCAATAAATACTGGGGGGTGGGGACAGAGAACAAAGACACACCCACAACTCCACCTATATAAAGGACACAAATCACTACCATGAGCCTTTGCAAATGCCATTCCACTGCCAGCACCCAAGAGAAAGCAACCACACACCCACAGCTCATCCCTCACACAAGCCACACACCAGCAGCACACCAACAAATACCTACCTCACATACACCCAGCACAACACACACCCACACACCCTCACCTGCACACCAACACACACATCACCCACCATCACCACCCATCACCATGCCCCCCAAGAAGAATCACAAGTTCCTAGATTGTGAATTGGAAGTCCTGGTAGACGAGATCCTCAGGGTAGAGCCACAGCTGTTTGGCACATTGGTCCAACAGACCCCCATGTCACAGAAAACCAAGATGTGGGAGAGGATCATCAACAGGGTGAACGCCCAATCACCATGTCGGCGCACAAAGACCGACATCCAGAACAGGTGGTATGACGTGCGCAGGAGGGTACGGAAACTGCTGAAGCAAGACTACATCAACAGCCAACACACCGGCAGTGGCCCTCCTGCCAAGCCAATATACCTCAGGCCCTGGGAGGAGAAGGTGCGGGCCATCCTACCGCCAGTGAGCATATATGGACTAGAGGACATCCCAGAGCCTGGTGAGTACACAACAAATGTACACAATATACTGCCACAAAACACACACATCACTGTCAAGGGAGAGTCAAACCATGCACTCATAGCAATTACACAGCAACTAGAACAGAATCATCCCAAAATGTGTATGTCAGTCAGATAAACACAACACATGCCATCAAAAAAGTCACATCCAACTGTGCCAACACATGTACAAACACAACCACAACTACAGCTAGGCAGTGGCACAAATAGAACTAACACACACATCCACACATGTAGCCACCACAACAACACCAACACACAGTGAAGACCACTCAAAGGAAGGAATTCTGTGTATGCTGGCCAAGTCAGTGTAGCCAATAGCATCATGGGAGTCGCAGTCACACATATTGCCCCCCACAACTGTCCCATCAACACCACCATGAACCATGCGCACATCACAGGGAGTGGAGAAGGACTCACAAGATGGCTGACACTGGCTACTGCTGTGAGGAGCACAAGGCCCTGCTGGCAACTGTGCACCAACAAACAGCAGGACACCACTGACTGACATCCTGAGAGACAACTTCCACTCCCTGCAATGCAAGCACAGTCCATGGTGGGATATCTGGCTGGCTGGGTGGGAAGGGGGACTTGCAGCACTGACCATAGTCACCAGCACCTCCCCTCACACCCCCCCCAACACAAACTCCACAGTACCCACCTGGTAGAATGCAATGCCCTCCATCCTAACACAAGATCCCACAAAGCACCACCACCCTGGGTTATGTTGTGTGAAGCACAGGGACACTCTTGGGACTCTTAGCCAAACAACTGCCAGGACAACACTCCCAGCCATCCTGTCAGCACAGCCAGCCCACCCCACAGGGAAGCAGAGTCAAAAGGAAGGAAGCATGGGCATGCTGGGAAGGGGGTGGAGGCAATAGCATGATGGGAGTCGTAGTCACAGACATTGCTCAGCCTCACAACTGGCCCATCAACACCACCCTGAACCATGCTCACATCACAGGGAGTGGAGAAGGACTCACAAGATGGCTGACACTGGCTACTGCTGTGGGGAGCACAAGGCCCTGCTGCCAACTGTGCACCAACAAACAGCAGGACACCACTGACTGACATCCTGAGAGACAACTTACACTCCCTGCAATGCAAGCACGTTCCATGGTGGGATATCTGGCTGGCTGGGTGGGAAGGGGACTTGCAGCACTGACCATAGTCACCAGCAACTCCCCTCACACCCCCCCAACACAAACTCCACAGTACCCACCTGGTAGAATGCAATGCCCTCCATCCTAACACAAGATCCCACAAAGCACCACCACCCTGGGTTATGTTGTGTGAAGCACAGGGACACTCTTGGGACTCTTAGCCAAACAACTGCCAGGACAACACTCCCAGCCATCCTGTCAGCACAGCCAGCCCACCCCACAGGGAAGCAGAGTCAAAAGGAAGGAAGCATGGGCATGCTGGGAAGGGGGGTGGAGGCAATAGCATGATGGGAGTGGTAGTCACAGATATTGCTCAGCCTCACAACTGGCCCATCAACACCACCCTGAACCATGCTCACATCACAGGGAGTGGAGAAGGACACACAAGATGGCTGACACTGGCTACTGCTGTGGGGAGCACAAGGGCATGCTGGGAACTGCACACCAACCAACAGCAGGACACCAATGTCAGCCATCTTGCCATTGCCCTCACACCCACACACACTGAACTCCCCACAAAAGCAAGTAAGTATGGGAATGCTGGGAAGTGGGGTGGAGGCAATAGCATGATGGGAGTCACAGTCACAGACATAGCTCACCCCCACAACTGTCCCATCAACACCACCCTGAACCATGCTCACATCACAGGGAGTGGAGAAGGACTCACAAGATGGCTGACACTGGCTACTGCTGTGGGGAGCACAAGGCCCTGCTGCCAACTGTGCACCAACAAACAGCAGGACACCACTGACTGACATCCTGAGAGACAACTTACACTCCCTGCAATGCAAGCACGTTCCATGGTGGGATATCTGGCTGGCTGGGTGGGAAGGGGGACTTGCAGCACTGACCATAGTCACCAGCACCTCCCCTCACACCCCCCAACACAAACTCCACAGTACCCACCTGGTAGAATGCAATGCCCTCCATCCTAACACAAGATCCCACAAAGCACCACCACCCTGGGTTATGTTGTGTGAAGCACAGGGACACTCTTGGGACTCTTAGCCAAACAACTGCCAGGACAACACTCCCAGCCATCCTGTCAGCACAGCCAGCCCACCCCACAGGGAAGCATAGTCAAAAGGAAGGAAGCATGGGCATGCTGGGAAGGGGGTGGAGGCAATAGCATGATGGGAGTCGTAGTCACAGACATTGCTCAGCCTCACAACTGGCCCATCAACACCACCCTGAACCATGCTCACATCACAGGGAGTGGAGAAGGACTCACAAGATGGCTGACACTGGCTACTGCTGTGGGGAGCACAAGGCCCTGCTGGCAACTGTGCACCAACAAACAGCAGGACACCACTGACTGACATCCTGAGAGACAACTTACACTCCCTGCAATGCAAGCACGTTCCATGGTGGGATAACTGACTGGGTGGGTGGGTGGGTGGGAAGGAGGTCTGGCTGTCAACCAAACACAATCAATGCAGACCATGTTCACACCCCAGAGAATACATAGAAATGCCCAAATAATGCAGGACAATGTGCCACACCAATATCAACCCCTGACTGTGACGACTTAGGACAATACAATGTACAGGCCCGCACCCCGAGGCACAGTCACAACTGTCAGGTGTGTCAACCACTGATGCCTGCAGAAACATGACATACATTGTTTGTGTCTCCCAAAAACAGGTGATGATAGGGACACAGCAGCAGACGCTGAGGAGTCCCAGTCCCAGGCTCAAGAGGATGCCGAGCTCACTGGCGTCGTACAGCCTCTGTCCTCCTCGGACGATGAAGAACAACCTGGCACATCCGGTGCAAGTCAACATGCTGCACCAGCAGGACCACCAGCTGCAGCACCAGCAGGTCCACCAGCTGCACCCCCTGCACCCACCCCTCCAATGACTGTCACCACGAATACCATCCCTGCCGACATGGACAGAATAAGGAACAACACCAGCGCAGTGACCCTGGACCAACCTGGGGCCATGGACACCACCACCACCACCAACCCCCAAGGTGGACCAGGGTTATCTGTGCGTGCAACTGCACACACTGCACATGTCAGCAGGGGTGGTGGGAGGGGTGGGAGACAGAGGTCGCTGCTTGCAGACGTTGCTGGTGTGCATGAAGACCCACAACTGGTACGCATAGCTGATGCGTACCAGTCCAGCACCGGAGAGCTCAGCCAGGTAGTGGGGCTCCTCAGAGACATCAAACAGCAGCAGGCTGCCCATCATGCCCGCTTGGACTCCCACATGTCCCACGTGGAGTCACACATGTCACGTGTGGACTCCCACATGACCCGCGTGGAGTCCAAGTGGGATGTACTACATGAGATGACGGCGGTGCACAGGGACATTTTACAATGCCTCCGCCAGATGAACAGCAACCAGTCCACACCTCCCTGTGTGCCAACAACATCTGGTACCGAACAAACTGCAACTGCCACAGGGAGGGAGGAGGACTCTGGCGGAGAGTCCCCTGCACCGCAGCAGCCTGCACTTGAGGGCCCCCCCAAGAAGAGGGGTCGTCCGAGGAGGGGAAAGTGAGAGGCTGATGGCCAAGCGCAACTCCCAGGAAGCCTGAACCTGTTCTGGATTTTCGCCTTTGTGCACAGACTGTTCACCCTGTTGATGGCAACACTACTCCCACACATTGCATGGGGAGTACAAGTTGGAACAATGTGTCAGACAACTGTGGCCCCGATACTGGGGATCCTGTCTACCTGGACTTTCTATTCATCTAGGAACTTGGGATTGCAAGATTCATGTACAGCACAATCCATCCTATGCACTATTATCACAGATGTATCACAATAAACACAATAATACACCATACTTGCCTCTGTCGTGATTCCAACGTGGGTGCTGTTATGGGGATGATGAACAGCAAAATTACGCTGTGTATGCGAACTGCAACAGCAAGGACAACACAGGCATGTGAGTACAGGCAACGTGACACATATGAGGGAGACACACCACCAGGGCTACACAACACATACACACCTAGGCCATCTGACTCATTGCCTACACTGATGTTGCCAGGGAAGACGGTGCAATGCACAGACACCACACCCATTCCCAGTTGTAGTCAAGTAGCCCACAGGTGCAGTAAGCAAATGGCAGTCAAATGTGTGACCACAGACAACGCACATCACTAAGTGAAGCACAGGTTTATTACACAGTAGCAACATGCCGTAACCACTACAGATGCAAGGTAACCCCACCTGGTAGCGGGCACACAGTCAACAACTGTAGACAGAAGGAAGTCCATGGGTGTGGCGCACATCACCTGTAGGGACACAACAGCTACCAGCCTGGATGTGCAATCACGTCGTCGGTGGACACAGTTGACCAAACGAATCTGAAAGTACCCTGTGAAGGACAGAAATGACACACAGTCAAAAGCAATGGAGTACAGGACAGAACAGCAAAACTCATGCACAATACATGTTACAAGATACCCACCCAGAACCAAGTTAGCATGTGAACACTGTTGGGGAGTACAGCCCACCTGTAAGCACACATCGCAACACACATCCAGTCAAGTAGCCCATGGACACACTCCAACAGCACCAGAGCACCACCCACACATCATGCCAACTCACATCATTGACATGACACCTCAGGATACTCACATTCAGCTAAAGAAGTTGGTGATGAGCTGTGTGCGGACATCACCATCACCATCATCATCATCATCGTCACTGGCATCGTGGTCCAGGCCAGGATCCTCCACAGGTGGCGGATGTTGGTCATCGTCATCCTGGATGAGAGGCAACTCCTTCCGCACTGCCAGGTTGTGGAGCATGCAGCAGACGTTGATAATCTTGCACACTTTCGCAGGGGCATATGGGAGGGACCCTCCGGTCTTGTCCAGGCAGCGGAAGCGGCTCTTCAGGAGACCAAAGGTCCGCTCAATCACTCTCCTGGTCCGACCATGTGCCTCATTGTAGCGCATCTGGGCAGGTGTCACAGGGTTCCTGAGGGGTGTCAGCAACCACGGCATGTTGGGGTATCCCGAGTCACCTACGGACAGACAAGTGCACATCAGCTGACTTGGAAAAGTGGCCGGAATACTACAGATCAGATCACACACAATGGCACAAAGTCAGTACACACCGACAAGCCAGGCACGCTGGTTCTGCATCTGTGCCATCAACCTGGGGATGCGACTACTCCTCATCACAAAGGCATCGTGTGCTGAACCAGGGAAACGGGCACACACGTGTGTGATGGTCATGTCTGCAAGACACACCACCAGTGCATTGACCGAGTGGTAGTGCTTGCGGTTCCTGTAGGCCTGCTCCTGGGCCTGTGGTGGTACCAAAGCCACATGTGTCCCATCAATGGAGCCAATGACATGCGGCATCCTCCCCAGGGCATAAAAGTCACTCTTCACGTCAGTGAGTCGTCGCAGTCTAGGGAAATAGATGTACCGGTTCAGGAAGAGCAACATTGCCGCCAAGAAATCGCGGAGCACACGGCTGAACATGGTCTGTGACATCCCACCAGCAGACGCCACAGTATGTTGGAAGGTACCGGTGGCAAAGAAGTGTAGGGCTGCCATCACCTTCACCTTGGGGGTCAGCGCTGTAGGATACGGCCGGCCAGGCTGCAAATGTGGGGACAACTGCACTGCCAAATCCTCAATCAGCTGCGTGGTGAAGCGGTACCGTCGGATGCTGTCCCGTTCCACCATCGTTGCCAGGTCTGGGAATGGCCGATGGACAGCAGGAGCCCTGCAGTGCAGAGGAGAAGTAAGCAAGATCGTCAGTCACCCCACATATGCGGCATTGAACACACTCAAGATCCCAACATACATCATCATGAGGCACAACTACATGAAGTGTGCAGTACCGGAACGACATGTATGGTACATACATGGCCAACATCTGTCAACACGGTCCTACAGGTGGCATCAATTTGTCCCAGGTTGGCCCATTGGATATCATGATGCTGTGTCACAGTCACCCCCCAGTGACATGTGAGGACAGATGTGCCCCAGGCACCACAGCTCAACGACAGGCACATTCCCAGGGACCCTGTAATGCCACATGGACACTGGCATCACCTGGAGTATCATGTGTACACCACAACAAAACAAACATGACCCCCACAGGTAGTGGCCACACTTGCCATGGCAGGAGAGCCATGGACGTCTGTGACACACACGCACAACATCAGAGTCCATGCACACACAACGTGGATGTGGAGACTGTCTCCCATTGTTCACATGAAATCAGAGACATTGTAAACACTACATGCACAAAGACTGTGGAGGGCCATCACTATTGTGCCACTGGGACACCCTGGCTCAAACATACCGTCCCACATGGGACTCACGGGGTATGTGACATGACATACACAAACACCACTGTGAAATGTGACCATGGCACATGCACAGATATGAACAGTTGCACATCACAGTGGTCACGTACACGTAACACCCAGGATCCTGTCCCCATTAACACGTGCACAGCCTGGGGGTGGCTGCCCACAGGTGACACCCACAGGACAACATGTACACCAACATACACACAATAGGAAATGCAGCCTTACATGCCTTATGATAAGGTTTGGACAGGCTGTCATGATGTAGGTGTGCCCCTCACTCCCTGGGAGCTATCTGTGGCTGGCATATGTCCATCTGAGATAGGCATGCTGACATATGCCAGTCACATGTACAGTGATGCGTTGAACAGCAATGGACCGATCGGTGCCTCCGGCCGGCCCATTGCATTCAATGTGTGCGGGTACGCGTTGTACCCCTGTGCGCGTTGAACAGCAATGGACCGATCGGTGCCTCCGGCCGGCCCATTGCATTCAATGTGTGCGGGTACGCGTTGTACCCCTGTGCGCGTTGAACAGCAATGGACCGATCGGTGCCTCCGGCCGGCCCATTGCTTTCAATGTGTGCGGGTACGCGTTGTACCCCTGTGCGCGTTGAACAGCAATGGACCGATCGGTGCCTCCGGCCGGCCCATTGCTTTCAATGTGTGCGGGTACGCGTTGTACCCCTGTGCGCGTTGAACAGCAATGGACCGATCGGTGCCTCCGGCCGGCCCATTGCTTTCAATGTGTGCGGGTACGCGTTGTACCCCTGTGCGCGTTGTACCTCAATGGACCGATCGGTGCGCACCCATTGACAATGGGCTTGCCTGGCAACGGACGCGTTTTCGAATATTCGAACGAGTCGGTTGCTGGAAAATCAGTTGGTCACCCACAACAATGTTGCAAAATCATGTATGTCATGAAGTTGAAATTTTGAAGGATGCTGTGGGCGTGTTTTGGTGCTGCTATTCCATGGATTGGCCAGATTCAGAAGATGCAAACGACTTGGACCTATCACTTTGGACACAAGGGACAGTATCTGCCTCTCCAGCACATATATATTGCTGCATGTTCCCCTGAGAGCCCACTTGCCTGCACTACATGCTCCAGGACGACTGCACTGCTGCTGTCTCTGCCCCTCTGGACCCTGCAATGGCACGTACTGTGGAGAGAGCCCCAGCCTTCAGCCTTGAAGAGAACCAGGCCCTGCTGGACAGCCTACTTCCACAGTACAGCAAGCTGTATGGGACACCAGGGGAGCAGGTGAGTGTTCTGTGCACTGCCTTTCTGAATGTGCATTTTGTCTGACTAGCAAGGCTGAGAGTCAGCACACCACTGGCTAGCAGGCTCACTGAGTAGTTGTCACCCCCCATAGTGTGTAGTGACTTGCACTGGACAGGTATGGTGCAGTGACAGTGCTTCTGAACAGGGTTTTACTCCCCATGCAATGATACCATGTAGTGACTTCTGGAAAACTGTCCATGGGCAGCCGTGCACTGCCTGGGTACACCATGTGCCCCTGTGATTGCGACATGTATATGCAACTGTGTCATGCACGGATATGTTGCATGTGTAGTAATGGCCTTATCACTTTGTCATCCTGACAGGCTTCTGCCCATCGGAAGCATGAGATCTGGAAGGACATCGTCCGGGCTGTCCGGTCCGTGGGGGTCTACAAGCGCCGGATCCGCAACTGCCAGAAGAGGTGGCAGGACCTTCGGGGCTGGACCCGGAGGATTGCACGGGTCCAGCTGAAGCTGTCGCCTCCTCGCAGGAGGGGCGGAACACGGACCCTGACCCCCACATGCTCAGGATCCTGGCGGTGGTCTTTCCAGACCTGGATGGGCAGCTGAAGGCCAGAGAGCAGCAAGGAGGGGGTGAGTCAAAGACTGCACTGTGTACTCTGTCTAACATGCTATGTGCCCTCCTCGGGCCAGGTTGAACTGCCACAGTACAGCAGTCATGTTGTCCAGGAGCCATGTCCCTCTATTGTGCACTGCCCACTCCTCATCTGATACCCAGGTGTGGCCCTTACATGCAGGGAATTCTGTCACTTAGGACTGTGTCCTTGCAGTTTGCTTGACTCAAGGTGGGAGACAGCATCTGTTTCCCTGACTCTGTGGTGGGCATCATGGGTGGGTCCATTGCTTACACAATGCCTGTATTCTGACATGTATTCAGCGTGTTACTTTGATCTGTGGTCCAATTGCTGAGCTGATCCACCACATGTGGCTGGGGTACCTGGCACACACCCATGCTGCGGGTGGGAACAATGTTCGGGCCCCAGGAGTATGTATATGACGTGTGTCACACATACTTAGCCAGCTGCCTACAGTCCAGGGCTCATCCCTCATTCATGTGGGGCTGGACAGTCATGCCTACTCCAGGCCATACAATACACTCTGTACTCCCACTCCCGTGTATCAGAGGACACATTGTGCACAGTGATTTGACCCCTCAGGTGTCTGCCTCTGTGTCAGTGTGCTGTGGATTAGTCGCCAGGACTGCTGTGGAGTTTCTTGGTAGGGGCTCAGCATGCCACTGGAGATGTGACCATAGGAGACGATACTTGTGTGACACATAGGTGTCTGATCAGCTGCCCATGCAGACTGGGGCATGTAAATGTGAAGTTCAGGCAGCTGTTCCCCATGCACAGCAGAGTGTGAGGGGCTCAGGTTCAGAGGGTAGTGTCACAGGTCTCCCATATGTCCAATAGGTATGACCTGGACAGATGAGGGTTAAGAGGATGTGTTGTGGGGGGATGTACATGTGCACTTGTGCAGCTCCAGGACTTGCATTCCCCATGACCTACTATTGTGACACAGTGCAGAGTGTTGTTGTCTGGCTGCAAAGTCATACATCACTGAGACAGTGATGTATGACTTTGCAGTCATGCCTCCGCCATGGCATGTGTCTACTGATTGGTGATCCTGCAGGGGAGTGACATGTGCTACATGCACACCATAGTGGCGCTGGCTATCAGGACATGGGTGCATCATGGTGTCTGTCGCTGGTATGCATCACATGCATTTCCTATTTGACTCTGGGCATCCCTTACATCCGTAAACCTGTACTGACTCAGTGGCAAGAGCTGTGATGTGTCCACACCGTGTCCTCTGCACTGTCCAACTACTGTGTACTTGGTGCATGTGTCAACACTGGGGTGTTGCAATCCAACAGACACCAGACAGATGGGTGCAAGGCCATGTGGGATGTGAGTGCCATGCTTGGCATCAGACTGACAATTGACTTCTCCTGTTCAATTAGGGCACTTTTAGCAATGTACAACTAATGATGCCAGGGCTTGCTCTGTAATGTGCTGTGCTCACAGTGGTGTGTGCGTTTGGTGCAGGTGACTGATGTCTGTCTGTTTCCCCATTGTTTGCAGATACATCCATGGCCACGGAAGGGGACAGCTCCACGGACCAGGAGGAGACGGAGAGCCAGACTGGGTCAGCAGCCGAGGAGTGGTCGGAGGGACCCAGTGGCACGGAGGGCGAGGGGAGCCACACCGAGGAGTCCTCAGCAGCATCCACCTCAGCTGAGGACCAGACCAACTCGGAGGATGACTCCCTTGTGGAGGCGGGTGTCAGCAGCCACCACACCCCAGCTAGTGTTGCTGTCCCCGCCACCACCAGCACCACCACCGCCCTCCCATCGGCTCCCATTCCCCAGGTCCGTGGAGGCTCCCATGTCCGGGAGCGTGTCTCCTTTGGGCCAGGCACCGCACCCCCTGCCCCTGTGTCCCCTGCTGCCCTGAGTGAGGAGTCTGTGTACCTCCTTCGCCAGCTCCATGTAGGGCAGACAGCCATGCTGAGTGTCCTCCATGCGCACACCGCGCTGTTGACTCAGCTGGTGTCGTTCATGGAGGGCATCTCATCGGGCATGTCTGACCTACAGAGGGGCAATAGGTCCATGGACTCCTCCCTGACGGCAGCAGTGTCCCTCCTCAAACGGTCCCTCATCCCTCCTGCCTCTGCTCCATCCACACTCCCCAGCACCTTACCCATCCCAGGCACACACACACCGGCACAGGCACACACCAGCACACACACATCCAGCACACTGACACACACGCCAATGACAAAACGCACACGCACGCACATTCAGGGGACTGAAGCCAGACTCACAGGGGATGGGGCCCTGGAACACACACACGCATCCACATGCACTGCGCAGTCCTCAGTTCCCTCTCCCTCCAAAGCACCCTCCCTTGCCTCACCTGCAACCCCAAAGTCACAGCAGCTCTTCCTCTGTGACCTCGGCCTCTTCCCCACCGATGAAGCTGCTCCAGCATCCCGGGGGAAGAGGAAGCCCACCCACACGGAGCAGAGTGCCCCTCGCCCCCGGACACCCTCCCCCAGGCGCAGACGGACTGAGGCCCCCACCCGCAAGTCCCCCGGAGTGCTAAGAGCAAGACCCCGCCACCGCCCTGCAGCTCAGGCACAAGGTCTCCGTCCTCCATCCCTCAGGCCCCCACTGCACAGGTGCCCCCACCACACCCTGCCCCAGGTTCCCCCACCCACAGATATACCATCCCCAAGATGCTCCGGCCTTCTCCCCCTGCCACTTGCTCTCCCAGCACCACACCCCCCGCTGCGCTTGTCTGTGCCACTGATGTGGTGAGGGTGTCCTCCCCCTGTCCAACCCACCTTGCCTGTTCCCCATTCTCCTCCCCTGGAGGTAGGCACTGCAGTGGAGTCCACTACCGCCCTGTCTGACTTGGGCACTGCAGTGGCGGACCTGTCCACCCCATCTGCAGGGTCCACTGCAGTTGTGCCGGCACCCACGACATCTGTGTCATGCCCCCCAGTTGTGCCGGCACACACCATGTCAGACACCTCCACTGCAGTTGTCAGTGGCTCTCCAGCACCCACCACCCCTTCCCTGACTCCCCTGGTGAGCCCTGATCCTGTCCCTGCGGTGCCTGGCCTGCCCCCGGTTGCCCCTCCTAGTGGATTGTCCCTGGTATTGTGCAGGCATGCGTAGGGTGACATCTGCCAGTGTCACCCTGTTTGAACTTTGACAATGGACTGGCCATTGGCCTTTGCTCTAATTTCTTCTGGACGTCGTTATCAAACAACACATATGCTGAATAAAGCAACTTTCTTTTCTCTAGTGCTCATGCTTCAGATGTACATGTTGTTGGTGCAGCTAACCATGCCCTTGCTGCAGTGATGGTGATATCTGGTCTCATGATTATGAAGTGTTACTGTGCAGGAACCCATGTGGTCCAGGGGGAATGTGTCCTATCATGTGGTGTATCCATGTCATCAATAGCAGCATCTGAGGGTGTCATGTGTTCAGTATTTGGCAATGGGTTTCCTACTTACATTGGCAATTTCATATCTGTGGCTTCCACCCCTGCACATCTGTTGTGCCTGCCATCGTTGCATTTGTCTACTTCCCTGACCGTGTTGCCATCTCCAGTGGACATGCAGGTTTGGGCATCAATGGGGAGGGACTCATCCGTGTAGTCAGTGCAACATTGCTATACAAGTGTGTTGGATCTGTGCTGATGATTCCGTTGGCACATCCATGACCAGGCTGATGTGATGGGAGCCCTCATTTGGTGCTAATTGTTGATTGTGTGACCAAGTGCTCAGCTGACATGATGGGGCCCTACTGAGGCAACATATGGCACAGCTTTCCTCACACAGGAGTGGAGTCCCCTCATGGCAGTGTGTACACGTGTGACATTGCCTGCGCCCAAGGGGTGTGTTGTATGTGCATGTCTGTGTGTTCACTTCCATTCATCTGCGCATGCTGTGATCCCTAGTGTTGTACCTGTTTGTGATGCTTGCTGACTTGAGCTATGTTCCCCCAAAGTCTTCAACCTGTGTTCTCTGTGATGTGGGTGCATGGCACATTACTGGTCATCAGGGTGTCACCCATAGGTGTGTTTGCTGTCAGGGCAGAGTTTGTGTGCAGACGCAGATGGGTCACAGTCAGGTTTCCCTTTGGCACTTGTTGTTTGCCCCTGTCATGTGATTTCCAGTTTGTGTTATCTTTCAGTGATTGTGACACGTTGTGTGTGTGACTGCTGGCACTCCTTAGGGTCCGGGCTGCAATGTTGGTTGTTGTCTATGTGTGTTCTTTGTGGGTGACCTTGGCTTCTTCATTGGTGTGTGACTGTGGCTGGGATCCCATTGGTCGGTGTGGTATTGCCGTCATGTCCATGTACAGCGTAGTGTGCAGTGTGTCAGACATTCAGGAGTCTTGTTGAGTGTCCATGTGTGATGTGTTTCTACACCTTGGTTCCCACCCACCACCCTGGAATAGTCATGGGTGCATGTGCAATGTCACCAGTGCATGTGTACTTCACTGCTGCACATTGTTGGAGGTCGAGGGGTGTGGTCTTGAGTGTGTGCAGATGAGAGTTGTTGCCCGGCTAGTCCCCTGCCTCCATGTTGGCCTTGGCTTACTGGCCATGCTGATTGATTTGTGCTTGTGTAGGTGTGATGGTAGTTAGTTGCTCAGGACACCTGACTGTGGTTCACAGTGTGATCGACATTTAGCTTTGTCATAACAGTGGTATTTTTATTCAGCCCAGGGTCACCACATTGTGGGGGCCCTGGGGGTGGTGCTGTGGTGTGTCTGTGACTTGCTGTGTCAGTTGTTGTTCCTACGTGCCTGTGTGACATGTGTGTTTTGTGCTCCCTCTCACCTGTCAATGCCTGCTTGCCTACATAGGGGATTTGGATCCATGAGTTACCTTAGTGTGGCAGTGTATGCACATCTGTATGATTGGTATTCAGCTCTCCTCATGTGTTGTGTTGTTGCCTGGGGACACTGGCACCCCCACCCCTCACCTGCTGTGTATGATGACAGTGTTGGTCTGCCTGTTTGTGTTTGTGCATCTGCACCACTGCATTGGCATATCTTGGGTGTGCCATTGGCTGTATGTTGTTTGGTGTGTTTCCCCTGCTGTCCCTGGGACTCCTAGGTCATCGGTCAGCACAGTGATCATGGTTTGTGTGTCCCATTGCTGCCATGGTATGGTATCTGTTCACCTCACATCTGCTGTCTCCACAGGGTATCTGCATTTGTGTGCCCATTGGTGCAAATATGTGGTTCTGCATTCTGATGGTCACTTCTGTCATTGTGTCATTGATGACTGTTGACGGTCTCAGCCCCCATGGGTGTTGTTTGTCTGCACATGGCCAAAGGAATGTTTCATTTGCACTGCAGTATTTGGCTCCCCCAATTTATGTTGCAATGGGACACATACACTACTTTGCCACAGATGAGTTTTTGGTTCTGTGACCAGGAATGATCCATGCAGTTTGGCAGTTGCAGCTCTTTCTTTGTCAACAATTACCTTTTGGTCACTGTGATGATGAGGGTGTAGACCCCATTGCCACAATGGTCAAAATGTGCTTCAGCTATGGACCCCACACTTACCTTTTGGTCACTGTGATGATGGGGGTTTAGACCCCATTGCCACAATGGTCAAAATGTGCTTCAGCTATGGACCCCACACTTGCCTTTTGGTCACTGTGATGATGGGGGTTTAGACCCCATTGCCACAATGGTCAAAATGTGCTTCAGCTATGGACCCCACACTTGCCTTTTGGTCACTGTGATGATGGGGGTTTAGACCCCATTGCCACAATGGTCAAAATGTGCTTCAGCTATGGACCCCACACTTGCCTTTTGGTCACTGTGATGATGGGGGTTTAGACCCCATTGCCACAATGGTCAAAATGTACTTCAGCTATGGACCCCACACTTGCCTTTTGGTCACTGTGATGATGGGGGTTTAGACCCCATTGCCACAATGGTCAAAATGTGCTTCAGCTATGGACCCCACACTTGCCTTTTGGTCACTGTGATGATGGGGGTTTAGACCCCATTGCCACAATGGTCAAAATGTGCTTCAGCTATGGACCCCACACTTGCCTTTTGGTCACTGTGATGATGGGGGTTTAGGCCCCATTGCCACAATGGTCATGGGCTGCTTGCATTGTGGGTGCCACACACATATATGTGTGGCACATGTGCTAGGGGGTCACATTGTATGTTCAAAGTCATGTTCGGTGTTGTAGGCATTTGACACAGCCTGCTCACACGCTTGTCATGGTGGTGGGGGGATGTCTTAATCTTGCATTCCCTAGGTTGTGGTGTGCTTGTTGTGTCATGCATTGTCCATCCTATGAGTGGGGGTGGTAGTAGTGGTAGGCATCCAGCCCCCTGGCTAAGGGTGGTAGTAGTGGTAGGCTTCCTGCCCCCCTGGCTAAGGGTGGTAGTAGTGGTGGGCATCCTGCCCCCCCTGGGTGAGGGTGGTAGTAGTGGTGGGCATCCTGCCCCCCCTGGGTGAGGGTGGTAGTAGTGGTAGGCATCCTGCCCCCGTGGGTGAGGGTGGTAGTAGTGGTAGGCATCCTGCCCCCCTGGCTAAGGGTGGTAGTAGTGGTGGGCATCCTGCCCCCCCTGGGTGAGGGTGGTAGTAGTGGTAGGCATCCTGCCCCCCCTGGCTAAGGGTGGTAGTAGTGGTGGGCATCCTGCCCCCCTGGCTAAGGGTGGTAGTAGTGGTAGGCATCCTGCCCCCCCTGGGTTGGGGTGGTGGCGCGCATTCAGGCCCCTGTGTGCATATGTGGCATTGGTGATGGGCATCCCGCCCCTATGGTGCTGCTGTTGCTGGTGTAAGTATATTCAGATTCCCAGTGTATGTGTGTTATGTGTCGTGTACGTGTTGTATGTGTTTTGTGGTTGGTGTCTGACTTACCTTCTGCACCGTACGCGTCCGTGCCTGTTCCGGTAGTAGATGTAGAATATTGGTATGATCGGGACGAAGGGATTCATGGTTGGTTCGTGTCGTTCGTCCTTCTCGTTGCTTCGCGTCGTCCTCGTCGCTTGGCTTCGTCCTCGTCGCTTCGCTTCGTCCTCGTCGCTTCGCGTCGTCCTCGTCGGTGCTGTGTTCGTCTCGTAGCCGTGGATCGTGTTGTGGCGCGATTCGGAGCTTATGTGCGCCTCTCCCGGATGCTTTGACGTGCCGTGCGTAGCGACGGGTTCGGCGCGTACGGAAAGCGCATCGTACTTGTCCGGCCGGACGGGGCTGCATTTTCCCTTCCGTGCGACTCGATTCGGCGTTTCCGGATTCGCCTCGGTCGGAGAACAGGACCTGGTTTGGGTGAGTACGGCTCGGCCGGAATTTTGCTGTTGTGCGCATCGTACTTGCTCGTTCGGTGTGCTGTACGGATCGGTCGGGAAACTGGCTTTCGCATGGCTTTTTTCCCGACCGAATAGTATTGGGTGCGCCTCCGACCGAGATCGGAATCGGCCCCTAAGTGTTCAAGAATTTTTTTCATGCCACACAGCGGTTAAACTGCAACTCTTAAATAGGGACTCGCAGCATTTTAAACACAAATTTAACATGTTACAATCTTAGCATGATGGGCATTTGAATCCAATAACAGAGTTACTAAGCAGAGTTATATTTTTGAGGAGTGTGGTACTGGGGAATTTTGCATCCATTTATTTACTTACTATTTTGTGCAACATATTATCAATTTCATTAAATTAATCTATGGATTTTTAATAAAGAATGCTTCAAAGTATCAGCAGATGATTCTGTGTGTGAAAGAATTTCTAAAACTTGCAAGGAAGTAATGTTACAGGAAATTTGCATAGGGCAGTAATCACCAACTGTTTAAAGAGATTGTATTTTTGCCTCTGTGGCATAAAGAACTGCTTCTATTTCATCATTAGTTGTTTGCTTTGATTAAATGTTTGAAAGATACTCACAAAATTCACCCTCCGTCCTAAACCTGTGTTTAAAATTATAATGATTTTTAAATTTAGATTTCGACGGAGTTAACATCAGAGCATGTCTTACAAAGGTGTTTCAGTGGCTCAAGGTGAATCAGCTGAAATGCAATTCGGATAAATCCGAGATTATCTTCTTTGGCCAACCTGCAGTTAGTAATTGGAACGTTTGGTGGCCGGAAGAGTATTCGCCACCTCATGTAGAGCAGTCATCTGTGAGAAACCTCAGCGTTTTTCTGGATAGCGCCCTTTCAATGAGGTCCCAGGTCCAAACCCTGGTTGGTACCTGCTATGGTATTTTGCGAATGTTAAAAAAAATTCTTCCACTTCTGACAATAGAGACCAGGAAAACTGTGGTCCAGGCCTTGGTGATGTCAAGACTGAACTACGCTAATGTCTTACATCTGGGCCTTCCCAACTGCCTTATCCAGCACCTGCAAGTAGTGCAAAACGCCGCGGCCAGGGCGATCCTCAGACACAAACCAAGGTCTCATATGTCCCCCCTTCTTAAATCCCTCTACTGGCTGCGACTGAAAGAAAGGATCAAACTCAAAGCCCTTGTTGTGTTTTTTCAAGGCCCTTCATGGAAAAGGAGCAAGCTATCTTAGCAAACGAGTTAACCGCTACACTCCAGCGCGATCTTTAAGATCTTCCTCCTCTGACCTTGCCCGTACTCCCAAAGTACGCTTGGCCCGGATGGGCGGCAGGTCGTTTGGTTTCCTGGGTGCACAGGCTTGAAACAGACTCCCTGCTACTCTGAGAGCCATCTCAGAACTTTCAACTTTCAAGAAACACTTGAAAACGTGGCTTTTTAAAACTTAGCTGCGCATCTAGCTACCTGCCACATGTCTTTGTCAGCTCCAGGACACTCTTTTTCAGTAGCTGTCGCGCTATAACAAATATGTTTCATTCATTCATGCATTCATTTAAAAGATGTTGATTGCTTGGGAAAATGTTGTTCTTAATTTTTACTAGATAGTGCAAAATTTGAAGTACAACAGAGTATTAGAGTTTTCATAATACTGAAATTGGTTTGGTGAACAGACTCAAACATTAATCATAATATTTTACTAGTCCATACCCATTAAAAGAGATAACTGTGACATTTTTGAAAGGCATTAATAATTCCCTTAACTCTTTAGAACCATGTTCCATATTTTTTTAATATTGCTCACTTCATTAAGTTTGAAATGGGATCGGTTGCAAATATTTATACAAGGGAATCATACGATTTACCCACAAATTCTAACTTCTTATTTAAAATTAATACAAAATTAACTTTTTTTAAAAGTTGAAACTTGTTGATTTAATAATTGGAATTGTTAGCTGATATGGTAAGGACTCACCTCAAATAATATCACAATCTGTGTCAGTGTGAACCAATAAAATCACTAAATAAACCTTTGGTTAACCCTCTGGTAGTTTGGCACAAAGTAGTCAGGCTTAACTTAGAGGCAATGTGTGAAGTATGTATGCAGTTAAACGCTAATAAATTGACAACACAACACAAGAAAAATTCCAAACTAATTTAGAAACATGAACATTATTTTAATAAATAATATGACACCAAAGCAACAAAAATCCAATAAGCAGAACTGAAGATATGAATCTGAATTAGAAATAGCGCCAAAAAGTTGATCTTCGGACTTAGAAACTTTCATGGAGAAAAGGTGATGTCGACGAGGATGGGGCAAGCTGCAATTTGGATCCGAAGTGGGGCTTGACTATGTCGGGTTTCTGAAGAGCGGGATCCCAGTGTGGTCATTAATGAAGGTGGAAAAGACCAAACTTTTCTAATCCCACTTCTTGCAGTTTGGAGACAGGAGGAGTACGCTCTAACACCAGCCAAGGGTCCAAGACTTGTGGGGCACATTCCAATCGAGGCCGGCAGCAGGGTCCGGGAAAGGTTCAGTTGGTACTGGTCAGCTGGTCAGCTTCAGGGTATGGGCCTCTGGAAGTTTGTGTCATTGTAGCTCAAACATGAAGTAAGCCAACTGACCCTGGGAGCCACTTCTGGTATTGTGAGTTCAAGGCAAGCAGGTTTAGTCTTCCTTCAGGTCTCAGACAGCAGGGTACATTTATGCCCAGTGCCAGTCTGTGGGTGGGGGAAACTCCTGACCACTCCCTAGACAATGGGGTAAAAGTTCCTAGGAGTTCCCAAGAGTGTCACCAGCCACGTTTGCAGCACTTCCTTTGTGTTTTACTGGAAACTATCTCACAGTGCTGTTTTCTACATGAATACAACATGGCAGAACCTTTCTTCTTGTGGCCAGGGCTCCCTGTGTCTGCCAACAGCAGTGGGTATGAAAATGGGCAGTCATTCCAAATTAGTTCTAGGGCAGATCCCCCTCTACCTCCCAGCTCCCCCTCCCACTGGGTTTGGAACCAAACCCAATAGCAAGGCAAAATTGAGGCTGGCCTAGGTGAAAGCAACATCTGCTAGTGACAGGGTAGGTGTCCTTTAAAGCTCAGAAAAGTGCTGGGCACAGCCCCTAGTCATCCTGCTCAAGGAATAAAAACACCTCTCCACACTCAAGCCCATTATCCACTGTCTGGGAACAATCCACATTTCACCACGGAAGAGCCATCAGCATTCGGCTGACACTGGCAAAAGGCCTTTTTTGGCTCAGGCAGGAAACTGACAACTTTCTAAAAGTATAATTTTCAAAATAGTAATATAAAATTTGACTTGACCATTTAGCTGGATTTTAAATTACTATTAAAATGAGTGCTTGTACCACTGGAGGGGTTGGAGGCCTGTGGTTGACTGGAGTATTGATCTTTGGTCCCTCATGAATGGGGGATCTGAAGGTCAATTGGTGGAAATAGTGAAGATAGAGGAGGGAGTGTGTTTAATTAGCTAGCAACTTGGAACGTAGCAGGCTTAAGACAGAAGTTGGACCACCCAGATTGGGTAAGAGTAGTGCCTGGATTGATATTTTATGCTTTCATGAAACCTGGGAAACAGGTCCTGTTTTTATGGATTGTTACTCCTGCTATCCTCTTCAGGGTCGGAAGAGCTAAAGGTGGTATTTTAACATTGATAGCAAACACTGTCAAAATAAATGTTTTAAAGTTCCATAATGATTCGCCACATTATCACCTCTTGATCTGTGTGGGGCTTAGTGATTGGGATTGGATGTTAGTTTATTATTATTGTAATCATTTTGAGGGCAATATGGCATTAGTGGTAGGGCTACTAGAGAAGGACATTGAAGCCATCAGCTCTTGCCACCTTTAATCTTGTAAATTGTTATGGATAGGCAATTTTAATGCTCATAACTGTGATAAGTGGCAGAAGCCGGTGTGCTGGATAATGGATATGGCGGGGATGTTATTCTCCATTTTACTCACAATGATCATGGAAATGCTTTAAATAGGATATTGATTACTAGGAACTTAGAAAAAATTAGCAAGGTAGATCGCCTAACAGAAACTTTGGCCAGGACTTTTAGGAGTGCGGAAAATGGATCGACAATTGATTATATTCTGGCCTCGGAAACACTCTGTCTGCAGTTGAATAAAAAGGAGGTGAAACATCTAGGTCTTAGTGATCACGCCATTGTTTCTTGTGTGATGAAATGGAAAGGAAAATAGAATACTCAAGTGGAGAAAGTCCCAAAGCCGGATTTAGTGAAGAGGAATGGCTTCATTTTAGATTGGGACAAGGTTGTTAATTAGAGTTTTTTCCTGAGATCCTTGCCCATAAGCAGGCTGACGTAATGGCCTGGCTAGATTTTGATTCTGATCCAGTACAGGTGGTCACAGCATTTCGTGAGATATTAGCAGAAATTAAAACTTACTTGGTGTTTCCATTCAAACAGAAATAACCAGTATGTTGGTTTGATGCTGCATGTTCCAAGATCTGGAAAAAACTCCATGCAGCCTTAAGGATGGCTCCAAGAGATAAGGCTTTGGTGCGGAGTATGAGTGCCCAGTATAAAAAGGCAAGAACTACTAGAATAATGGGCTTAAGGGAGGAAGCTTGGGAGAATTTGCGATTAGAAGCTACTAATAAGGATTGTCGAGGTTTTTGGAAAGTGGAAAATGCTCCATTTTTAAAAGGTATAAGTGACTTAACTTTAGAGACACATGTTGAAGATGTGGCCCATTTTGAGAATATATTTAGGGCGTCGGATGAGGCCTCGGTTTTACCAAAGAGCGATCCCCAGGCAGACCCTAAGGGATGTTTAACCTTTGATCTGGCAGAGGTGAAGCGAAGATTGGCCCAGTGTAGTACCTTGAAGGCCCCTAGCCCTCTTGGGGTGCCCATAGATTCCTTTTTAGAGCACCAGGACCTTTCGGCACTGTTTTCAACAAATGTTTTTAACGCAATAGCTAAGAAGGGTCCCCCAGATTATTGGAAGCAAACAATAATAGTCCCTACATACAAGAAAGGGTATAAGGGGCTTCCTCAAAATTGTAGACCCATCTCCCTGATTGATGGTATGGCCAAGCTGATGGGGAGCCTATTATTAAATAGGCTGGAGGATTGGGCTGAGGAGAGGAACATTTTAACACCAACACAGTACAGTTTTAGAAAGGGAAAAGGGACCATCGATCAGTGCCTCAACTTGAGTATGGTAAACGCTAAATACATGATGGCCAAGAAAGGCCAAATTTATATGGCCTTTATGGATTTATTGGCCGCTTTTGATTGCGTCACCCATTCCAAGCTGTGGGCTGCTATGGAGAGTTTGGGCATGGATATGCCCATAATTGCTTTTATACATCATATGTATTCACAGGCAACTGCCTGCGTTCGTTATGATAGGGATGGTGAGTGCACCAGGCCCTTTGAGGTCTGTTTTCAATTTACACTAACAAGGTGGAAGAAGCCCTGTTGGGGTCTGCTAAAGATGTGCCTTATATAAATTCAGCCCCACTGCCAATACTCCTCTATGCAGATGATCCAGTGCTTATAGCAAGAACTGGCCGTGCGCTGCAGAAACTCATAGATGAGTACACTAGATTCATGAATAGTTTGGATCTTCGTGTAAACAAAGCAAAAACCTATGTACTTGTTGCGGGGGATCGGACAAAGAAATTCCCAGTTTTTCATATTGATTCACAGAGGGTGCAGGTGGTGAATACATTTTCTTATTTAGGGATCCTTTTTGATGGGAAATATACCTGAGAAAACATGATGTCTAATCGAGCTCTCCTACTACAAAAAAGTATTATGGCCATTTTTAGTTTTATAAAGAAGTTGAGAACAAAAACGTTCCTGGAAATAAGAAATGTGTATGCAGCTAAAGCTATTGCTAGTGCTACGTATGGGGTGGGGGTTTGGGGAACGATGGATATTGATTCTCTTCAGTGTACAGAGGATGTTTTTTTAAAGAGATTGTTATCCCTCCCTCGCAGCTGTTCTAATTATATATGCCATAGTGAACAAGGTGTCCTATATCTTTCAAATATTGTCTGTCCTGCGCCTATTCTACTTTGTCATTCGATATGGAGAAGGGAGACAGTAGTCAGCTTGTTCTGAGGGACTGTTTAAACTTGGATTTTGTACACAAGATTCCATGGTTGCAGTATGTAAAGTGCTCCCTGGGAAATTTGGTTTACAAGATTTATTTGAAAATCCACTTAATTGTGTGCAAATTTCCAAAGCGAGATTAAAAGAGATCCTTCTGTCAAGTACTACTTTGATAGACAGGAGGCAAATAGAAAGAAATCCACTGTTAAGTTATATCAAATGCCTCCCCCCGCATTATCCAGGATGCACATACTTATCTAGCCTTTGTGCAGATCCCACAACACCGATTCATTTTGTTACGGTTTCATTTATATTATATCCCACTGATGCTTGGCTTTCTGAATAATGCTTAGAATAAGGAGATTTGACTTTATGCCCCTGAGATGGGGTGTCTATACAGACAAATCTACACATACCATTTTTCTGCAGATTTTATATGGCCTAGGAAAATATTCATTGTCCCACTTATGTGTAAATATAGTTTTAGACAATGTCGGCCAGCACTGTTTTTTATTCAAATGCTTGATGACCCTCTGGTTTGCCATTCTTTAGCGTCATTTCTCTGGTCATCTCTGAAGAGTAGAAGATCTCAAATAGACTGTGTTACAAGAAACCAGAGTGGATAATTCTATCTCTATTTTATATGATCAATTGTAATATTCTGTACTTTTGTTTATGTTGGACCAAGCACTTTGAAAAGATACATAATCAAATGGTTTTGCTTTTGATGCTGCTGTTGTGTATTATGTTATTTTTGCTACCTTTTAACAAATATATAGGGGCATATTTACAAGCCCCTATTGCCACAGGAACGTCACTTTTAGTGACGTTCCTGTGGCGATATGTGCTTCACCTTATTCACAAGGCAGTATTAAGCCACTTAGTGTGGCTTAACGCTGCCTTGTAAATAAGGCACACTTTCACGCTGTTCTTAGCGTGAAAGGGGAGGGCAATGGGTGTTGCGGTGGGCGTTCCACCTCAACACCCATTGATTTTGATGCTGCCCCCTATATACAAGGGCAGTGCCAAAATTAAGACCAGGGAAAACCTGGTCTTACCCTGGGGAAATGAGGAGAAATGTTTATTTTCTCCTCGTTTTTGCAGTTTCCCTGTGTGCTGCGTTGTGCAGCACACATAGAAACAGCAAAACGCCAATGATTGTTTATGTGCAGGAAGGTGACCCTTCCTGCACATAAACAATCATTTAAAAAAAATGATGTTTTGCAACTTCTATTTGTGCTGCATTGAGCAGCACACATAGAAGTTACAAAACGGCATTTAAAGATTGTTTATAAACAATCTTCCCCTGCACGCAGATACCCTTGCACTATGGTGCAAGGGTGCCTGCGTTTGCGCTGGGCTGCTAAATTTAGCGCCAGCACAGGGGGAAATGCAGGGCTGCACCATATTCTTGTGAATATGGTGCAGCCCTACGTTTTGGAAGCGGCCGAGCGTGTCGTTAGACTTTTAGGCTTAACGGCACGCTTCGCCACTTTCTTTGTAAATATGCCCCATAGTTTGCACAGTTACACAGCTTTTAATATTGAATGATAATGCATTGCATGATCTCTTTTTATCAATCTTTTAGTCCAATTTTAGGCTTGACTATATTAAGCTCACTGTGATATGTATTTTATGTACTTTCTATGCTATGGAAACGTAGCGAAATAAATGTTAAAAGTAAAGTGGAAGAGTGCTTGAACCAATTTTCTAGCTGCTCCCTAACTGAAATTAAGCACTATACATTGTCAAAGTGTACTGTCAGGGCATATTAAATAATAAATATACATGACCTACTTTTTAAATTCCAAGCACCCTACCCAATAGGCATTTAGGGCCTATCTTAGGGGTGACCTATAGGCATAAAACGGGACGTTTAGGCCTGGCAGAAGGTTTGTTTTGCCAGGTCAAAATGGCAGTTTTAAAACTGTACGCCCGGGTTGTAGAGGAAGGCCTGGAGACATGTTTTGCAGTGCTACTTTAGTGTGTGGCACAATGAGTGCTGCAACACACTAGTGCCATTTAATTTACAGCCCTTGGGTACAGGTACTACAATATATACCTGGGACTTGTAGGTGAATTAAACATGCCACTTAGCTATATGCCAATTTTATCAGTTTTAAAAGTTATAACCTCTTGTTAGCAGGAGTAAAGTCCAAAGAGTACTATAGCCAACAAAAGCAGGTTCAGCAAAAGAAGGCAAAAAATCTGATGCAAGAGATGGTAATTTCCAACATGTCCCCCCCCCCCGCAGAAAGCAGGGAGAACTACCAACCCTCATTTGTAGTTCTCATCACTAAGGCACAGAAAACTTGGAAAGACCATCAGCATTGGTGTGGGCAGTCCCATGGCGATGTTCTACCTTAAAGTCCATTCCCTAGCGGGACATGCACCATGTCAACAGTTTTGGATTCTCATCCTGTGTTTGCATCAGCCATCTGAGGGGTCTGTGGTCTGTCTGAACCTGAAAGTGAGTCCCAAACAGGGTCTCAACTTCTTCAGTGTCCAGAGCACTGCAGAGTCTTCCCTTTCCATTGCACTCCACCTCTTTTTCCTGGGAAGTAGGAGGTGGAGAGTGCTGACCTCTCCTTGACAGGGGCGGCTCCTCCGCAATGGTGGAGGAGCGTCGCCCCATAAATCGTTTTATTTTTCACTTGCCGGCTCTGAGCCAGTGCGCTCAGGGAGGGGCTGGCCAAGGCATGGGAGTGGGAAGAGGAGTACAATCTGCACTCCCTAAGTGCGCATATGCGTTTTGGCCAGCCGGCTCAGGCCGACCAAAACACACATGCTCACTTAGGTTTCTCCAGCCCAGCTGCATTGAACACCTGGGCTGGAAAAACCCCACAGACTCCCTGGTCTGAGCGGAACGTCTTCCCAGCCCGCTCAGACCAATCCCCACGCTGCTCTCACATGAGAGCAGCATGGGGATTGCACAGGGAGTCTGTCCCAGTGTATGCTGGGGCCAGGAAGAGAAGTCGGAGGCGCGACGCGGGATGCGGCTGCAGCTCCAGGTAAGTGGGTTTTTAATTATTATTAACCCCCCCACGAGCTCCCCTTCCCGCACTCCCCGTGCCCCTCCACCGGCCCCACCACCTCTTCATTGTGTCATGGCGCCTGCTCCTTGAACCCCTGATTTTATGCAATCTGCCAATACCCTGACGTAAAGTCAAAGTTACTAAGGGTGAGCATCCCGTTCACGTTACAAGTTATGTTAAAAATGTGTAACGCACAAGCAACATTCAATAGCACAAAAGTATGGCTGCACCTTGCCAATTTATATTAGTCATTTAGCTCCATTTCATACAAACAGGTTTAGCTTGGCTTTTTCATTAAATTGTTATTATAATGATGGATTTTCTACCTAAATATATGCTTTCCTATTGTGGGATACAGACTCATATGTTTAATATAAAAACATTAGATTATAAGATATTTGAATTAATAACCATCTGAAATCCTATGTTATGTTACATACATAAAATATATGAAAAATGTCATTTATAATGACCAATATTTAATGAGTGGCCAGGTATCAATTTAATTCCTCTTAACCTTATGCACAAATTGAACAGCAATATGTATAAGGGGCATATATACTTGTATGAGACACTTTTGTGAGGCACCATGTTTCTCAGCTCCACCAGTTTCTTCTCCACCTTCTATAATTCTCTGCTAGCTAGAGGGATGATTCTCCTGGTTTGCACTTCCAAAGTGCTCTGGTTGAGCAGCCACGGCCGCTGCAGGTAAGAGCAGTGGGGCTGGGTGGGGGGGGGGGATTTTGAGAGACGACCACGAGGGAAAATTAATTAATTAATTTCTCTCGAAATCCCCCCCCCCACCCGGCCCCCACCGCTCTTACCTGCAGCAGCCACGGCTGTGGTTGAGATGTGGTGCTGGTCTTACTCCAGTGCCCAAATACCTTAACACTACATTGAACACCTTAAAACATTTTTACAGTCCTCCAATGTCAGGCGGTGTCAAGACACAAAAATAAACTTTTTGAGTAATCTGCAGCCATATTCTGCTTTTTATCGTGGTACTTGTTTTTCTTCATTATGTGCTAGATTCGTTTTAACACTTCTTTCAGAACAATTTATAAAACTGTTTGTGTCACAAAATTTCACCTTTCCCAGGTAGTTGCAGGTGGATGTTTTACAGATTGTCTCACCTGGATGGTTGATGTTTTCAAAGGATTGATTTGTTTTAAATTCTAAAGATGACAGACAGAGTATCAGAAAGCAGACTATTCAAAAAGTTGTTTCTCTCCACTCAAATACCCAAACTGCACTTCTATGATGCAAAAGGAACAAAGAAGTCAAATCAAGACTTAATATTTCCTATTTGTATATGACATTTTATGCTGACAAGTGTTTTCTGCTCATGTCCGGTTTTTCCATGCGGCAATTATTATTGTATGAAAAAACTGCATGTATAGAAATTGCATGAGGAATTAAAAATCAGTAAATCCGATACTACAAAAACTGATGCATCGGGAAAAACTTGCCATTGTGATTCCTATGCATAGAAATACCACTCACAAAAAGTGTATCCTCGACTTTAATCATACCCCAAGTGTCATTGATCAATCTGAATCCTGAATCAATCAAACTTCAGACTTGGAGCTTGCTTTCATATATGTCACAGTCCATGTCTTAACACATTGTTTCTGTTGTGTTTTCCATGTTTCCTCCTACACAACTGCATCTTAAATTTGTTTTCGCAGCACAATACCAGATGATCGACTTTTATAAGGAAAGCCCTGTCAGTGTCTGACATGCAACTGAGAACTTACATCATAGCAGTCTTTTCGATGCAATGTACAGCAGGCTATTCATTACAGGAGTATACTCGACTCTGTGACATATATGAGAGACTTGTAGTTGAAGATACATTGCCACTGAACATACATATATCTATATATATCTTTATCTGTTTTTTGTGTATAGCACTCAAGCAGTCCATCACCCTCTTCCACTACTATTATTTGCAACACCCTTTGGTAAAAGCATGCAAGCAATTTTTTTATCTCAGATTGCTACAACTTTACTGCTATTATTTTTATTATTTCATATTTGGTCAGACAGCAAATCTTCCCAGGCCAGCTTTAGGGAATGTGAATGGTGTGACAGTTTGTTTGAAGTATCTTAGATCTGCCAGCTTCATATCACACTTGAAGACGTAGCAAGATGACAGCGTACTTCAATGTAACTCGCCATCATCCCACATTGCTTCCCCCCTGCAGACAACGGAATGACTCTAAGCAGTCAATTACCGGTACTGCTCATAGTATTATTGACCTTGTGATGCAGTAATGTTTCACGATATTTGATGGGCTGCTGTTTCCAGAGATTTTGCAACGGAAAATATATTTTAATAATACCACTTGGAGTTGAAAAACTGCAAGTATTATTCTGTGCTCGAAAATAAAAAGATGCCATATTCACTCAGAAAAGGGAGATCATTGGCTTTGTCATTCATGCTTGAATAACACAAATCACCAACATTGTTAGTAATTGTTAGTACATTTAAATTGACAGCAATACCCCTGTCATAAAATGTATATACTGCCACACAAGTAACTTTGTTACATAGGAAATTGGGACAGAATTTTTTTTTTTTATTTCTATAATGTTTATTTCAATACTATACTCTGATTAAAAATACCCCACAAACTTCAGTGCAATGAGTATGCTCTCCGTATTATTTTATTTTGTTCCTTTGTATTGCTGTATTCCAGGGAAAAGGCTGCTGTAGCTGTGAGTGGTTGTGTTTATTTGTGAGAAACTAAGTCATGTAAGGTGGACAATAAATCATTCCTTGAGTACTTATCAAAACAGTGGTTCAATATTACATTAGCTAGTGTGTGGCAGTGAGACTCGTTGATTCCCAGTCTTGAGCTCAGAGAATGGTATGTGTTGAGAAAGTGCATCTTTTTGCCTGGTCTCTTCCCCATTTTTGTGGACTGATTCTGGTGGTTTTTGAATTCTGCTCACTGAGGTACTGCTGTCTAGTCCCCAGTGTACATGTTCTGACCCCTAAAACATGGTCATAGTGGCTAATTCTAAACTGGCATATTCACCATTCCAGTAAGGATGCAGTACATGGTTCAGGAAACACCACTGGCATAGAAAGTTAAATGTCACCCGTGAACTGGTTAATTGTTTTTGCCATCAACCAGGCTGGTAAGAAAAAGTTCGAAAACAACGGTTCTAGCGGGAATACAATAAATCTATACTGGTAATTAAAAATGCACAATCGCGATCAATTAGGGTTAAGGATGTCAGAAAAAGAGAGCCTCGCAGACTTGGTGTTCATAATAATTCTTTTTTATCCAAATTTTTATAATTCAAAAACAATACATACACCGATAATTATTATCAATTCATGTTGTGGTCGTTGTCTTTTTCAATAATTGTGGAAACCAAGTTCTGTATATATCACATGTCTGTTCACAATGTATTAGATGATTTCATTTGCTTGGGACATATAATCACTATTGTGGTTCTTCTCGGTCGGTGTATGTATTGTTTTTGAATTATAAAAATTTGGATAAAAAAGAATTATTATGAACACCAAGTCTGCGAGGCTCTCTTTTTCTGACATCCTTAACCCTAATTGATCGCGATTGTGCATTTTTAATTACCAGTATAGATTTATTGTATTCCCGCTAGAACCGTTGTTTTCGGATACATATGACTTACCCTGGTTCCTAGTGAGTAGGGTCCCCCTTGTCCTCTTTTTCGCGGTAAGAAAAAGTTGGCTTGCGGCCTACATGTGTAGGTTGTCTGCTGCAGATTTAAACCGACAGACAGGCATGACAAAATAACCCCTTTTTGACAAGTAGAAAACCTACTTTTAAATATTAAGTGAGCTGCAGTAGTCCTTGCAACTGTCAAGGTAAGGTGTTTAGCATTTTTGCAGCATAGATGCAAGGACTTTTCTGTAAGATGTGCTAAAGTACAGTTTAAATTCTAATTCAGTGTCTTCATTTTAAGAATAAGCCACAAAACCCATTCAACCACTTGTTTTAATTTTTATTAAACATCCAGCTCAATGGTGAAGTAAGATTTTTGATAAGTGTACAGGAAAAGTGCCTTTATGAAAGTCATAATTTCTCTCCTGGAACTTCAGCCGGCTAACTAGTATTGGCCTTTTCTCCAGCTGCCCTGTCAGTGCTGCCTTTGATGAGGTGTGAAATATTGTGCTCAGAGCAGAGACAATGTGTAGGGCTTAGCAGGATGGTTTGTGGAGGTATGTGACACAACATAACCCAAGAAGGGCAGTTAAGGAGTCCAGGCACATCCCCAACTTGAAAGGGGGAAGGGGAAGATTTGTAATTTTATAGTTTAGTAATAAGGGAAGCGTGGAGAAGAGGGGTCTGTTGGTCTGAGGATACCCTTTAGCCCTCCTGCCTTCAGTTTCAATGGAGAAAGAGCTGGCCCAGAATCAGTTTGGAATGGTTGATTGGGAGGGGACTGCTCATTACTCCTGACACACCCCTTGATGTGCCACATGCTGTGGGGCAGAAGGATTTTGCCATGTTGGATTTTACTGAGAACTGTGCACTATGGGATTGTGTTACACTTGACCCTTTCATCCCCAAACATTTTACCTTCATCCTGTTTTCTGAACCAGCTTTTTGTTGGCTTTTATGACTCTGTGCACTGTACCACCGCTAACTAGTGCTAAAGTGCTTGTGCTCTCTCATTTAAACTTTGTCAAATCAGCTTGCACCCGATTGGCCTATTTAATTTGCTTGTAAGTCCCTAGTGAAGTAAAATAAATGCTTCTAGTTGGCCTGCAGCACTTATTGAGCCACGCACTTAAGTAGCCCTTTTAAACATGTCTCAGGCCTGTAATTGGAGCCTGATTTTAAACTGCAATTTTGACCTGGTAAGATAAACCTCTTGCCAGGCCCAAACTTCCTTTTTTAATACATATGTCACACCTAGGGCAGGCCCTACACAGCCAAGAGGGCAGGGTGCAGTATATTTTAAAACTTTTACATGTACTCCTAAATTTGTTTTTCACTACTGTGAGGCCTACCTCTCCTATTGGATAACATTGGGTTACCTTATTACATTTATTAAGTGCTAACTTTTAATTGGGGGCAGCTGGAAATATCAAGTCTGGTGTGTAAAGAATTGTAATTTAAAACCCTCTTTAATGGGAAAGTCTGATTTTAAGTCACAATTCTGAAAATGCCCCTTTTAGAAACTTGGCATTTTCTTGTCCTAACCATTTGGTGCCTACAGCCTGTTGCTGGGTCACATGCCTTGGTGTAGTTGGCAGTTGAACCTTGTTTATTCCTCCCAGATGTCCACAGAATAGAGGGATTAGGTATGCCTGGATGGGCCATCAACTGGCAGGATTGGGGAGCAGAGCTGGACACAGCCCTATTTGCAACTGAATAGGCTGTGCTCTGCCTTCACACAAAGGACTTATAATCCCTGCATTATTCATATAGCCAGCTTGGAGCCATGGCAGAGAAAGTAGGAACTTCAAGCACTCAAAGTGAAACTTCCTGAAACTTCGACTACTTCAAAGAAGGCACCAGATATAACAATAGGACCCTCAGACCCACTTTTAAGCTCACTTTGTGGACCTGCGAAGGGAATGTGGTGCAAGGGTTCCATGAGAGACGGTTGAAGGTGGTGAGGTAAAGGTGGTCGCATACTATGAAGAGGCTGAAATAAAGTCACATTTACCCCTATTCTCTGGTTTGGCAACTTTTTCATTGGTGACGAGTGAGTCAGGATCCTGCTGACCACCAGCTTTCCACGTTCAGCTTTGGTGCTTCAGGAGCCTGAATTTTTGGCCTGCGCCGACTGTGTATCATCGTCGTGGGAGGTCTGCAGTGCTCTGGGATTGTTCTGGCATCACAGCCAATATTGCAGTGACATCTAATGTATTAGTAGGCCTGCACATAACTATTGCTTTGTGCTCGCCCTTTGTTGCATGATTGGTATAGAAAGAGGACTTTGAGGAGTTTGTGCCACCATTTTGTACTTTGTAGATATGGCAGCCATCTTGGATTGGGTTCATTTTAAAGGATTCCTGGAAATTCGTTTGCCATTTTAGTTTGGGAAAGGACTTTTTATAAGCTGTGAATTTTCCGCTACTATTTTGGGTTGAGCCCAAATTTTATTTGGTCGTAAAAGACAATTTCTTATTTTTTTAAACAACTTTATTTTGAATTTTAGGGCAAATAAGACACACATTACAGCTTTGTCGTGGTTAACGATATACATCACAAAGTGGTTGACAGGGTAGAAGTACACACTCAGATCCAGGGTGAGCCCTCGACCCATATCTCATGAGACACATAGTAAATGTTGACCTCTAGCCGGAATGTTCAGCCATTAGTGTGCCACTCTCTGTCAGAGGGAGCCATTTCACATATCCCTGAAGCCCTCAAAGTCTTGGATGTTGTCAGATGTATCCCCTGTGCTCTGCTGTCTCCTCATGTAGGTGGTAAAAGGGAGCAATGTAATGTTGAATTTTGTAACTCTATCCCGAACAATTGCAGTGAGTTTTTCCATGACACACACACAGGCGCCTGGCCAGCAGGAGGTGAGAAAATATCTTACCTTAAGGAGTTGTCAGGGGGTAAAGTTCATCCTCCCAGGGTCTCTCCGGAGAACCAAGAGTGGGTCATGGGACAATGAAACACTAGTGATGGAGTATATAGTTTGGAGGACCTCGTCCCAAAATGCCTGAATCTGCAGGCAAGTCCTCTACGTGTGCAAGAAGGTACCTTGCTCTTCGCAACCCTTCCATCATAACTCTGAACCACCAAACATCCTATGAAGTCACACAGGTGTGAGGTACCAGCGTGTTAATATTTTGTAGGTGTTCTCCTTATAGCGGCGGCAGATGGAGAACTTGGAAGTTCTCTGCCAAACAGCCCCCCAGGTCTCATCTGAGATGTCGCTCGCCAATTCTCCCATTGTGTCATGTTCGTGTGTTTCTTGGGGGGGGGGGGTTGAGGTTTAGGATATAGCGGTATAACCAGATATGTCTTTACAACTGATGTTATTGCTGTATAGAGATTTGATTTGCAAATCCTCCCTCTGCATAGCTCTGTGAACTGGATCCCTCTTCACCCAATGTAGTGCCTCGATAAGCCTATAGGTGTCACATCTGGTCAATGTTTATTTCTCTATGAGATCCCCCCTCGATCGAAGGTCACCGCTGCTAAAGAAATACTTGTAAGTAGGTTACCGGCCCTAGTCTGACACACCGGGGGAGAAGTCTGGGCTACTGGCTGGGGGGGTCAACAGGAAGGTGTGGACCGGGAATGTCTCTTTTCTCCAAACAGTTCGCCAATGGGCCACAACTTTGGCCGTCAGTGGTGGGGGGGGGCACCTAAACCGCCACAAAAGCCTGCTATGGGGGGCTGGAGAGAAGGCCTGCTACACCCAAACCCAAGGCTTTCCCTCAGGGTCGTGGTTCCTGTTAAATGAAGGGCGGAGTTGGGCCACTAACATGAGGTAGTCATGTCTGGGTGGTCCAGGCATACCTCAGCCTGGATCAAAGGATGGATGCTCTTGCCACCCTTGGGTATCTACCCTCCCTCATAACAATTGAGCATTTTGTTACGGATCAGCGCCTGGGTCAGTTTAGGGATGACAAGGGGGAGGACATAGAGTAGCAGGGGCATGAAATTCATTTTGAGGCTATTAAGACGACTCGAACAGGATATCTCCAACTTTCCCCACCTATAGAAATCCTTGAAGAGGCTCGTAAGTAAAGGATGGATGTTGCTGTCATAAAGGGCACTTGTGCGATTCGGGAGTTGTACCCCCAGATATGTTATGGCTGATGTGGCCCTTAGTAAACTGCCTCTCTGGATGGGATCCCTGAGGTTGCCTTGTGGGTCTGCCAACCCCAGTCCAGGTGATTTAGGGTAGGTATTTTTGAATCCTGATACCTGTGCAAAGTGGTCTACCTCCCCCAATAGTGCCAGGATGGTTGTTTCTGGGTCGGTGACAAAGCATAATATGTCATCGGTGAAGAGGGCTAGTTTGTGTCCTTTGCCATTCATCATCATACTGTGTATTGTAGGGTTATTCTGGATCTTAGCCACCAAGGATTCCATGGTTAGGTCAAAGATAAGGTGGGACAGAAGACATCCCTGTCTCATGCCTCTAGTCAGTGGGATGTCGGATGAAAAGGTAGCATTGATTTTGAGCTTGGCTGACAACTTTTTGAAGTTTGCCCCCATGAGAGTTTCATCTTTGGTCCAAGGTGGACTCTATCCAGTGCCTTTGTCAAGTATGACCAATACACTCTATCGAACGCCTTTTTGCCATCAATTAATCAATCAATCAATCAATCAGGGGATTATAGAGCACGCTACTCACCCGTGAGGGTCTCAAGGCACTGGGGGGGGGGGGTGCAGTTCCGGATCAGTCGAAGAGCCAGGTCTTGAGGCTCTCCCTGAAGGTGTGCAGTTGTGGGGGAGCGTCTGATGTTGACTGGGAGCTCATTCCAGGTCTTTGCTGCGACGTAGAAGAAGGCACTTCCACCTGCTCTGGTTCTGCGGATGCGTGGGGTCTCTGCTAGGGCGAGGTCGGCGGAGCTGAGGTTCCTTTTGGGTACGTGGAAGGAGACTCTTTCGTTGAGGTATTTGGGTCCGATGTTGTGGTGGGATTTGTAGGCATGGGTGAGTAGCTTGAAGGTTACTCTCTTCTCGATGGGGAGCCAGTGGAGGTCTCGTAGGTGCTGGGTCATGCGCTCGTGTCGTGGGGTTCGGAGGACGAGTCTGGCTGCGGTGATTTGGATGGTTTGGAGCTTGTGTATCAGGGTCTTGTTGATTCCGGCGTAGAGGACGTTACCGTAGTCCAGTCTGCTGGTTATGAGTGCGTGGGTGATGGTCTTTCTGCATTCAGGGGGGATCTACTTGAAGGTCTTACGGAGGATGCCGATGGTGTTGAAGCAGGTGGAGGCGACGGCGTTGATCTGGCGGGTCAGGGTGAGGGAGGAGTCTAGGATGATGCCGAGGTTTCGGGCGTGGTCTTTAGGGGTGGGGGGGCTTCCGAGGGCAGGGGCCACCAAGCGCTGTCCCACGCAGTGGGGGAGGGTCCAAGGACGAGGACCTCTGTCTTCTCTGAGTTCAGTTTTAGGCAGCTGTCACTCATCCAAGCTGCTACGTCTTTCATTCCATCTTGGAAGCTGAGTCTGGTGTCTTCGGGGTTCTTCGTGAGAGAGAGGATGAGCTGGGTGTTGTCGGCATAGGATACTATGCTGAGCCCATGCTGTCTGACGATGACGGCGAGGGGGGCCATGTAGATGTTGAAGAGCGTGGGGCTGAGCGAGGATCCTTGGGGTATGCCACAGTTGATCTCTGTAGGTTCGGAGAGGAAGGGAGGGAGTCTGATCCTTTGGGTTCTGCCGGAGAGAAAGGAGCGGATCCAGTCGAGGGCGGTTCCTCGTATACCGGCGTCGTGGAGTCTGGCTGTGAGAGTATGGTGCGAGACGGTGTCGAAGGCTGCGGAGAGGTCTAGCAGGATGAGGGCCGCGGTGTGGCCCTAGTCGAGTAGCATGTGGATGTCGTCGGTGGCGGCGAGGAGGGCGGTCTCGGTGCTGTCGTTGCTGCGGAAACCGGACTGGGAGGAGTCGAGGATGGCGTTCTCTTCGATGAAGGTGGTCAGATGGGCGTTGATGAATCTCTCAGTGACTTTGGCTGCGAAGGGAAGGATAGAGATGGGCCTGTAGTTTTTCAGGTCCGTCGGGTTGGCAGAGGGTTTCTTTAGGAGGGGCTTGAACTCTGCCCTTTTCCAGTCGTCGGGGAAGATGCCGGATTCGAGGGAGACATTGATGGTCCGGCCTAGTTCGGGTGCTATGGCGGCGGCGGCTCTGTGGTAGATGTGCAGTGGGCAGGGGTCCGTGGGGGCTCCTGAGTGGGTGTTCTTCATGGTCGTGGAGGTGTCTTCAGTGGTGGCAGGATTCCAAGTGGTGATGGTCGGCTGGTTGTCGGTGGTGTGGGGGGGGTGGTGTCTGGCATTTGTTCGCTGAAGTTGTCGTAGAATGCTTTGATTTTCAGGTGGAAGTAGGAGCTGAGCTTGTTGCAGAGGTCTTGAGACGGTGTCACGTCCGTGGCTTCGCTGGGGGGTTTGGTGAACTGTTGTATGACTTTGAAGAGTTCTTTTGCGTTACTTCCGTTGGTGTGGATTTTGTTCTTGATAAAGGTCCGCTTGGTGGTTCTTATGCGCTGGTGGTATTCTTTCATGGCGTTCCTGTAGTTGTTCTGGTCTTCAGTGGTTTTTCTGTTCCGCCAGAGTTTCTCGAGGCATCTGCAGGAGCGCCTGGCTTCTTGGAGGTCAGCGGTGAACCAGGCGGCCTTTAGGGGGCGTTGTTTGGTGGGGTGGCGGAGGGGTGTGAGCTTGTCAGCAGAGCCGGCGATCCAGCGGTGTAGTTCTTTGGCTGCGGTGTTGGCATCGGCCGTGGTGGAGGGGGGTCGTGGAGGATGGTGGTGTTGAGATGTTCCTCTGTGATCCTGCTCCAGTTCCTTCGTGGCGGGTGCGGGAGGGGTTTGGGTTCGATGGTGGTGTTGAAGGTGAAGTGTACGCAGTGGTGGTCTGTCCAGAGAGGCTGCGTGGTGTGGCTGAAGTGGATGTTACACCCTCCTGCGAAGAGGGGGTTGAGGGTGTGTCTGGCTCTGTGAGTTGGGGTGGAGACGAGCTGTTTCAGTCTGAGGTTGGCGAGGTTGTCAAGGAGGGTAGTGGAGTCAGGGTCACTGCGGTTGTTGAGGTGGAAATTCAGGTATCCGATGAGGATGTAGTCCGTGGAGGTGATGGCGTGGGGTGCGACGAGGTCGGCAATGGTGGTGGCGGAAGAGGCGCGAGGCCCGGGGGGTCTGTAGACGAGGGTCCCGCGCAGCGTGGTTCGGAGGCTGGTCTGGATCTGGAAGTGGAGGTGCTCTGTGTGGGAGAGGGTTCGACCGTGCTGGAGAGTCGGAGGGAGCTCTTGTGTGCGATGGCGGTGGGGGCGGTCCTTTCTTTGGATCTTGTATCCGTTGGGGATGGCAGTGGCGATGGGGGCAGAGGTGGCATTGGTCCAAGTTTCTGTGAAGAAGGGGACGTCTGACCATCCAGGGAGAGAAGGGTCATTGGCTGATGTCAATGCTCGGCCACCTCCATGAGCACCACTGCCAGTTCTGTATTTTTGTTGGTCTGCCTATTGCAGAGAAAGCGCACTTGCTGGGGACCAAGAACAGTGGCCCAAATAGGTTGGAGCCGGGCCACGAGTATTGATGTCAAAACGTTTTACATCGCTATTCAGCAGCGCAATAGGCTTATAAGAGGAACATAGCATTGGGGGCTTGTCAGGTTTCAGGAGGAAGCTAAGCTGTGACCCTAGCATTGTGTCCGTAACTACCCCCGATGTTACAAAGAAGTTGAACACCTTCATTACCCATTCTATCAATAGGGAGGTGTAAGATTTCTAAAAGTTGGCCAGAAACCCATCTGAGGTCCTCTTCTAGCAGGTGTAGTGTAGTCGCGGGGATATTCATCCTGGAGTTGCTCATCCAGGATGTTTTGGGCCTGACATAGAGTAGAATAATATTGTTGAAAAACATAGAGGATCTTTGCCGTCTCCTGGTGTAACTGGTCGCTAACACATGTAGTTTGTGGGCCAAGAGTCTGTCCACCTTGTTCCCCCATTCATAATAGCTTTAATTGACATAGAGTAGCCTTTTTGGCTGCTCCCTTCATCAGTATGTGTTCAAGCTCACTTCGAAGCCTGCAGAGGTTGCACAAGGTCCTATGTGAATCTCCTTTATCAGCCTGAGATATCTGAGGTTCTAATTCTTGTTTGTGGAGTTTAACTGCACACTCAAATGCCACCGGGTGGGAGATGAGCTCCCCTCAGAAGACCGGCTTAGCCGCATCCCAAAGGGTTGTAGGGGACATCTCCCCATTATTGCTTCTGATGAAGTAGTGTTCTACTATGTCTTTGATACGATCTCATAGGGTTAGGTCTCACACCGCCACCTCATTCACTACCCACAGCCTCGGAAATGGTCACTGCGGATCGGCAGGTCCCACTGCCTGACACACTGGGAGGTGGTCAGAGAGGACATTGCCATTGATTTTGGAATGTATGAGACTAGGTAGCAGAGACTGAGAGACCAGGAAGTAGTCTAGGCGAGAATAGGTTTTGTGAACGTTGGAGTAGAACGTATAGTCCAGATCATGAGGGTGATGGTGACACCAGGCATCCACCAGTGACAGGTCTAACAGTCCCTGGGTTAGGGCAGTGGGAGGGCGTGGTTCACCCTGTTGAGGGTGAGAGCAATCCACCCATGAGTCATGGGGAATATTGAGGTAGCCGCCTACAAGGATGTCCCCCCATGCAAAGTGGGATATCCTCTGTAAGAGGTCGGAGTAGAACTCCTCTCTTTCCCCATTGGACCCATAGATAGAGATGATGGTCGACAGTGTGGTACCCAGCATGCCGAAAATCCCCACCTGTTGAGCCTCTCCGTCCCTGTAGATGCTATCCTGTTTGAAAGAGAGGTTCCTGCGGAGGGGGATTGCCACTCCTTGAGACTTACGGGCAGGTGAAGAGTGGAATTGTGTTGGGTACCAATAGGAGCATAGGCGTTTGCTGTAGATTTTAAGGAGTCTCCTGGAGTAGTGCCACATCTCCCTCCTTCTGCCTTAGCACATTAGTCAAGGCTCTATTCTTGATTGTGGAATGTAAGCCTTGTACATTAAGTAAGATTATGTGCAGGGTCATCATGGCAGAGTGTGTGGGTATCCCCACCTACATGGAAGATATGGGTAATGAAAAGTGTCTTCATCCCATCACCTCGGACTTTGCATTTTGTGTGTGTCAAAGGGGTTAATAGTGAACAAAATAACAACAAAAACATAGCATAAGTTGAAGAATTATCAACTGAGCATCCTGCCAGGCCTTTCATGAGGCTAGGAAGAGTGTCTCCCAGGATAGGGAAAGAATGGCGGATAATAGCAACATCAGGTGTCATCGGGAAAGGTAGAGGCAGGCTCCTGGAATGGACATGAGAGCCCCCCTCAGTCAGCCTCTAAAAAAGTGAATCAATGTTTAGCAAGAGATAAAGGATACATGTTCAGGCACCCTCTTTGGAGACTAAGTCTGGGCCCTTTGTACAGCAAGAGAGGTTCAAGGTGGAGTGTCTTCATCCAACAATAGGGATATTCGTTCTCTTTTGCTGTGGCACTGCTGTGTGCAGGCTTACTTTTTCATCGAGCACGTGGACCGGAAATGCCAGCCACTCACCCAGTTGACTAGTGCAGGCTCTCCGGATCCTTGGGGGACCTCCAAGTCTGGAGGGGATGGCATGTCCAGCAATTGATGGGCCTCCTGCGGTGTGCGGACTGCAACCCGCTTTTCTTTGTAGCTGAAGTGTAGACAGAAGAGAAATCCCCAGCGGTATTGGATTTTACTGTGTTGCAAGTTTTGGATTATTTCTCAGAACTCCCTCGGTTAGGCTAGCATTTGGGCTGAGATATCTTGGAAAAGTGAAATATTATCCCCTCCGAACACTCTCGGTTTTTGTTGTCTGGCCGCCTGTAAGATCACCTCCTTCATATGGAAGTAATGAACTTTAGAAAGGGTGTGCGGGGGAAGATTCTTTTGTTGCTGAAAAGCTGGGTACACCCTATCAGCGCGGTCGAGGAGGATTGGCTAGCTCTTGGATGTTTGAAGTAGATGAGCAAAGAGGGCTTGAACATGAACTTCAAGGTCCGCATGGGAAATCGAGGTTGCAATGCCTCTGATCCGTATTTTGTTTCGTCTGGAGCGATTTTCCAGTTCATCGAGCATGTCAATTAGCGCTGCCTGATCCCGTTCCTGGTTCAATATGAATGCTGTGCGATCCACGTTATCGAGGGTATGGTCCACTACTGTTGATTCAACCTCTGCCAAGTGAGAATCAGTTTGACACAGGGACTGGTCGAGATCGGTTAGGGCCCTGGTGATGTCTTGCTGGAGTGATGTGATGTCCTTACAGAATTCGGTGAGCAATAGCTGGATGTCTTCTTTGGTTGCTGGAGCCTAGGGATTCGGGACCCCCCAGACGGGAAGGCGTCACCTGGGTGCCCTCACTATGTGGGTGAGGGGGGTCAGGTTTCTGGATCTTGCTTTGATGGAAGAGGAGCGGGGGTTCTTTTCTCTGTTGGAGGTCATCGTCGCAAGGAAAATGTTTGATCCAGCCCCTTGGAATCTGCCCCCACAGAAGGCACCCATGAATGAAGATCGCGATGCGCTTCCCCCTAGGGTCCAAGGGACCCTCCGCCTCTCCTCAGATTCTAAGCTATGGAAGATCAGACCAGCACTCTCATTTGGTCGTCAGGCCCTAGCCTCACTCACTGTGTCTTAAGTATCCCAGGATGTAGCCAACCAGGGACAGTCTCCCCCTTGGCTCACCTCGTCAGAAAGGAGGAAACTCGCCAGGTTCTGGCCCAAAGGTATGCTGCTGCTGTCATCTTGGGGCCCCTGTGGACCATAGTTTGTGCTCCTCTATGGGCCTCTTGGCCAAGGGTTGTTCCAGGGCCCAGGGTTAATCTGCTGCCAGATTAGGGCTCACCTGTACCTTCGGGGGCCCAGTATGTTACTGCAGACCCTTCAGACTCCTTGGGTGAGTCTACTGTCAAGAAGGAGCCCGCCCGCTACCCTGCCACTCTGGGGGCTTCTTTGGGCAACAATTGACTCTTCGAGTGCGCCTTCAGCCATATCAGGGTCTGCCTGCACCACCAAGACTCTGAACACCTCTACCAACCCTCGTTGAGTCCTAGGGCAGGCTCTCTGCAGAGTCGGGCCTGCCCTGATTGATGCCACTCTGGAGTCCCCACCCAGGCCCGCCTCACATCGTGACCACATGTCTCAGCAGGTCCAGGTCTCGATTGGTGCCCCAAACCCCATTTCTTAACTCTTGCGGGAGCCCGCTGGTACTGGTGCCCCTGCGCCTCTTCTTTGTTACTGGCCCCACCACTACTGTGACCCCCCCGGACTGCGGGGCCGAGATTTTTAAGGTCCGGGGCTCGGGGCAGACCCGGCAAGAAAATGGTCAGCTCCGCTAGTGGCCGATATTCGCTGCCGATACTCCTCCGTACGGATCAGGCGTCTGCTCCGGTGTTCCCACGGCTCACCCTCTGTTCACTGGACATGGGGGAAGTCCTACTGGTATCCACTATCACTGAGATTCACTGCATTGGGGGAAAATAGGGGCTCTCACACAGACATCAGAGGAGACACTTCTTGACTGGTCTCCTTCCTGGCCAATCCCCTCTAATAGACAATTTAAAAGGATTTGCAACTCAGTTTTTCTTCTGTACTTCATTTAGTCATCCAATTAATCAAATTTCAGCTATAATGGAAAGCATTTCTCCTCTACCTCCTTTCTTCTCTATTCCTGGTCCAACGCCTCTGGATTAGCTGAGCTGGAAAGAGGCTTTTGATATGTAATTGGAGGCAATAGACAGGGATAGATTCACTGCTAAAAGGAAGGAAGCTTAATTGCTTCATAATCTTGACCCTGAAGCTAGGGCTATATTAAAGACATTGGGCCCAATTTACAAAGGTAAATGAGATGAAAGTCTAACTTTACTACTTTCGGTATTCACAAAGGGCATTTATGAGTAGTAATGTTAGACTTTTGTCTCAGTTTTGATCTCAGTTAAACTTAAGACAAAAACTTAAGTTTAACTGAGACAAAAGTCTAACTTTACTACTCGTGAATGCCCTTTGTGAATACTGAAAGTCGTAAAGTTAGACTTTCGTCTCAGTTTACCTTTGTGAATGTGGCCCATTACCTTTAATTGTTGTAAATATTCAGTTGAATCAAGAGGGATTATCTGTTGAGATGGTGGTAACTAAAGTCATTGATGAGTACGCCTCTGTTCTCAAAACGTTAGACAAGAGATTCTCACCGTCCCAAAATGTGGTGTTGGAAAGACATACGTTTTTGCAATGTTATGAACAACAAGGAGAATCCATTGATGACATTGTATCTGATCTTGGGGCTCTGGCTATTACCTGCAATCATAGAGAGTTTAAAGACAAGATTATCCAGGACCAACTAATATCGGTAACTGATAACATGAAAATACAAGAGTGATAACTTTCTACTGAGGATCCAGATCTAGAGTCAGCTGTAACAACTGCATGCACAATTGAAAACTCAGAAGCATACTTTAAAGAGATATCTATGCCTTGTGAACAACATTCCATCAAAGAAATACATTTTTTAAGGACAAAAACTGCCCGGAAGAATAACAAAAAGAATCAGACACCCAGGAATGACTATTGGAAGAGCAAGGGAAAAAATGGAGACATGTGCTACAGATGTGGCAGTTGTACACAAGTTGTGTCGGCAAAAAACTGTCCAGCATTGTTACAAATATGTTTTAAGTGCAACCATAAAGGGCATTTTGCTAGATGTATCACGGTACACGTAAACTCACAGTATCTCAGGTGGATGAGTGTGGTATGGAAAACACAAGTGACGATGATAGTGATTTTGTGCTTGCATTAGGTAGCGATGATGAATATAACATTTCAGAGCACTAGGATAAGTTCATGTTAATGAAGGGGGAAATGGTAAGGAAGTACAGTTAATAAAATAAGTTAGAAGGAAACCCCCGCATTGTGATATTTCGATCAATGGCATAAAAGTACGTTTAATGGCTGATTCGGATGGCCCTTCATATTAATTGGTCCTGACATGTTCAAAAAGTTCATGCCCCAAACACTTGTCGAGTCAAGCATAAAAATGTATGCTTATTGGTGGGGGGAGAGAATCAAAAATTGAGTGTCAATTTGTTGCTCTATTAGAAATTGATGAACAAAAAGTATCGTGTGTGGGGGCTTTCGTAGCAAAGCAAAGATCATATTAATTAGGGTGGCATGATCAAGGTGAATTGGATATAGTACTTGATCCCTACCATCCAGAGAGTGTAGATTCGAGGTCTAAACTTATGTGTTTGACTATAGCGATTGAAAAATAGTGAAAATGAGTGGAAAAATATCCTGTAGTGTTTGCGGAGTGTTTAGAAAAACATAAAGGTTTGCAACAAAGGATTGTTTTAAAGGCTGGAACCATGTCAGTTGCATACAAGGTTCGCAGAGTACCATAATCTTTAAGGGATGATCTCCGGAAAGTATAGACAAGCTGTGTAGTTTGGATGTGATTGAGCTGATAAACAGTTCCGAGTGGCTTTCTCGTTTTAGCACAAAAAGGGGACTATTTGTTCCACCTGTGTGTTGATCTGCATGACTTGAACCAGAACATTTGGGGGAACAGAGGACCAGTTCCAAACATTAATGAAATGGTCAGTACTTTAGAAGGTGCCTCAGTATTTACCACACTTGACATGTCAGCTGCATAACATCAAGTGGTTTTGAATCTAGAGTCAAAATGTCTTTTGTGACTCCTGAAGAGACTTTTCACTTCAAGCCAATGCCATTAGGCTTGGCGCCAGCCTCCTCAGTGTTTCAGAGGCTCATGAAACAGATGTTTAAAGAGTGTTCAGGTGTGAGGTATTTTCAAGACAATATATTGATATTTTGGAATGGTGTTGAGCAACATAATATACGATTTCAAAGAGCTCTACAAATTCTTCAGAAAAGAGGTATGACACTGAGACCTGGCAAGTGAAGGTTTGGGGAGAGAGATGTTGGTCATCATATATCTGAAAGTAGAGTTGACACCAAAATTAAACTGGTGAGGGCAATCGAAGAGGCCCTGCCGCCCACCAACAAAGATCAGTTGAGGTCATTTTGGGATCTAGCTGAATTTTGTTCAAAGATTGTGCCACACTTTGCCAAGAAGACTAATCCTTTGCGAAATTTGTTGAAAAAAGGGGTAGTGTATACATGGAATGAAAAGTGCCAGGATACGTTTGATAGTATATGTCAAGACATCATTTCCGCTTAACCTTTAAAATTTTATGACACAAGGGATGAAACTTATTATTACGGATGAGAGCAACTTTGGTTTGGGTGCAGTTCTTATTCAAAGAGAGGAATGGTAAAGATATGTTGGCTTTTGTGTCAAGGGCACTTAGGGGGGCAGAGCCCACATACTTGACAATAGAGAAGGAGGCATTAGCCTCATGGTGGGGAACGGCATATTTCCATATATACATTTGGGTTGTACCATTTGTCTTCTGCAAGGACCATAAACCTCTGATTGATTTACTTAGTACAAAAGTGGTTGCAAAGACCACTCATAGATTTGATAAGTGGCATTATCGATTACAAGAGTGCATTTGCAAAATCGATTATGTTCCAAGAAAGAAAAATGTTGTGACTGATTTCTTGTCTAGGATGCCTATACAAGGTTTGGAAAGTCATGCTGTAGATAATGAGGAAAGGGTGTGTATGGTTAGCTAAATGGCTGAGGCAATGAAAGGGGCTCTGAAAGAAAGAAAGTGGAAGAGTGAATTGGAAGCTGATGCCAGCCTCAAAGAAGTAATGAAGTAGATTTCATATGGGTAGGCAAGCGTCAAAGGTGCAATGCAGGACAAAATCCCATATTTCTATGTTGCTCCTGAACTCCCTGGTATAATGGTTTGTTATACAGGTTCGGATAGTTAGTTGTGCCAGCAACATTGAGGAAGAGAGTATTGGAGTTAGGTCATGCAGGGCATATAGGTATTCGATCTATGAAATGGAGGATACAAGAAGATGTTTGGTGGCTTAGAGTGGATAAAGACATCAAATGAGTGAAATGAAATAAAAAAGGGATTTGTAAAGCGCACTACTGCCCGGCGGCGTCTAGGCGTTGGCTCAGATAGGTAAACTGTGTGAAGAAGGAGAATAAAATTAAGATTAAATAACCATGTTTTAAGTGCCTTCCTGAAAGCTAGCTGATTAGTAATCTCTTTCAGTGTACGAAGGAGAGAGTTCCACAGTCTGGTGGTGCCTACAACAAAGCCTCTGCCACCCCAGTTGGCTTTCCTAAATTTAGGCACAATGAGATTGTGTTCTTCAGCAGACCGAAGAGGTCTAGGCCGAACATATGATTGAAAGCAGTTCCTAAAATAATCAGGGCCATTGCCCTGAATAAATTTGATAGCAATGCACAATGCTTTAAAGTCCATACGCTTTTTAACTGGAAGCCAGTGTAGGTGACTGAGTGCAGAAGAAGCGGATTTGTATTTAGGGATGCCTAAAAGAAGGCGAGCAGACGCATTCTGTACAATTTGAATTTTAGTTAAGGATTTCTTCCTGATGTTTATAAACAAGACAAATGTTTTGTGAGCAATTGTGGTCCTTTTTATTTTGAGTGACAAGACTCAAGTGACCCAGTCATCGCCAGTTAGCCCAGTTAGTGTCCCTACTGCTTCATGGTCCATGCTCTAGATATTGCTGGTCTGATAAAAGTTTTGGGAGAGAGTTCTAAATTTGCACTAGTATTAATAAATTTTCATGTCGAAATGAACAGAGGTCAGTTTTGTCAACGCTGTTAATACTGCATTTGTTATCCAGTTTTTACAGAGGGTATTCATAAGAAAAGTTTATCTCAATGAGCTGGTGACGGACAATGGCACCCAATAGGTCTCTGAAGAAATTAACTCTTTTCTGGATAACAATGGCATCAAATAAACCAGGACATCTTTATATCATCCTAGGAGTAATGGGTTAGATGAGCGTTTCAAATGTACCTTGAAAGACCAGCTGCAGATGACTATAACTAATATGTTACCTTGGAAGCGAGTGGTTGAAAATATGTTATGGGCATACAGAACAACACCCAATGTGTCGACAGGTGTGTCTCCATTTGTACTTTTGAGGAGATGTGTTGCTGGGTCCAAATTAAATTGAAAATGGATGAATAGGTGACTAGTTGATGTCACATGTTTGTCTGATGTGGTTGACTTGAGAGAAAAGGTGCAAAGCAGATATGCTGGGGTGTCTAGAGATACTGTCAATCGAATATTGTAACTGTTTGTTGGGTCAGGATCAAGAAATCAGGTTGGGTACCCAAAAGTGAATCCAGGTTTTCTGTTCCAGTACAAGTTACCAAAGTCTTATTGAATGTGGTGTTAAAAATGGGATTTCTGGTTGGCTGAGGTATGCAGCCAGGCTAGGCCAGAACCACCACTGCAGTCAGGGTAAGCTAGATACATACTAAAAGATAACCTGTGCTCACACTCTGGTAGCTTGCCACAGAGCAGTCAGGCTTATCAAAAAGGCAATGTGTAAAATATTTGTGCAACACACACACACACACAGTAACACAATGAATACACCACAAAAAGACTCCACACAGGTTTAGAAAAATAGATTATTATGTTCTGAAAAAAACAGGACCAAAATGACAAAGATCAAACGTAGGAAGTTGAGATATGGAATTTTAAAGGAATAGATTTAGTAAAGCGCTTAGAAGCAAGTAGCGCTAAAAATATTACTTTAGGTCATGCTGGACCAGGGCAAAGTCAAAGTTCAGGGTGACCGCAATGGAGTGCTGGCCGGACACAGGGCCAACGCAGGTCCCGGTGAACAAAGTACCTTTCCTGGTCGCAAACAGCGAGATGTGTCGATGTCGAGGCTCGCATATGCAGGATGCTTCGATCTTCTCCACTCAGTGAAGGAGATGCTTCAGTTCTGAAGACGGGTGCCGGAGTCGAAAGGCATTGAGAGATGCGCCGGGTTCTGCCATGCAGTCAAGGGGATGCGTTGATCTCACCAAGCTGCAGCAGTGGAGATACGCTGTCCCATGTGTCGATTGCTGGTGGCAATGCGCTGGATCCTAGGCGATGAGCTGATTTTACTCCCGCAACTGGGTCGATGCACCAGTTCTGCTACACGCAGACAGGAGATGCGTAAAATTCCGTGTTGTAGGTATGGGGCCCACTTCCAGTGAGCCAGGCATAGGAGCAGGGGGAGAAACCTTGATATCCCTGAGTCTCAAGAAACAATCCAACAAGCCCTTGGAGATCACTTAGAGTGAAGGCAGTCTAGCTCTCCTTCACCGAGAGTCAGAGAGTAACAGGCAGCAGGGCAAAAAACTGAAAAGCAGGCCTTCCAGATCAGCAGTCCAGTTGAGTCCTTTAAGCAGCACAACAGTTCCTCTGGCAGAGCTTCAGTTACAGGTACAGTAGTGTCTGTTTTTAAGGATCAGAGACCTAGTACTTATACCCAAAAGTACCTTTGATGAGGGGGTGACTTCAAAGCAGAATTTATCATTACCATTCCAAACATATGAAATATGAAAAAGCTACTCCTCTCTGACCAGGAATTACAGCTTAAAAGTGTATTAAGGAATTCCCAATACTAGCCTTTGAGAGGAGTAGGCCTCACAGTAGTGAAAAACTAAATAGGCTGTTAGTCACTACTAGGACACGCAAAACATAAAGGTATATGCCTAAGCTTTTACTTACATAGCACCCTGCCCTTAGGGTTACTTAGGGCCTACCTTAGGGGTGACATAAATGCCAGAAAAGAGGAGTTTACATCTTGGCAAGTAGTTTTAAATGCCAAGTCGAAGTGGCAGTAAACTGCTCACACAGGCACTGTAGTGGCAGGCCTGAGACAGGTTTGAAAGACTACTTCTGTGGGTGGCACAATCAGTGCTGCAGCCCATTAGTAACATTTGAAGTACAGTCCTTGGGTATATGGCATGCCACTTAACAAGCGACTTACCAATACAACTATTCTGCCAATCAGGTAGACACCAATGTCATCATGTTTAGGGGAGAAGCACATGCCGCTCAAACCACAGCATGGAAACGGCCCTGATCGCAGCCACTGATGACATCAGAGCTCTCCTGGACAAGGGAGAGACCCCAGCCCTGATCCTCCTCGACCTCTCCGCAGCCTTTGACACAGTGTCTCACTACACCCTCCTAAACGGTCTCCACTAGATGGGAATCCAAGGGAAAGCCTTTAAGTGGTGTTCTTCCTTTCTCACAGGAACAACACTGAGCTCCACCTCCTGCCTTTTTATTCTGACCCAAAGCACTTCATCTGCGGTATCCTCCAAGGATCATCTCTAAGCCCTACCCTCTTCAACACATACATAGCTCCACTGTCCGCCCTGGTCAGAGCACATGATATGGACATCATTTCCTATGCGGACGACACACAACTCATCCTGTCCCTGTCCTCAGACCCCACTAACGCCAAATCAAACATCTACAGGTGCATGACCAGCGTCACTAGCTGGATGAAGAACAAGTGCCTCAAACTCAATACCGAGAAAACAGAGGTTCTCAACGTGGGGAGCAACACCTCCCCCTGGAACGACACATGGTGGCCAACCAAATTTGGTCCCCCACTCACACAACACACAAGGAACCTAGGTATCATTCTCAACAGCAAGCTCTCAATGAGGAAGCAGATAAATGCTGTCTCATCATCATGCTTCGTCATCCTATGCATGCTGAAGAAAATCTTCAAATGGCTCCCCACCAACACAAGGCGCATTTACATCCAGTCACTCATCACCAGATGCCTGGACTATGGCAACTCCCTCTACATAGGGATCATCTCACAACTTCTAAACAGACTCCAGACCATACTGAATGCAGCAGCAAGGCTCATCCTCGTCCTCCCGAAGCGGACTCACATAACCCCCACCTCAAAGCACTATACTGACTCCCCATCAACAAACCGCGCAAGTTCAAACTACTCACCCACAAGGCATTCCACAACAAGGTCCCAGTCTACCTCAACCACAGAGTCAATTCCATTAGACAACTACGTTCTGCATCCCTCTATCCGGCCCACACACCACGCATCCACAAAAGCAGGAGCAGCGGCCGCACCGTCTCCCACCTGGCTGCAAAATCCGGAAACAACCTCCCTCTACAAGTCTGAACAGCCTCAACGCTGCAGAAGTTCAGTAAGAGTCTGAAAACTTGGCTGTTCGACAGATAGTGCACAGCAGAACGCCGCCCCCCCAGCGCCTGGATACCCTCATGTGTAATAAGTAGCACTTTACAAACCCAGTTGATTGATTGATTGATTAACATGCACTTTAGCACTGGTTAGCAGTGGTAACGTGCTCAGAGTCCTAAGGCCAGCAAAAAGAATCAGCAAAAGCAGGAGGTAAAAGGCAAAACATCTGGGGGAAGACGACCATAAGGATGCCAGGTCTAACAGTGGTGCACACCAGTAAGAGGAAGGTTTCGGACAAGGACATGATTGCTGTTACTCCCCAAAGTAAGCATTGTTCATGCACAAATGGGAACAACAGAGTCTGGGGTTGCACCAAATGATTAAAATTGCAAACCGCATGTCACTCGGTCACACGAGATTAGGCATATGCCTGATCATTTCAAGGATTATGTCTGTTAATAAAGGAAAGTTTGTCACTACAGCTTTAAGAACATTAATCTTAATTATATTCTTACAGTATGAGGAAATTGTTTGGGATTAGTGTGTAAGGACTATTCCCTTTGTTCTTGGTTGTATTTGGGTTATTAGTGGGATTGTTTTATCTTTATCTTTTGTATGATATCACTTCATTCTGTTTTTTTATGATTGTTTCTTTCTGTTTATTAAAGTGGGAGAGATGTTGGGATGACCTAAGATGTGGTAGACTGTTGGGGTTGGAATGTGGTGCAAGTGTTCCCGTGAGGGACTCCTGGAGGAGGTGAAGTGATGCTGGTCGCATACTACGAAGAGGCTGAAAGAAAGTCCCATTTACCCGTATTCCCTGGTGGGACAACTTCTTTTTTGCAGGGGAAGCAGTAAACTTCAAGCAGTCAAAGAGAATTTTTTAGAAACTTCTCCTACTTCAAAGAAGGCACCAGGTATAAAAATAAGACCCTCAGACCCACTCTTCAGCTCACTTTTTGGACCTGCAGAAGGACTTTCAGAGGACTGCCTATTGATGTGGCCTGCTGTGTCCTCCACAAGACTGCCTTGCTGCACCAGGAATGACTTCTTTGCTGCCTGGAGACTTCCTTGAACCATCAGAGGCCTGCCCTGCTGTTTGAGCCCTGTTTAATCAGAAGAACCCAGGGCTACCAGAGTGACTCCAAGGGCTAGTTGGCTAGCCTCCTGATCAAAGCCTCGGGAACAGAAAAGCCTCCATCCATTTTGAACCCACACCTGGACCCAGCCTGAGTGGGTCCTAAACCCTCCAAGAGGTGTTGCTCTAGTCCTGGACCCTTGGTGGTGGTGCCAAAATCCAAAACTTGAGACTTGGAGAATTTTTGGCTACAAACTACCCTGAGAACTGAGAGAAGACCAGGACCAACCTGTTTGCCTATCTGCCCAAGGTGTATCGCTGGTCAGCCTGAATATGCGGCAGCTTCTGCTACGTTCTTCTCCATATCAGCAAATCCTGTTCAGCTGTCCTTCAACAAAGGGGTATATGGCCTCCTGGAACTCTCGCTGGCTACAGCCTCCTGCTTCATCCTGCTGGAGACTGTCGACTTTTAAAAAAGAGACTAGGCCCGGAAGTAGAGATCTTCACCGTGGCTTCGTCCAGCGGCTCACTAACCATGACGCTCCCTCCTCAGACACCACCTGCAGCTTTGCCCCGCTGAACTTTACCTTTTTAGAACATTTTCAACACATCTTTTTCTAAGTCTTATGGTAAGCGCCGATCGGGCCCAATCCACTTCTTGTATCTGACCCATGCACCATTGTGGTTTTCCATATTTGCTGACTTTGAGCCGGTCTTGTGCAACAAGTTGTTCATGGTTCACGCTTTGATTTTTTTAGCCACTAGATTTCCTTTTACACTTTAAAAGTTCATAACTCTGGTTCTACTGATTGGATTTTTGTCATTTTACCCTATTTTTATTGGTGTGGTATTTTTCTTGTGTTGTATTTTCACTTTATTACTGTTTGTGTGCTGCATGAATACTTTACAGATTGCCTTTAAGTTAAGCCTTACTGCTTTTTTTGCCAAGCTGTCAGAGGGTTAAGCACATGTTATTTTTGTGACTTTTGTGGTTTACCCTGACAGGGATTGTGGCTGATGCTTGAACAGGGGCCACCCCCCCATTCACCAACAACCCAATTTCCCACATTGGTGTTCAATGATGGGGTCCAGTACTTATGTTTGTTCAGTGCAATACAGTTATCTGTAAAACACAAAAATTCCATATCGTTTTACACCAGAGTTGACTTCTTTTTAAATTCTTCTTAACTTTCTGTTGGCGGTCTTCGCATTTTTCTAAATTTAAGTGCCCTAACTCCCTTTTCTGTACCATGGAGATGGATCTGATCACCTTCAATGCCCTCAGCAGGGCTGCGCGATTGAAGGTCTGCAAGGAGAAGGGGCTGAAGGTAAGCAGGAAGGCTACAAAGATGGATCTCCAGGTAGCCCTCAGAGCCTATGAGGAAGTACAAAGGTGGCAGCCCATCCCAGAGGGGGCTGATGAAGATGAGGGAGTCCACTTGGTGAATGATGAGGAGGTGGAGGACCCAAACACGGGTCCTGAGCTGCAAGGGGAGTGCAACTCACCCCCAGAGGATGTCCAGGATGGGGCAGAGATAACTGTGTCTACCTGGGGTCTGTCCCCAGAGGAGGTGGAGGATAGGATGATGGAGAGGGAGCTCAGACTGCAGCTGGCCAAAATGAAGCTGGAAGCAGAGGAGAGGAAGGCTGACGCAAAGAGAGCTTTGAACAGAGAGAAAGCGGAGGCAGAAAGCACCTTAGCTGAGACAAAACCTCTGCTGGAACATGAGATGGGTCTGGAGGAGCTGGAGATCAAAGCCAGGCAGACCCCAGAACCCAGCAGCAATGGTGGCAGCATTACCTCAGTGTCCATTGGAGAAAAGAGGGTCTCCAGTCCAAAGGATCTGACGCCTAACTTTGTTGTGGGGGATGACATATACAACTGGTTTGAGGCCTATGAGGTTGCCCTAGAGATTAATAGAGTCCCTAAAGAAGATTGGGGGACTAGCCTCTGGAGGGGTATTCCCAATGATGCCATTTTAGTCCTATGGAAAGGAAAGGGGACAGTATGAAGTATCCGCTATTGATTCGGCGAACCCAGTGATAAACCAGCTATTGAATCTGTCCCTTTCCCGAGCCGAAGTTCCTAGATCTTGGAAAGTGACAGTGGTTAAGACTTTATTAAAAAAAGCCTTTGGCGGACATCTCTATACTGGCCAATTTTAGTCCCAATTCATTGCTCCCACACCAGGTAAAACCCTAGAAAAATTGATAAATACGCAACTGACCACCTACTTAGAAGATTCCAAGTCACTACATTTCTGTCAATCAGGTTTTAGAGCAAAACCAAAGGGGATGATGGACGGAGTGTTGAACATTGCAAGCACTCACCCCCAGTCAACTGATCTGGGTTTAATCCATCATCATTCTTTAGCTCACTCCGCCACCCCAGTTCAGACATGGCCATATGCAAATCAGTCTGACCCTGTGCCTCATGGGAACAGTCCAGCCCGAACTGCCAAGCCAATTCTTCCCTGGACCGGAAACAAGCATCCTGGGACCGGTTTCGGGCTCACAGCCCTCATCAGCCAGGCTATCTTGAATCCAGTGGCAAAGTGAGCAAGGGACCCACGTCTGGGCATACCCTGCCAACTTAGGGCGAACAAAGCAAAACCAAAGGGGATGATGGACGGAGTGTTGAACATTGCAAGCACTCACCCCCAGTCAACTGATCTGGGTTTAATCCATCATCATTCTTTAGCTCACTCCGCCACCCCAGTTCAGACATGGCCATATGCAAATCACTCTGACCCTGTGCCTCATGGGAACAGTCCAGCCCGAACTGCCAAGCCATGTCTTCCCTGGACCGGAAACAAGCATCCTGGGACCGGTTTTGGGCTCAAAGCCCTCATCAGCCAGGCTATCTTGAATCCAGTGGCAAAGTGAGCAAGGTTTTAGACCCAGGCATTCTACAGATTCAGCTGTGCTAGAAATCTCAGAAGCTATTAAGATGACTCTAGATTCTGGTAACAATGCTGTCTTAATTTTATTAGATTTGTCAGGAGTGTTTGATACCATCTCTCATTCCAAACTGCTCCAACGCCTTCTAGATATTGGCATTTCCGGTAAAGCATGGGCTTATTTTAGATGTTTGCCGACTGACAGAAAACAGTTAGCATCTATTGGTCAGTATGCCTCGCAAGAAAGATGATCAGCATTTGGTGTTCTACAGGGCTCCTCTCTTAGCCCTTCTTTATTCAATATTTACACGGCCCTTTTAATAACTTTGATTACAGCTTTTGAAATTGCAACTACCTCTTATGCAGATGACATACAATTGATCCTGTCCTTGAACAAGGGCTCCTTTGGGTTTGAACAGATTTTTAAAAACTGTTTTGTTAACATCGTTCGAAAAAAACATCTAAAATGTAACACTGACAAGACAGAAATTCTATTGTTCTGGAAATCAAATCTGTTTTCTCCCCTGATGTGGTGGCCAGATTATGTGCCCCCGCCACCCCCACCAACAGCAGAAGTGGCCAAAAACTAGGGAGTCAGATTTGAAAATGCACTTACGTTTTGACCACCAGTATTATTAGTAGCAGGTATGTGTTTTTCATTGATGAAATCTTTTTAAAAGTTCTTCGACTTTCTCCCGTTAGCTGCTGGGAAGACTGTTGCCTTTGCCTTGATAACTTCAAGGCTGTATTACTGCAATAGCATTTATGCTGGGACATCTAAACAATTGCTTCACAAACTCCAGATGGTACAACACTCAGGGGTCAGACTGGTGCTTAAACTTCTCAAACATAATTCTGCCTCAAAAGCACTCAGAGATTTGCACTGGTTACCAATTCATAGGAGGGTTTTATTTAAGATGCTGGTTCTGGTTTTCAGAGCTTTTCACATCACAGGTTCTAAATATTTATCCAATAGTTTCTGTCACTACAGGACTCAGAGGACACTCAGATCATCCAATGCTAATCTGTTAAAACCTCCCTCATTTAGGCTTAAATCCCGAGAAGGCAAATCATTTATGGCCTTGGGAGTCAAAGCCTGGAATCAACTACTAGTCTCACTTCGGCTACTGGAGAATGAAGCCTGTTTCAAAAAGGCTCTGAAGACCTGGCTCTTTCAGATGCCAGACATTCTGTGCCACTCTTTAATATAGCGAGGTTCGGTTGTACTTCTTCATCCATGATTTAATAGTTTGGCTAGCAGTTTACCGCTTAGTATTGGTGTTGATGGGATGGCGCCAGGATGCTCCTGTTGAGTGATCGAGTGCTTTATAAATACTATATTCAATTCAATTCAAGGAGGCCCTGACCAGGAAATATGGGCTCACCCTAGAGAGGTATTGGCAAAGGTTTAGAGAGGTATAGGCAAAAGATTAGCCACACGCCGCCCCACCAGATCTTGGTGGATTGTGTGGATCATTTTTGCAAGGCACTGGATGGTTGGGTGAAGGGCAGTGAAGTGAGTGATTACAAAGGGCTCGATAAATTGATTGCTAGAGAGCACATGTTCAGTCTTTGTTATACATAGCTGTGTCAACACCTTGTGGATAGTAGGCTCACTGACCCCAAGGTGCTTGATAAGGAGGGGAATCACTGTATCAGTATACGGTCCACAAGAAGGTATCTGGGGGTACTCCCAAAAGGGTGTTCAGGTGTCTAGAAAAGGGGGGAATAAAAATAGTAGGAGGGTTTTCAAGGCCCCCAAAAAGGTTCTCAGAGGAAAGAGCCCCAGCCCGAATCTGACCAGAAAAAGGGATTTGTTGATAAGAACACTGGTGTGTCCCCAAGTGTTATGAATGCTACCAGTGTGGGCCCACCAAGGTTGATGCCAAGTGTCCCAAGAGGGCACAGCTCCCCAGTGGTGGGTAGACCCCTGGATTGGCCAGTGTAGCACTTGGGGAGGAGATGGCCCTAGTTAGTGTGGGGGAGACAGCTGAGGTTACCCTAGTGTCCCTGGGTGGCAGAGAGATGGTGCCCAAAGTTCACATGTGTTCACATACTTCCAAGTATAGACAGCGGATCACCATCAATGGGCAGAAGGTCGAAGCCCTGAAGTACACAGGAGTGAGTATGACTATTGTCAGATGACATCTGTTGTCCTCAGAGCTAATAGTACCCAATACATTCCTCCAGGTTGTAGTAGCAGGCACTATCCTGTGGCTCTGATTCACTTTGAATGAGGGGGTCTCAGGTCTTCTTAAGGAGCTGTGAGTCCTGCCATGCCAGTGGACTGTTTGCTAGGAAATGACCTAAGGCACACTGTCTAGAAAGACGTGGAGCTCAGGTCATACCTGGAAATGTTAGCGTTACCTGTGTGGATCTGTGTGACCACCAGGCCCATGGCTACCCAAAAGAGGTGTCAAGGAAGGCTGTAGCCTGGAAGAATGGCCCTGACAACTGCCAAGAAAGGTAAGGGCCGGGAGGGTGGGAAACAAACCCCTGAAACTCCCACAGTATAGGTGAATGGGGCACCAGAGGATGTCGTCCCAGAGCCTATCGAGGAGGACATTGCCTCCCTTGGGGACATGCCTGAACTTGCTGGATGGCAAGCAGAGGTTGGGCCCACCAGGGAGACATTCTGTAAGACATAGAGAGTTTAGGGATTTCCCTTTTGGGACCACTTTGGTTCTCCCTTAGTTACATGTTTTAGCTGTTTTAGGCTGCCTCTGCTTTGCACAGCCACACACAATACATTTGTTTTTGTGACATGATATTATTTTTGAAATATGCTGCACATATTATTTGTTATTCAGAGACTCTTCTTGGGATTCAGTCTGAACATTTCGTTCATGGTGTAGTGCTTTCTTGTGCCTGGTCAGCAACATCTCCTAACGTTTTTAGACATATCACGGTAGCACAGCTGCAGTTTTCCAACACAGTAGTTCTTATCATATAAACCTTGTCTTGCCCCTTTGAGGGCAGAGAGGAGAATTCCAGCAGAGAGACCGGTCCTGGAATGGAGGCAACTGCCTTGGGTAAACTATACCTATGATGCGGACCACAGAACTACATACACCAGGTATGGGGTTCGGTGCTAATCCCAGAGATCATTAATATATACCTGTGCTCACATAGTGAAGGTAGGCTTAGTAAGATATAATAGTTACCATGGTTGTGTTGTTCATTGTACATAGTCTGCTAGTAATGTTAAATATGTTGCTCAGTTGTATTTGTTTACTTCTCGCAGCACACTTTCTTCAAAATAGACTATGATAGTTTCAATAAATATATTGTAAACTTCCTTCATGTCTTTCTTAACCCTGGGCGGAGTTCGCGTAGTCGTGCTACGCTGAGTTCCGCGAAGTGGTAAAAAAACTCAGCGAGCTACGCAGAATTCCGCGAGCACGCGGAGTTGCTTGTTCCGCCCGTTCGCGATGCATTTTTCCTGTTCGGGAATGCGTATTGCGTGTTCGGGACGCTGTTTGCGTGCTCGTGGGGAAATATCTCGCGAACTTGCCCATGCGGTCGCCAATGGGCGCGGCCATCTTGTTTTTCACTTGTCCCGCCCGTTCGCGATGCGTATTTCATGTTCGCGAACGCGGATGTCCGATGGCGCGTCCGAATGACGTGTTCGCGATCGCACATTCTCGCGGGATCGCGCGGCCGGCTACCAAAATCTTGTGGCGGACGCGAACGGATAGGTAAACTCGTCGGCGAACGCAGGGATCCCGGTAAGTCGCTACTGCACGTGCGAAAACGCATTTTGAAAGCGCGAACAAGGGAAAAACTCTGCTACGCCGCGGATCGTGGAGTTTTCGGTAACTCTGCGTTCTACGCGGAACGCGGAGTTGCAAAAATCCGCAAACTCCGCGAGCGGAGCAGATTTTACCGCCCAGGGTTAGTCTTTCTTTTGTATACTATGGACATGCATGAGTGAGAAATAAAAGGTGCTGATCTGTTTCCATTGTTCCCTTGGGGACTAGAGATTCATGTTCTAGGTTTGCCAAAATCACCTGCTATTCTGGAAAGGCTAGGCATTCAGGTGAGGCACTGTGAGTTAGTCGGATTTGGGAATACAGGTACTGACATGGTAGAGAGACCCAGTCCCTATATTCTGGAGTACTGTTCTCCCAAGTCACAGTTCTGCTTCCCAGCAAAATCCCTGCAAAATGGTGCCACCTCGATGGTCTGGTGCTTATTCAGTGGGTCTCCTGAGTAGTACTTGTGCGTGCTCATAGTACCCTAACACCTTCCACCTGGGAAGTACCACATTATTTCTGTTGATTGCTCTAGCTTGAACATTTAAAATGATTACCCTTATTTGTGTTTGTACTTTCTTTCCATTATTGTTTTTATAATGGTGCAACCACAGTCTATACCAATTGCTGACAATTGCAGACCTGCAGTCTTTGCACATGTAACTTTGCATGGCCTTGGCGTTGAAGGTGGTGACTTTATCTTCACGGTTGTAGCCCACGACGGCTATTGTTTAGAAGTCTTTTTTACTTGGGTCAATTTCCCAACTGTGGATGCTAATAGAGGCACATTTCATGCATACACTAATGTTAAACCACCGCAATCATACAGAGCACATCTGTTCTTAGAAATTCCACTTTCACATTGGGAACATCAAAATTGTTTCTGAGGTGCTTTAATTCATGTACTTGCTCCTGTATGCATGGGTCTCCTTAGTAATGAAGGCGCCACGTGAACAGCGTTAGCTGGTTATACACCATTCCCTAATTTACCGAATATCAATGTTAAAGAGCTACAACAATTATGCAATGGTCTAGTTAGACTATATAGACGCTTAACTAAATATGTTTTGCGCACCTTGCTGGCGGTTCCAGCAAGACCCGGCCTGGCAGAGCAAGCTCAGTTGCCTGCAGTGCCAATCATAAGTCCTGTGATTGTTCATTCAATTATGGGCAAAATCCCACAAATTGTGAGGAAATTATTTTTTGGGTCATCAAGAAAATCAATCAACTTGAAGTTGTGTTCCCCCTTACAGGACCACAAGACAAGCGCATAATACTGACTATGTGCTTACCCCATGGGATGGTTCCCACATATGTGACTGCACAACTCGGGGCACATTCTTTCTTGCAGTCTATAGCATCACACAGGATACCTGTCTATGTCATTCTTGCCGGAGGTGTTAAAGCAAATACAGAATAAACACAGGGCAGCTGCTGCCTCAGATTTGGGGAGGAAATTAATGGGGAACTTGGCAGTAGTCTCCTCAATGATTCTGTCTAACATTAAAGGCAATGCAGCTTCTCTGGCTATACGTCAGCGGCTCACACAGGTTGCACCAGTCAACTATGAACGTGAGCTACCTATAATTATTGCTGAAGTATATAGTTATATCGGTCATAATAATTTGGGAACCAGATCCAGTAAACCTCAACTTGGCAAACCAAGTTCCTCCACCATCGGAGTCCTCTGACAGATGCTTTAATTTGTGTGATCGCACACAAATAAAAGCACCTGATTGGTATCAGCTTTCTGATACTCGTCCTTCTTGTTCCTTTCTAGACTTATCAGATCAACAATACGAGAGAGGAGGGCGTTCTGACTGTAGACAGGAAGAGTGTGTGGTAGGTTAAAGAGAGAGGGGTTGTTGTCCCTGGTAGTGTCCTCTCTGGTATAATGGGAGCACTTTTGTAGGTTCTAGATGTCCGAAATGGGAAGATCCCTAACCAATTGGAAAAAGAGGCTTGTTTTAGACAGACAGAGCTGGAAAGAATCTTCGAATTCATAAGTGTTCCCCAATGGATAGAAAGAAATTGTTCGTGGGTTTGGATATTATTGATTCTGCTTAATATTGTGCCTTCATTAGCAAAAATGTGAATAAGGGCAGCTGACACATGTTTCGCCCGCTGCGGGACACAGGCCTGGGGCTTTTTCAAAGCTGTTGGTAAAATAAAGAGAAAGGAAGACAAAAGAGAGAGAGAGTCAGGTGCTGGTCAAAGGGGACAGACAGCAAGTGAAAGAAAAAGGTGCAGACAAAGAATTAAGACAAGGAGCATAAGAGAGACCAGGAAATTGAGAGACCAGGATATTAACCAAAATAGAGCCACACATGGTTAGAATAGTTAAGAGGTTTTTGGTAGGCACAAGAGTAAAGGAGAATTATCACTTTGTCAGAAATGGAACGAGAACAAAGCCAAGGACAGAACAGTGCCCAAAGGGGGGTTAATAGGGATGAAGGAGTACCCAACCCACAGGATGTGCAAAATACAGAAGTATATAGACATCCGGTCCAATTAGAGATTGCAGAGCATATAGATAAGAGGTAAAATAATACAAGAAGTTTAAAAAAAGGCAAACAGGTAATGTTCCAAACAAGAGTGTCAGTGGACAAGATGTGAATAAGTGCAGCAAATCATCGTATAGAAAACAATTATGGCAAAATATACAGTATACCAGATGTATAGAGTCAAAAAATACAACGCAGTATGATTACAGTATAGGTATATACACATAGTGTAAGTACAGGGACATTAAATATGTTTTTGTTTAGTGTAGTTCATGTGGTTTTATATATATACATACAAGTTCCAAGGGATAAATTGTCCAATATGGAGTCGCGAAAAATTCAAATGAGGCAAGAGCGTCATCCATCATCAGAGTTAAGTATCAAAGTAGGTCAAGGTTCTGATCGGGAAGGGGCGAGGAGGAAAAAGAAAGGTCCAAAGGAATTTTTGACAGTTTGAGCTTAATTATTAAGTAATAGTTGTTAGTCCATGGTGTAAGGCAAACCTCATTCTGTGATAATCGTGATGTGATACCTTAAATGTAGACGAAGGATCAAAGTAACACAAGTGCTCTGTGATATTATTGACTTGTAGCACTAGACTGGGGTAATGGTGAGTGTGTGCAAAGGTGTATATATATTACCCGATTCACCCTTAGGAGCAATGAACAGTGGTGGTATTCAAAATATTATAGACCAAGGAGTCCCCAACTTAAGTGCAGTAATCATGTATTAGTCTAGCAAAGGTCAAAAGGGGGCCAATTACCACGAGGGCTGGCCCGTATTGGATGGGATGTACACTTCAAGAATGAAGAGCAATAAGGACCGGAAGTGGGAGTGCTGTCCCAAGGATCATTCACGGTCCAAGGGGGTAGCTGAAAAATGGCAGATTTGGCATCGCATAAGTATGCACAAAGCAACACAAAGGAGGCAGGAATTCGGGGGGAGACAAAGGGATTGCACAGGTTTATTAGCATCGGAGTCTAATAACGTGTACTGCAAACAAGGTAATCTGAGCAGAAACAGGAGCTCCGCTGGAGTTTTCCTTAATCTGTCAGGGCGTAACCGCAAGTCATGTATCAGCAGTCCAAAGCAGGCTGAAAAAGTAGAAGAGCAGGGTAGTGTAAGCAGCAGAGACAAAATGGGCTAGGGAATTCATTAAGGGGCAGCATGACGCGGTCAATCCTAGTCACTACCGAGACATACCTTAGGATTCAGACAGCGCAACGGTATCAATAGCGTGGATCGGTCAAAATGAACCACTGCGTTTGGCACCGAACCCGTGTGGCAGACGGGAGATATACAAGTTTTCAGCGGCCCGGAAGTGCTTCTAGAGACAGGAAGCATAAGAGAGCATAGGGGTCCCAAAGTGTGGTGAACAAGAGCGCCATCTTGAAATAGGGGATACGTATCAAAACCTATCAAGGGGAGTCGAACGCAGAAAGGAGTGAACCAGTACATCAGACGGATGGGTCATAAAAGAGACAAAATTGTTAGAACATACTAACACCAAGCAGAAGTAATAAGGCAGGGGTATGTAGAGGAATTGGGAAACCTTTGGTAGCATCAATATGTAAGTATACAGAGTGGTGAGCAAATTGTTGGTGAAATCAAAGCCAAACCATGATGCTGGCATAAGATTTGGTGTGTAGGTAACTCAAGATTAGTAGCATTAGGAAGTGAGATAAAACTACTAGTATCTAGCGAGAAGTCAATCTTGAAATGGAAAAATAATACAAATGGCAACAGAAAGTTAGCGTTGTAATTGGAAAATATGTGTTACAAGACACAGCGGATGGCATAAATTAGTCAACCAATCAATAGAAGGGACTAGAGAGGTTGATATGGCAATTAATGATTACAAAGGTCCTTATTCATCCGCTAGCCAGTGGTGTATCTCAGCATCTTTATTGAGTCCACTTTTAATGGTCTGGTGTTGAAGGATTCGTTTGCTTTCTCTTCTGCAAATTTTTGTTCCCGGTTGTCACCCCTATGTAGTCTGGTGACAACCTCTATCCCTACGAATGTGAAAGTTTTAATGTGTGGGTGTACATGATGAAAATTATCAGTTAGGGGATATCCAGATGTGTACTTATATTTCAATAGTGTTCTTGGATTCGTTCGCAATGGTCTCACCCTACTGCCAATGTAGGGTCGTTACAAGGGCACAAAATTATGTAAACAGTAAACTTGCTGTTGCAATCAATCCAGGTTTTGATTTTGATCTGTTTTCCAGTCTCTAGGGTAAAGTGTTTGAAGTTTAAGTCCCAATTTGCATATTCTGCAGTTATGGCAAGTATGGAATCGAGGGGGTCTATCCAGAAAGGTAGGTTTGATAGTTCTTTTGTCCATAAATTCTGATTTACATAGTCGATGTTGTAAGTTTGATGCTCTTATAAAACCTATTTCTGGAAACGGATTGATGCTATGCGTTATACTAGAGTTCAATGTCAGTAGGTGCCAGTGTCATCTCAAGATTTTTCAGATGCACTGGTGGCCATTATGGAAATCTGTGATGAGGCTTGGGTATCCTGATCAGTCTTCACAGATTTTGATTTGGTTTGGAGAGTTTCACAGCGTTTGATTTTAGTAATATTCTTCATGGTTTTATTGAGGCTATCTGGGCAGTAACCTCGGTGTTCTAGTCGCTTAATCAATTTAGTGACTTTTGTTTGGAATACATCGTCCTCACTACAGTTTCGTCTGTACGGGAAACCAAATAGGGACTTACAATGCTAGTCTGACATGAAGATAAAGTAGAAGGAGAAACCTCCTCAATTTAAGCCCCAATTGCAAAAGAAGAAAGTTGCAGCTATAACCTCAAAATATGCCATAAACGCTAAGAATACTACTCCTGTTTTTGGTATTCAAGTTATAAGAACTGTGATATTGCCACCGCTTGCTGGTTCTAACGGCAATCGTTTTCTCTCTATTGATCACATCTAGTTACATCATGTGGCCAATTCAAACTAGTAGGCCACGAGGAGTCCTGGTGATTCCCCAACTCCGCTCGCTATCATACAGGAAATTCCTCTGCAGCTTGTAAGCACCATTGAAGCTGTTTCTCCCCAGCTGGGGGGCGGGAGCAGACAATGAACTTCAGTTAATTCCCAATACCGCTACAAACTCCAGGCACACGACTGAAGTGAGTACTGTACTTACTACTGCGTCTTCTGCAGCTGATGTCATTTATACTGATCCACCCCTCGTTGAATATACCAGTTCTTTACTTGTACCTGTGGCTCCTTTTTTCAACAAACTGCTCCTGCTTATTATGTGAGAAAAGATGATTTTTTCATCCAACTCTTTTGACAGTTCCTCCATTCAAGACACTAATCCTACACGGGCCTGTGTTTTCTTTTCATTGCTGAAACACACTTATCTGGTCCCTCCTTGGATATATGTTTGGATAACACTTTCCTTGGTTTTTCTATTTGTTTGGATTGGATTTGTGACTGTTTTCTTCTTGCTGATTAATGGACATTACCTTCCAGAATGCTCTGCCACAGAACTGGTGGATGAGGTGTTAAAGCCTCACTCATCTCCACACAAGCTAAAAAGAGACTTGTCCCTTGTGAACATTTCAGCCGTCCAATAACTGATGGAATTGTTTGGGATAAAGTACATTATAATATCTTCGGCCCACCATAAATACTACAGATTCCTTATGTTTTTAGGGTATCTATGGGTGAAATTATTGTACCTGGGTTACATTCTGATGATTGGGATGTTGAGACAGTAAACTCCATGCTCTCAGAGCTGGAATATTACACTGTTTTTGAGAGTGATGACTTGTATCAAAATTCTGCTGATTATGGGGAAATGTTCTGTTACCATCATTATGAACATCAATATTTACATTGAGCTAGTGTTTAATGCACACTTTTTAATTATACACAATGGGAGCATTGTCTTACTCCCCCACAAAAGGAGCACCAAAACATATCAGGATAAGTTCACATATTTTTCTGGACACAATGCATTAGACCCGAAATCTTTTTATTTTAAACTTGTCCTTCCACCAGCAAAGAAATATATGCTCACACAAACCAAGCAAATATATACAGATTTGTTGGTCACACAATTAGCAGTAAAAGGCTATGACTATTGGAAGGATACCATTGACATAAAGTCAATTTGGGGTACCAAACCTTGGCAAGTTCAGAGAACCGACACCTTATTCCGACCCTGCTTAATTGCAACACAGATGATTTTTCTGAATGATACAGTTCAGCAGACTACTTGTCTAGGACTGGCAAAAACTAAAGACATGAATGCACAGTCATTCCATTTCCCGATTTGACAATTGGCAAAATTTAACAAATTACACTGAACAACAGCTCAATAGTATGTTACAGAATGGTACATTTAACTCCACACTTTCAGGTACAAATGGGTGGTTATTGTGGCCAGTGGCACAAATGGTTGTTATGCTTGTTTTATGAATTTCACAACGGGGTTTAAGGCAAGCTGACCAGAATCTTATTATTCCCATTCTCAACACTCAGGTATTATCACCACCTATTCGGTAGGGAAATTGGGTCAACAATGGTTGGAACATTCCACACTGTCTGCAGAAAAAAAACATATATCCCTCCTTTCAGAAGACATGGACTTATTTGATTTCTTGTTAGGTCCTAAGTATCCATGTTCAAAAAGATTTATTTATGCCACATATAATGAAATTTGAAAACTATCACAAATGGAAACTGCTGTGCATTTAAGACAAATCAATCAAGATAACTTGGATAAAGTGCTTGCTGTTGTTGATAATAATAGTATTAATACATTGTCTTCACACATTTATAACCTGAATAACATTGTGTAGTCGGATATCGATATTATGCACATTGACATGTCTTCGTTATACCATGGGCACAGTCAGCTTAGATCTATCATGCAGTTGAGTTGGACACTTCAGGTCCTCAAAAATGGCCGCATGCCATGGCGTTACATCATTTCTAAGCAGTCATTCTTGCCTTTCAACCTGTGACGTAAACTATAACTCATGGCCAAGAAGGACACCACTTACACAATGTTACATCTCGAGAAGTTAGATCAGCTCCCATTCACAATAGCAGAGACACCCTCCACGATGTGGTTAATAAATGGCGTAATGTCTTTGCAAATTTCAACATTTCAGTTCACAGCTTGCATGAAACATTTCCCAGTGGGTAGATATAATGCCCTAGAAGGGATCTTTATTCATGAGTTATGGTCTTTACCATTTTCTTACCGATGTGAGCGGACTGAGAATGAGGTATTTCTTACTGAAAAAGGAATGCGACTCATCTGTCGGTCACTCACTTGTGTGTAGACATGTTACCATACCCTCTTATTACTCTGCTTTCAAATGGGATCTATTTAATGTTAAGTGACCAAGACTGTTGCAGCATGAAAGCCGGGATCCCATATATTTTATCGGTCTCCCAGGTCGTGACCTGCTGCATTAATGTGCTTTTTCCACCTACGCATATGGTCTATGAAAGTTTTTTGTGACCTTTAATTCCAACTTTGAAGGCAGACTTTAACAAGCTAAGCAAATTCAAAGTCTTATTGTTTCAAACCGATGTTGCAGTAACATCTGCCCAGGAAACATTTGAACTGCATGTTGCAAGGATGTCTAGTGAAATACAGTCCTTTTGAACACAAATCTTCCATTACACTTTGGCGAACTTGTGCAATGAATCTTTAATGCTTCCAATACTGCTGCTATAGCAGACTTTTTTAAATAATGGGGACTGGCTTAGTCAGTACCTTCCAAAAAATCTTTGGAGTAATACCAGCATTTATACATTCATTAATTTACAGTGTGTTCGGGGACATACCCTTGCTATTATTCCTCATTTGCGCCATTTTGGTTCTATTTTTGTTACTCCACAATGGAAGTTCCATTTCGAAGCCCATCGGTATTGGAAATTCCACCAGTCCAGCTGACCATGAGCACATAATATGACTCTTTGGAGTCCCTTTGCTCCAGGAACTGAACATTGGCTAGTCATTGTCATTCTGACCCGCCTAGTTCACCTGCATACAACCCGTGTTTCATTGACTATGGTGCCCCTTCGAATGTGCACTGGATGTCTTTTTGGCTCTGCAATTGCCTGCTCCTGTAGACATGAACCTGTTGATGAGTCCGATAATGACCCATTATTGGAGTTATCCTATGAACTTGCGACCGCTTCAAGATGCATAGTACGAGACACTCCCTCCGGGGGAGATGGGTGCTTCAGCACAAGGAATACAGAAATCTGGCTCTAATAACATGGATGCAGGCCATCAGGCTACTTCCTCAGCATCGGCTGATAACAAGGATCATGTCTGTACTTTGGAGCTTTTTTTATTTTTATTGAATTTTATTAAACATATACAGCAGTGCAAAACATGGTCCCAAGAGTATACATAATCAAGCATATACAAAATACACATTTCATAGTAGTTGGTATGTATCGGGCGTTGTGTCCCCCCATCTTAGCCATGCTATCAACATGTGATATCACATTTAGGAAAACTGCTTAGCCCCTTTGCAATTGATTGTGTGTAGGCGCTGAATGCTGAGCCAGTCTTCAGTTACGATGTGCCTGACTACATGTTAATTGCAGAGTGTGTCAGCAGCGCAACGGATGGGTGGTTAGTCAGTGTGGTCACGCAGGTATGTCAGTAGCGGATCCCATATCTCTCTACTTTGGAGCTTTTTAATGGGGCAATCGCGAAATCATTGTCTGTGGAGATGTAATCCATTCAGGATGAGTACCATTGAGTTGGGTAACAATAACCATCTGTTATTTAGTGCCAAAATACCCTTCGTGGTGAACATGCACTTTACAAATACACGTTATTTTATTCACTAAACACTGATCTTGTGGAAGAAATATTGGGTGCCTCCGGCTCACTTCAATTTGGCCATGTTTTCAAAATGTTCATGTTATAATTTTTATTGTGAATATAATATTTTTGGCCTCGCATTGAATTTGCTTAGCTTGGGCTTGCGTGTTTATGTTTTAGTCGCCAAGTTACTTTCCTGACCAAGGAGGGGGTGTAGTGATTTCCCTTTTGGGCACACCTTGGTTCTCCCTTAGTTGCACATATTAGCTGTTTTATTCTTCCTCTGCTTTGTGCAGACACACATAATACATTTCTTTTTGTAACATTATATTATTATTTTTTTAAATGCTGCACATATTACTTGTTATTTAGTGACTCTTCTTGAAATTCAGTCTAAACATTTCGTACAAGGTCGAACAACACAGTGTACTGCTTTCTTGTGCCCGGTCAGCAACATGTCCTAACATTGACATAACACAGTAGCACAGCTGCAGTTTACCAACATAGTAGTTCTTATCATATAAACCGCGTCTCACCCCTTGGAGTGCAGAGAGGAGAATTCCAGCAGAGAGACTGGACCTGGAACAGAGGCATCAGCCTTGCGTAAACTGAGTTTACACCTATGATGCAGACCTCCTAACTACACACACCAGGTAGGGGCCCAGTACTAATCCCAGAGATCACTAATATATCCCTGTGCTCATATAGTGAGGGTAGTCTTAGTTAGTTGCCAATGTTGGGATGTTCATTGTTTTCAGTGTACTAGTAATTTTGATTATGTTGCTCAGTTGCATTTGTTTACTAATCGCAGCACACTTGCTTCAAAATAGACTACGATAGTTTCAATAAATATATTGTAAACTCCCTTCGTGTCTTTCTTTTGCTTACTATGGACATGCATGAGTGAGAAACGAAAGGTGCTGATCTGTTTCCATGGTTCCCTTGGGGACTAGAGATTCATGTTCTAGGTTTGCCGAAATCACTTGCTACTCTGGAAAGGTTAGAAGTTCATGTGAGGCACTGTGAGCTAGTCGTATTTGGGCCTACAGGTACTGACGTGGCAGAGAGACTCAGTCCCCGCATTCAAGACCTGGCTCTTCGGCTAAACAGATCTGCGGACCCCCACCCCCCTAGCGCCTTGAGACCCTCACGGGTGCGTAGCGTGCTTACAATTCCCCTGATTGATTGATTGATTCACATTCTGATGTCCTGTTCTCCCAAGGCAAAGTTCTGTCTCCCAGGAGGATCCGAACACCAACAAGAGAGTGCTGAACCCATGAGGGCATGAGGAATCAGGCTACAGCACAGGCAGCTGGTGATACCTCTGGACATCACCTCATATACTAAGAGAATGACCTCCTGTATAGTGAGCCTAAGCGACATGTGCATGGGGCAACATGTTTGTTGCTGGTCCCCCAACCCAATGCTAAAGGACATTCCTATTGGGGCTGGTTCATGAAATCCCCCTAGCAGTACATCTGGGGCAGTACAAGACATTTGCCAACCTTGTCTCCCACATTTATTGGTCCTGGATGAGGATAGCCTCATATACTTTCTGCAGGACCTGTCTCACCTGCCAGGCCAGTAGGAAAACAGTACAAAAAGCTAAAAGTTGAAAGCTCTCCTGAATCCCTTACTTGTTGTTGGAACCCCTTTTGAAAGGGTGGGCATCGATATTGCTTTTCCCTTGGGCCCCAAAACTGCCTTAGGCTACTGGGTTATCCTGTTTTTGGTGGACCATGCCACTAGATACCCAGAGGCAATCACGCTAATGTCTGGGACTGCACCTGCAGTGGCTAGGGCCCAGATGGGGATTTTCACTCAGGTAGAGTTCCTCAAAGAAGTTGTGTCTGACAGTGGTACAAACTTCATTTCAGCATACATGAAGCCTATGTGAAAGAAATGTGGGGTAACCTACACATTCTCCACACCCTACCATCCACAAACCAATTAGCTTGTTGAAAGTTTCAGCAAGACCCTCAAAGACATGAATATGGGCCTGCTTGAGCCCATGAGGTAGATTTGTGCTGTCCTCTTGCCATGCCAGGCCTTGCCATGCCTAGATGGAGGTACCACAGAAGGGAGCTGGGTTTAGCCATTTTGTTAGGGTGCCTCTCAGTCTGGTAAAGGAGGGGTGGGAGCAAGCTCCCAAGAACCCCCCCACCAGATGTGGTTAGCTATATGCTAGCCCTGAGAACCCAGATGGCCAGGTTCTGGAAGAAAGCTTCTGAGAACTCGGAGGTCAACCAAGAAGTCATGAAACAGGGGTATTACCAGATGGCCACTCTGGTGGAGTTTCAACCTGGCCAAAACGTGTTGGTGATGAAGATATTGGAGCCCAGGGCCCTTCCGTACCCATGGGCTGGGCCCTATGAGGTGGTTGAGAGGAAGGGGGAGGCCACCTACTTGGTGGACCTCAAGACCTCCAGTAACCCCTTAATGGTACTTCACATCAACCGTCTCAAACTCAAATATGAGAGTCCTGAGGTCACCATGCTGTTGGTGACAGATGATGGAGATGAAGAGGAGATTGAACCTCTCTCTAATCACTTGTCATCCCAAGAGAAAGATGAAAGTGTCCACCCCTCTCTTACCCTGACCCCAGAACCGCAGAGGGACTGTCATCAATTGTTGGGACAGTTTTCCTCGCTGTTTTCCCTCACACCTGTGTACTCATGATATTGATACTGGGAACAACCTGCCTGTCAAAAACAAAATATACAAGTTGACAGACAAAGTGAGGGCCAGCATCAAGGCAGAGGTCTCCAAGATGCTGGAATTAGGGGTGATTGAGCATTCCTTTAGCACCTGGTCTAGCCCACTGGGGCTAATACCCAAGGCTTCCCCACCAGGCACCACCCCAGAACTTAGGTTTTGTGTGGATTTCAAAAGGCTCAACTCAGACACCACGACTGATGCTCACCCCACTCCCAGTGCTGATAAGTTCATAGATCGGTTAGGGACTGCCATGTTTTTGAGTACTTTGACTTGACTTCTGGGTACCGGCAGATTGTCCTAACTGAAGGGGCTAAAGAGAGGTCAGCATTTTCTACCCCAGAGGGCCACTTTCAATCTAAAGTGATTCCCTTTGGTTTGAAGAATACCCCTGCCCCCTTCCAGAGGTTAGTGAAGCAGGTCTTAGCTGGTATAGAGGCCTTCAGTGTTGCTTATCTGGATGACATAGCTGTCTTGAGTAGTAGCTGGGAGGACCACCTGTTTCACCTGGAGGAAGTGCTTTAGGTCCTGCAAAAGGCAGGCCTGACTATCAAGGCCAGAAATGGCCAGATAGGCCAGGGTTCTGTGGTGTACTTGGGACACCTTGTGGATGTTGGTAAAGTGCAGCCCTTCCAGACAAAAATACAGACTATCCTGACCTGGGACCCTCCAAAAAGGAGACAAAAGTGAGGGCCTTCCTGAACCTCACTGGCTATTACATGGGGTTTGTCAAGGGATATGGCACCATTTTTGCTCCCTTGACTGAGCTGACGTCTGAGAAGCGGCCCAAGAAAGTGATCTGGATAGAGGCCTGTCAGAAAGCCTTTGACACTCTCAAACAGGATGTGTACACAGTCGTTGTGCACAAGGCCCCTGACTTTTCCCAGGAATTCATAGTGTGGACTGATGCCTCAGAGCATAGCTTAGGGGCAGTCTTATCACAGCTAAATGAAGAGGGCTTAGTCCTACCTTTAGCTTTAATCTCAAGGAGGTTACTTCCAGGGAACAGAGGTAGAACGTTATTGAGAGGAAAGCACTTGCTGTGGTTTGGGCACTGAAGAAGCTGAGACCATATTTGCTTGGAATTCAGTTCCAGGTTCACCCAGGCCCCTCAGATGGCTCATGCTGTTCAGGGCTGAGAATCCAAAACTGTAGAGGTGGTCCATCTCCCTACAGGGAATGCACTTAATGGTGGAAAACTGCCCTGGGTTAGGCCACTCTAATGCTGATACTCTGTTCAGGTTCTTCTGTCTTAGTGATGAGTACTGCCAGGAGGTTGGGTAGCTTTCAACACTTTCAGCTGGGGGGGGGCACATGTTAGACCTGTCAACCTTCAGGTGGTCTTCCCCCAAACCTTTTGCCTTTGCCCTTCACTTTTTCTGAAATTGGTTTTTGGACACTGTGCACTTTCCACTGCAAACCAGTTCTAAAGTGCATGTGCTCACTTCCTAAAATGTGTAAAATTGGCTTACACCTGATTGGAATATTTGTGCTTTGTAGAGTGGTACACCATATACTCAGGGCCTGTAAATTAAATGGTACTAGTGGGCCTGCAGCAACTCTTGTGCCATCTTCTTTAACAGTCCTTTAAATCATCTTCCAGGCCTGCCATTACAGCCTGAATGCAGTTTCAAACTGCCAATTGAACATGGCAATATAAACCCTTGCCAAGCCCTAAACACCCCTTTTATTGCACATACCTCACCCCTAAGGTAGGACCTAGGTAGCCGATAGGGCAGGGTGCATTGTAATTAAAAGGTTAGACATGTACGTTTAAGTGTCCTGGCACTTTTACGTGTCCTGGTAGTGAAAAACTCCAAAATATGTTTTTTTATTACTGTGAGACCTACCTCTCCTATAGGATTACATGCAAACAGGTAAACATTTCATATATGGGTTCTGAGAAATTGTAGTTAAAAATCCTCGTTAATGGTTACGTCGGATTTTAAGTTGCAATTTTGAAAATGCCACTTTTAGGAAGTTGGCATTTTCTTACCCTAGCTATTTGGTGCTTGCAGCTTGTCCTACCTCACATGACTGGGTGTAGTTAGACTTTGTTTATTCATCCCATCCAGCCACACAATAGAATGACTAGGAGTCCCTGGGTGGGCCATCAATTGGCAGGATGGGGGACTGAGCTGGGTAAAGCTCCACATGCAACTGAATAGGCTGTGTTCTGCTTTTGCACAAAGGTCGTTTTACCCCTGCATTGTTCATGCAGTCAGATTGGTTCCTGGGCAGGGGAAGCAGGAAACAAACTTCAAGTACTTCAAAGGGAATCTTCTAGAAACTTCTCCTACTTCAAAGAAGACACCAGATATAACAATACAACCCTCAGAACCACTCTTCAGCTTACTTTCTAAACCTGCAGGAGGACTCTCAGAGGACTGCCTGCTGCTGTGGCCTTCAGTGTAGTCCAAAATACTGCTTTGCTGTACCTGGAAGGAATGCTTTGCTGCCTGGAGACTGCCCTGAACAATCAGATGCCTACCCTGCTGTTTGAGCCCTGTTTTATCACTTGAACCCAGTGTCTCCAAGGGCTAGTTGGCTGGCATCCTGATCAGAGCCTCAGGGATAGAAAATGCTCCAACCATCTTGAACCCGCACCTGGACCCAGCCTGAGCGAGTCTTATCCCCCCCAAGTGTCACCCCTCCATTCCTGGACCCTTGGTGATGGTGCTAAAGGTACACAGATAGCCAGAATCTAAAACTATGGGTTTGTAAAATTGTTGGCTAAAAACCATCATGTGCTAAAAGTTAGGAGATGCAGAACAGGACAAAATACAGTAAATACATATTGATTCATGACTTTGATAACTCAGTATGTTGATCCCATGAACATTGTGATTTAAATCTGACACTATGATATTTAATGAGCATCCTTCTCTACTTCAATCTACCTGATGTTATGTGACTTTTTTTGGTTTGAAAATTTGAAAAAATAAATGCTGTCAATTCAAAGCAAGTACACTCGATTAGTTGGGCAAATATTGCCTCACTATTTAACATTCTCTGTCCTCTTGGGTCAGGAACTGTGCTATCTTCAGCTCTATGCTGCAGTTAGAAAGAAATAAGACTTATAGAACTCATACCGTTGAAAAACAGTACTGCTGTGTTTTTTTGTATACACTACAGAGGAGCTTGATGATTAGGACAAGGAACTAGAGTCAAACAATGTTACTCGAATTTCCATTTTGATGGGAAAGTTTTATTTTATACATATATTTAAAACTTCATTTTGTTTTACCAAATATTAGCAGCACATATACATTGATATATATATATATATATATATATATATATATATATATATATATATATATATATATTATATATTATCTACTGGCGGTCGCCAGTAGATAGTTATAGTTAGGACCTATTATCCATAGGAAATCCGCGACATTCTATTTGAAATAACGTTGGCGCCGGTTGACGAATCTTCGCGAAAGTTTCCAACTTGTTGGGGCACTCCGCTCCTACCCTGAAAGTCTCGGGTTGATTCGTCAAGCGGGGGCCAAGAAAAAAGGGGGGTCCCAAAACGCGTTTTCCCCATTCATTTTTCCATAGGAACCTTTAGTCGCAGCTACAGCCCGAACTGCTGAACGGAATTACACCAAATTTGGCAAAGAGGTAGCCGTTGGTTCAGTGTCGTGCCTTTTGCTTAAATGGTGTAAATCCGTTCAGTAGTTCCTGAGAAAATCAAAAGTAAAGTCACATATATATCTATGGCCGAGTAGGGTCTGCGTACCCTCAGCGCACCCTGCGCGCACCGTCCCGATCACGAGCTGCATGCTAATTGGCTGTCAGCTGGCTGTCAACATTCCGAATCAGGAAGTGTTGGCAGCCATTTTAGTGCCTCGGTAGAACCGAGGCACAAAACAAGTGCGCAAAGCGCAAAAGGGGGCAGGGTAGAAACACCCTGACCCCTAGGTCTGCTCAGGGGGTCCCACAAGGACCCCTGGGCAGAAAGCATTTTTTTTTTTAAACGGCGGGATACGCTTAGGGTGAGCGGATCCCGCTGATTAAAAAAAAAAGCACAAGAAACAAGTGCTAAAAACGCACAAAGGGGCAGGGTAGAAACACCCTGACCTCTAGGTCTGCTCAGGGGTCCCACAAGGACCCCTGGGCAGAAAAAAGCATTTTTTTCTTTTCAAAATCGGCGGGATGCGCTTAGGGTGCACGGATCCCACTGATTAAAAAAAAACACAAGAAACAAGTGCGCAAAACGCACAAAGGGGGCAGGGTAGAAACACCCTGACCCCTAGGTCTGCTCGAGGGGTCCCACAAGGACCCCTGGACTGAAAAAAAAGAAAAAAAAGAAAAAAGACCGGCATCGTGCCGAGGCCCCGCCCCTCCCTGCAGCAGTCTGCAACGCACCCCTGGCGCGTTTTAAGAAGGGGAAGTAATTCCCCTTGAATACTGGGGGTCCCTGGGGGCCAACTAGCCCACCAGGAACCTCCGGTATGCGCCAGGGGCTGCGTTGCAGAGAGGTGTACAGAGGCCACGCCCCTTTTACACCTCTCTGCAACGCAGCTCTGTGGCGCTTTTGGAGGTACATGGTGGGCTAGTTGGACTCCAGGAACCCTCAGTATTCAAGGGGACTTAATCCCTCAACTTAAAACGCGCCACGGGCGCGTTTGACAGTGGTGAAGGGAGGGGCGGGGCTTCAGGTGACATGTGTGAAACAGGCCTCGTGGCGCGTTTTAAGATGGGGAATTAAATCCCCTTCAATCCTGAGGGTCCCTGGGGGCCAACTAGCCCAACAGGTACGTCCAGAAAGCGCCACAGAGCTGCATTGCAGAGAGGTGCAAAAAGGGCGTGGCCTCTGAACACCTCTCTGCAACGCAGCTCCCTGGCGCATACTGGAGGTACAGGGTGGGCTAGTTGGACCCCAGGGACCCTCATGATTCAAGGGGACTTAATCCCCCAACTTAAAACGTGCCACGGGGCGCGCTTGCACAGATGTCACCTCAGGCCCCGCCCCCTCCCTTCACCATTGTGCAAATATTCCTCTAAAATCAGCCGAACTACGAATTCCTATTTACTCACCTGTTATCAGGAGAGACCTCAGTGCTGCATCTTTCAGCCCAGTACTGATCCTGAAAAGTAATTTTAACCGTACTTACCAGTAACTTGAATTTCCTTCCATAGGATATCATTGCCTGCTTTTTGCTGAAAAAGTTTCTAAGTGTTGATTTTTGAAACATACAAATATTCCTCTAAAATCAGCCAAAATACGAATTCCGATTTACTCACCTGTTATCAGGAGAGACCTCAGTGCTGCATCTTTCAGCCCAGTACTGATCCTGAAAAGTAATTTTAACCGTACTTACCAGTAACTTATATTTCCTTCCATAGGAATCCATTGTCTGGTTTTCAGCAGAAAAGTTTCAAAGTGTTGATTTTCACAAACTACAAATATTCCTTAAAAATCGCCTGTATGACTTAAACGCATTCTTTCAACTGTTTACAGGAGATGCACCAGTGCTGGATCCAGGATCCACCACTGAGTAAGAAAAAGTAACGATAACACTACTTACCTGCTAACTGAATTTCCTCCCATAGGATAACATTGGTGATGCTATGTGAAAAAGTTTCTGTGTCAACTTTTAAAATACAATAATATTCCTTAAAAATCACTACTGTAACCAAAACGCTTTTACTCAACTGTTTACAGGAGATGTCCCAGGACTGAATCTAGGATCCAGTCCTGTGGTTAGAAAAGTAATCCATAAAGTAACTAATTGCATTTATCTAGAAATTCACATTGAGCTCAATGTTGCATTGTGTTTGAAATTGTGTTGCCCATTGCAACAACTGTAACTACTGTACTTAAAAGTCTATTGCCTATTTGCAAAGTATTTAAACTAAAGTAATTCATTCTGAGAAAGTATATTTTGTAATGTAATGTATAATGTAATTACAATGTAATTTAAAAAATAAAATATCTAAAAATAAATAGTTTAAAAAAATGTAGTAAATCAGTATCAAAAAAAATAAATATAACAATTAATACATTTAAAAATTGTCATTTACAAAACCTTTGAAATTCACTGAAAAAAACATAGGTTTCAGACATGTTATAGTTAGGAATTAGCATTTAAAAACCTTTGAAATTCACTGAAAAAACCATAGGTTTCAGGCTTGTTATAGTTAGGAATTAGCATTTTAAAAACCTTTGAAATTCACTGAAAAACCATAGGTTTCAGGCCTGTTATAGTTAGGGTTTAGCATTTAAGAAACCTTTGAAATTCACTGAAAAACCATAGGTTTTAGGGAAAGTTATAGTTAGTTGGACATTGCACTCGTACAAAACCCGTGAAATTCCCCGTTATAGTTAGTTCAGCTAACTATAACTCGCACCCCGCAATGCACTGCTGATGACGTCACATATTACATCACTCATGACATGGTCAGTGACATCACTGATGACATCTCAAATGACATCACTGATGACATCATCCATGTGAGAATTTAATGCATCTTCTCACACCCTAATATAACTTTTGATACACCCACTCTAAATTACAGACTGCCATTCTCAAAACCATACACACTCCAATACCAATAAGTACATACCCACTCACTGATTCTTAGGTCTACACACACACATCTACTCACTCACCCGTACAGTCACTCATACTTACAGTCACTCAGTACAGGACTATCATATGCACTCATACACCTATATAAACACTCACACAACGCAACTCACCCATAGAGGTACTCACACACCTAGTCAGTCATGCAAATAATTAATCACACTCCAATTTACTCACCTATACAGTTATACACACCAGCTCACTTACTCATAAAAATACTAGCACATTCTTACGCTCCTTTGCAATCACTGATGTAAGCACACACTCATCCATATAGCCACTCTCACAATCACACACTCTCACTTATAGCCATTTATATACTCCAACACACATATATACTGCCTTTCACATATGTAGTTACTCACACATGTACCACTGGGATATACATTCAATCACTAACACACCCATACACACACTCACCCAACCATACAGTCCATCCCAGACGCACTCTTGAAACCATTCACCCAGTGAATCACCCACTCACACATCTAGGCACAGAGTCACACACACCCCACCCACACAAACACTGAGGCACCCATACAGATACTCAGAGAACCAATCCATAACCCATATAGACACTCATTTAGCTAGTCAGAAACCCATGCAGCTGCTTACACAACAACAGACAGACGGATACAGACATTCACACAGTTTAGTCACTCACCGATGCATCCAGTAAGATACGTTTAATCACTCACTTATAGACTCAGTCACGCACCTACTAAATCATCCATTCAGACGCTTATACACCCACTCATTCTTCAATACGCCTTTCCTTATATATATTAAACATATTTAAACTTTACAGAAACACACAGTCACTGACCATGTCATGAGTGATGTAATATGTGACGTCATCAGCAGTGCATTGCGGGGGCGCGAGTTATAGTTAGCTGAACTAACTATAACGGGGGAATTTCACGGGTTTTGTACGAGTGCAATGTCCAACTAACTATACCTTTCCCTAAAACCTATGGTTTTTTCAGTGAATTTCAAAGGTTTTTTAAATGCTAAACCCTAACTATAACAGGCCTGAAACCTATGGTTTTTTCAGTGAATATATATATATATATATATATATATATATATATATATATATATATATATATATATATTGTTAGAATTGGGGGTCTCTAGTTGGCACAGGTAGGTACTTGTGACAAATAGGGACCCTCGCCTCTAGTCAGAGTAAAGGGGTACACTCCTAAAATAACCCCTGCTCACCCCCTTGGTAGCTTGGCACGAGCAGACAGGCTTATCTCAGAGGCAGTGTGTAAAGCATTTGTGAACACATACAGTAATCTAGTGACAACACTACAGATGGACACCACACAAGGTTTATATCAAAAATAAGTATTCTTTATATAGTTTTAACACAAGACCATAAACGACAAAAATCCACAATACTGTACTTAAAATGGTAGGTTTAGCTTAGTTCTCTTAAGTTCTTAAAATGCGACACTTTGAGTCAATGTACCTTACGATGCGTCACGTTTCTACAACGAAAGTGTTGCAGAGATGGAGATGCGACAAAGTTCTGGTGCAAAGAAATAAAGACGTCAAGTTCTTCCTGATGCGGCACGCTTCTCCGATGTTGCGAGAAGTCTCGACTCGATGCGTCAGCTGCAGCGGCGACACCCTTGTTCTGTGATGCGACGACAGCGGCTTTGGTGGCGACACTCTTCTCCGATGTTGCGAGACGCTTCCGCTCGATGCGACAACTGCAGCGGCGACACCCTTGTTTCGTGATGCGACGGCAGCAGCTCCGACGGCGGCACGCTTCTCCGTGGATGCGAGGCGCTTCTCTCGATGCGGTGCAATGCGACAGCTACAGCGGCGACATCTACGATGCGACGGCAGCGGCTGCGACAGCGACACGCTTCTTCCTCGATGCGAGACTCTTCTCTTGATGCGGTGCAATGCGACAGCTACAGCGGCGACATCTACGATGCGACGGCTGCGACGGCGACACGCTTCTTCGGTGTTGCGGGACGTTTCTTGAGATGCGGTGCAATGCGACAGCTACAGCGGCGTCCTCTCCGTGATGCGACGGCAGCGGCTGCGACGGCGACACGCTTCTCCCTCTTGAGTCGCGCTTCCAGCTCCTTGCGACACGCAGTCCCTTCAGAAGGCCCAAAACAGCAGCAGGCACTTCCAAAGGATTCTTGGGGAGCTGGTGGTTGAAGTCTGTTGTCCCTGAGACTTCAGCAGGAGGCAAGCTCTTTTCTCAAGCCCTTGGAGATCCTTTACAAGTTGAATAAAAGTGCACACAAAGTCCTTTCTCCTTCCTTTGGCAGTCAGGCAACCACTGCAGGCAGATCCCTCTAGCTTAGGGATAGTCTTCTCCTCAGTTTCTTCTTGGTTCCGCTCCTCAGCAAAGGTTTCTTCTTGTTTCCCAAAGTGATCTAATTTCCTAGGGGTCTGGGTCCCCTTTTTATACACAGTTTCTCTTTGTTCTCTGAAGGCAGAGAGGCCTCTGCCTAGTCCAAAACCAGTTCTGGTCAGTCCTGGAGCACTTTGTTTTTCTGACTCCTTCTTTCCTTTCAGAATGTGGGGCAGGGTGCTCAGCCGCCCGGCAGGAGGTGGAGCCAGCATTGTGGAAGGCAGGCACAGCCCTATTCAGACCCAGGTGCAACTCCTCCCTCCACTCTGGATGCAGATCTTTCTATTCAGCCCTGCGCTGACTCACCCCTATCCCCTGTAGCCACCCCCAGCCCCTGTCACTCAATCTCCAGACAAGGAATACACAACCTAGCAGAGGCAGGCTTGGAAGTTTAGGCAAGAAAATACCCACTTTCTAAAAGTGGTATTTTCAAACACAGAATGTTAAAACCAACTTCACTAAAAGATGTATTTTATCATTCTGAGTTCAGGCATACTAAATTCTTTTTCTACCATGTTCCTGGGTCAGTTCTGACTATAAGGTGTAATAGTCAGTCTGCCCATTCTGGCCTATGGGGAGCAGGTAGCCTTGCAATAGTGAAAAACGAAAATGGCTGTAATTCACTATTAGGACATGCCACACACACCAGGGCATGTCCTACCTTGTACTTACAATGCACCCTGCCCTAGGGCCTACTTTAGGGGTGACCAACATGCAGTAAAGGGAAGGTTTAGGGACTGGTAAGTGGGTGTACTCACCAAGTCGACATGGCAGCCCTAGGCTGCACACAGGCTCTGCAATGGCAGGCCTGAGGCACATTTTACAAGCCGCTTCTGTGGGTGGCACAACCAGTGCTTCAAGCCCACCAGCGGCATTGGATTTACAAGCCCTGGGCACACTCAGTGCACTGTACTAGGGACTGACAAGTAAACCAATCATCCAATCATGGAGTCACTAATACATAACACAATTTATCATAGGGAGCACTTGCACTGTGGCACTGAATAGCAGTGGCACAGTGTCCAAAGCATCTAACACCAGCAAAAACAGATCAGTAACATAGGAGGCATCATAAAAAAATGGAAGGGAGACCCATGCCAAGGATGCCAGGTCTAACACGTGTCCCCTCCAGCTGAAATGTGGGGAGAACTACCCTACCTCAGGGGAGTTCTCTTCACTAAGGCGGAAAAAATCTGGACAGACCATCAGCATTGGCGTGTTCTGTACCAGGGCGGTGTTCCACCGTGAAATCCATCCCCTGTAGGGAAATGGACCACCTCAACAGCTTTGGATTCTCACCCCTCATCTGCATCAACCATCTGAGGGGCCTGTGGTCTGTCTGAACCCGGAAGTGAGTCCCAAACAGCTATGGTCTCAGCTTCTTCAGTGCCCAGACCACAGCAAATGCCTCACGCTCAATAGCACTCCACCTCTGTTCCCGTGGTAGTAACCTCCTACTGATGAAGGCTACGGGTTGATCTAGGCCCTCCTCATTCATCTGTGACAGAACAGCCCCCACACCATGCTCTGAAGCGTCTGTTTGTACTACGAACTCTTTGGAGAAGTTGGGTGCCAGGAGCACGGGCGCCATGCACATGGCAGTTTTCAGGGCCTCAAAAGCTTTCTGACAGGTGTCAGTCCAAATCACTTTCCTGGGCTGCTTCTTGGAAGTCAGCTCTGTCAGGGGCGCAACAATGCTGCCATACCCCTTGACAAACCTCCTGTAGTAACCCGTGAGTCCTAAGAAGGCTCTCACCTCTGTCTGGGTTTTGGGGGTTCCCAATTCAGGATGGTTTCAATTTTGGGTTGTAGGGCGCCACCTGGCCGCTCCCCACTTGGTGTCCCAAGTACACCACGGAACCCTGCCCGATCTGGCACTTACTCGCCTTGATTGTGAGGCCTGCTCTCCGCAGCGCCATCAACACTTCCCAGAGGTGGCGCAGATGTTCTTCCCAACTGGCGCTGAACACTGCGATGTTATCCAGGTAGGCGGCACTGAACGAGTCCAGTCCAGCCAACACCTGGTTGACCAACCTCTGGAAGGTGCCAGGGGCATTCTTCATCCCAAAGGGCATCACCCGGAAGTGGTAGTGCCCATCTGGTGTGGAGAATGCTGACCTCTCTCTTGCCCCATCAGTCAAGGCGATCTGCCAGTACCCAGATGTCAAGTCAAACGTGCTGAGGGACCGGGCAGCCCCTAGCCGAACTATGAGCTCATCAGCTCTGGGGATGGGCTGCGCGTCATTCCTGGTGACTGAATTGAGCCCTCGGTAGTCCACACAGAACCGGAGTTCTGGTGTGGCACCCGGTGCGGCAGCCTTTGGGACCAAGACCACTGGGCTGGCCCAAGGAATGTTAGAGGACTCAATCACCCCTAACGCAAGCATTTTGGAGACCTCCTCCTTGATGCAAGCTCTCACCCTGTCAGTCACCCTGTAAGATTTGTGCTTCACAGTTGTACTGTCCCCAGTGTCCACATCATGGATGCACCAATCTGTGACACCGGGAACCAGGGAGAACAGATCAGAAAACTGTCCCAGCAACTGGCGGCAGTCATTCTGTTGCTCAGGGGTCAGGGGTGGAAGAGAGGTTGACACCATCCACTGACCCATCTTGCTCTGTTGCTGACAGGAGGTCAGGAAGAGGCTCGGTCTCCTCCTCCATCCCAGCATCTGTCGCTAAGAGCATGTCCACTTGGGACCTCTCCAAGTGGGGCTTCAGGCGGTTGACATGCAGGACCCTCAAGGGGTTCCTGGGAGACCGCAAGTCCACCAAGTAGGTAACCGGACTTTTGCGCTCTACAACCTCAAAGGGTCCGGTCCACTTATCCTGGAGCGCGCAGGGGCTCCACTGGGGCCATGACCCACACTTTCTGACCAGGCTGAAGCTCTACCAGAGTGGCATTCTGGTTGTACCACCGCTTCATCTCCTCCTGGCTGGCTTCCAGATTCGCCTCAGCGAGTTGCCTGAAACGCCTAGTTTGGTTCCTAAAGGCCAGCATGTAACTGTATACATCCTGGGGAGGTTTCCTGGGAGATTGCTCCCAGCCTTCTTTGACCAAACTTAGAGGTCCTCTTACTGGGTGTCCATAGAGAAGCTCAAAGGGACTGAACCCTAGAGATTTCTGTGGCACCTCACGGTAAGCAAAGAGCAGGCATGGTAAGAGGACGTCCCACTTACGCCTCATAGGTTCCTCAAGACCCATAATCATGCCTTTGAGGGTTCAGTTGAACCTTTCAACCAATCCATTTCCTTGGGGGTGGTAAGGAGTGGTAAACTTGTAGGTTACCCCACACTCCTGCCACAGGGACTTCATATACTTGGAAATGAAGTTGGTCCCCCGGTCAGACACTACCTCGCTAGGGAATCCCACTCGGGAGAAAATTAACCCTGGGCAAAGCACTATGCTACGCTCGCGTAGTTTGCGAAGTTTGCGCTACTTCGCACAACGCGAATTGCACGTAGCACAGTGCAAACACGCGTAGCGTAGCGTAGCGTAGCGTAGTGCAGCGGTCATTTTTTGCTTGCTCGCGGTCCTCAACGTCAAGTTGGCGACCGCGAGCAAGCAAAATGACATCCCGGCCAGACTTTTTCCTCGTTCGCGATCAGCAACATCAAGTTGCCGATCGCGAGCGTGGAAAATAAACCTCCCGGCGAGATTCTCAACGCGGGAGGTCAGGTTTCTCATTGCGAGTGGTCGCGTATGCTCGCGACCGCTCGCGATGAGAAACTACCAGTCCGCGTTGAGAAGCTGCCGCTCGAGTAAAAATCTACTCGAGCGGCAGTAAAAGACAGCTGGCACTGTGCAAGATGCCGTTTTCAATGATTGCACAGTGCGGACAAGCATCCGGCACTGTGCAATCATTGCGAACAGCGCACTACGCAGTTCGCGTAGTGCTACGCGTAGCTCGCGTAGTGCAAACTGCACTTTGCGTAGCTTCGCGTAGCGCTACTTCGCGAACTACGCCCAGGCTTAGAGAAAATTCCCATCAGTGCTCGTCCCACCACGGGGGCCGTCACTGTCCTCAGAGGTATGGCTTCCGGGTACCGGGTGGCATGGTCCACCAAGACCAGGATGAACCTGTTGCCCATGGCTGTCTTGGGGTCCAGTGGCCCCACAATGTCAATACCCACCCGTTCAAAGGGGGTGCTGACTACAGGGAATGGCTGGAGAGGAGCCTTGCGCTTCCTCCCACTCTTTCCACTTGACTGGCAAGTCTGACATGTCCTGCAGTGAGTGTCTGAACTCCTGCGCATTTGGGGCCAATAAAAGTGGGTGACAAGGCTCTCAAAGGTCTTGTCCTGCCCCAAATGTCCTGCCAATGGAACATCATGAGCCAACCCCAGTAGGAAGGCTCTGAGGCACTGGGGTACCACCAGCACACGGGCTGACCCAGGCTCAGCAACCTTAGGCTCAGTATACAGGAGATCATTCTCCCAATAGACCCAATGTGACCCAGACTGATCACCTGTTGCCTGGTCTGCAGCCTGTTGCCGCAGACCCACCAGAGAAGGGCATTCTTTCTGCTCCTTGCAGAATTCTTCCCTGGAGGGTCCTCCTTCTTGCTGCCAATGGGTCAGCTCAGGCAGGTCCCCCAGTTCAGCTACTTGTTCCCCTGTAGGCTCCAGGGCATCCCCCTCAAGGTCTGCCTCCTCCTGGACCGTGGGAACTTCGGGGGCCGGTTTCCCGTGCCCCCTGCCTCTTCTCGTGACGGCAGGTACCTGGGCCTCCCTCTCAGGCTCCAGGTCCTCTCGAGCACCTTTACTTGCTGCCATGGACCGGGTGGTCACACACGCCCAGTCAGGCAAACCCAACATCTCTAAATGAGCACTTCGCTCCACCTTCGCCCAAGGTGAGCTCTCCAAGTCGTTCCCTAACAAACAGTCAACAGGCATGGCGGGCCTCACAGCTACCTGAAGAGTACCAGAGACCCCCCCACTCAAAGGGGAACCTGAGCCACTTTGCAGTGACTCTCTGTGTTGTCAGCGGCAACAACTGGATAGAATGCATGGGGGACAACCTGCTCTTGAGACACCAGGTGACACTTGACAGCTGTCACACTGGCTCCTGTATCCCTAAGAGCCTCCACCGTATGGCCATTGATGGTCACCCACTGCCTATATTTCTTAGTGTTGTCAGGCAGCGGGGTCCTGGGGACCACCTCACAGTCTCCTAATGAGACAAGGGACATCTGTGCGGGACCCCACCCCTCTTGGGCACCCATCTCCTCCCCCAGGGCTACACTAGCCATCTGCCGGGGGGCTGCACCAGGGGGTGCGGTCTTTCCAAACGGGCGGCACCTGGGATCACTCGCTATATGACCCAGGTCCCCACATTTGTAGCATCTCAGGGGTCCCCTTTGAACAGGTGGACCTGTCGGGGCCCCTGATGGTTTCTGGGGGGGGGGCTGGGAACCTTTCCCTTGGTTCCCTTGGGGACTACTTTGGGGCCTCCTTGGGAACTCCCTCTGTTTACCCTTGTCCCCCCCACTCTTCTGCTGGGGACCCTGCCCACCCTTGGCTGAGTCTCCCACGTGACCCTTGTGGACCCTGGTACTGACCCAGCGGTCCGCCTCCTCAGCAAGCTTCCTAGGGATAGTCAGCTTGCTATCTATCAGGTGCTGGCGTAGCTCTGGAAAACAGTTACTTGACAAGTGCTCCCATGCAATCAAATCAAGGAGCCCCTGAAAATCATCAACTTTGCTACCCTTCACCCAACCATCCAATGCTCTGCAGAAAAAGTGACATATTCAACCCAGGTACTGTTCTCTATCTTCTTGCAACCCCTGAACCTCTGCCTATACAATTCGGGAGTTAAACCATACCTAGACATTAAAGCATCCTTCATGTGGTGATATGAATTATGGACATCAGAAGGCAAATCTAGCAGTGTGTCCCGCCCCTCACTAAGGAACCGTCCCCACAACCCCGCCTCCCCAATCCTTCTCAGGGACCCGGTGGGAAGACATGGCTACCTCATAGGCCTTGAACCACTGCCCAATGTCATCATTTTTAAAAACTCTCTGACCACATCCTTAGGAATATATACTCTAGATTCCACATGCATTGACGGTGTGCTGCCACCAGAGGAGTAATTTCTAAGCTCCTAGCTTTCAAATCCAACTCCCTCAAACTTCTATCATGCTCAAGCTGTATCCTCTTTTCTTCCAGGGCCAGTTTCCTAATTTCCAATTGCCCATTCATTTTGGCCAGCTCCAACTCATGCATCCTATTTCTCTCCCTGTCCTCCAGCTCTTCTGTGGACAGACCTTTAGCAGAAACACTGCTACCTGCTGAGGAAGGTGCCTTCCTTTCCCCTGGACCCAATGGCCCTACCAGCTGCACATCTGCATCATTATCCCCTTCCTCATTCTCAGGGGTTTTCCTTGCTTCTACCCAGGCCCTCAGCGCCTTATAGAACTCCTCCTTCTTGGTGAGCCCGGTTATTGCAACATTAAATCTTTTGCAGAAGTGCTTCAGCTGCTTTGCATTGTAGCATTCTAGTTTCTCTTCTTCCCAATCAAAATCAACAGATGCTATGGATGCTGGTTTCATGATGGCTGAACTTGGCTAAAAATGGAAAGTCCCAGAAAAACAAATCTACCAAAAGTATGTGGTCGCGTTTGGTCTGCACTCACTAGTAGTGTTCACCAATCACTGTACATGAGTCACAAATGCAAGTCCAGAATCCTCACCGCTGACCACCAATGTTAGAATTGGGGGTCTCTAGTTGGCACAGGTAGGTACTTGTGACAAATAGGGACCCTCGCCTCTAGTCAGAGTAAAGGGGTACACTCCTAAAATAACCCCTGCTCACCCCCTTGGTAGCTTGGCACGAGCAGACAGGCTTATCTCAGAGGCAGTGTGTAAAGCATTTGTGAACACATACAGTAATCTAGTGACAACACTACAGATGGACACCACACAAGGTTTATATCAAAAATAAGTATTCTTTATATAGTTTTAACACAAGACCATAAACGACAAAAATCCACAATACTGTACTTAAAATGGTAGGTTTAGCTTAGTTCTCTTAAGTTCTTAACATGCGACACTTTGAGTCAATGTACCTTACGATGCGTCACGTTTCTACAACGAAAGTGTTGCAGAGATGGAGATGCGACAAAGTTCTGGTGCAAAGAAATAAAGACGTCAAGTTCTTCCTGATGCGGCACACTTCTCCGATGTTGCGAGAAGTCTCGACTCGATGCGTCAGCTGCAGCGGCGACACCCTTGTTCCGTGATGCGACGACAGCGGCTTTGGCGGCGACACTCTTCTCCGACGTTGCGAGACGCTTCCGCTCGATGCGACAACTGCAGCGGCGACACCCTTGTTTCGTGATGCGACGGCAGCAGCTCCGACGGCGGCACGCTTCTCCGTGGATGCGAGGCGCTTCTCTCGATGCGGTGCAATGCGACAGCTACAGCGGCGACATCTACGATGCGACGGCAGCGGCTGCGACGGCGACACGCTTCTTCCTCGATGCGAGACTCTTCTCTTGATGCGGTGCAATGCGACAGCTACAGCGGCGACATCTACGATGCGACGGCAGCGGCTGCGACGGCGACACGCTTCTTCGGTGTTGCGGGACGTTTCTCGAGATGCGGTGCAATGCGACAGCTACAGCGGCGTCCTCTCCGTGATGCGAAGGTAGCGGCTGCGACGGCGACACGCTTCTCCCTCTTGAGTCGCGCTTCCAGCTCCTTGCGACACGCAGTCCCTTCAGAAGGCCCAAAACAGCAGCAGGCACTTCCAAAGGATTCTTGGGGAGCTAGTGGTTGAAGTCTGTTGTCCCTGAGACTTCAGCAGGAGGCAAGCTCTTTTCTCAAGCCCTTGGAGATCCTTTACAAGTTGAATAAAAGTGCACACAAAGTCCTTTCACCTTCCTTTGGCAGTCAGGCAACCACTGCAGGCAGATCCCTCTAGCTTAGGGATAGTCTTCTCCTCAGTTTATTCTTGGTTCCGCTCCTCAGCAAAGGTTTCTTCTTGTTTCCCAAAGTGATCTAATTTCCTAGGGGTCTGGGTCCCCTTTTTATACACAGTTTCTCTTTGTTCTCTGAAGGCAGAGAGGCCTCTGCCTAGTCCAAAACCAGTTCTGGTCAGTCCTGGAGCACTTTGTTTTTCTGACTCCTTCTTTCCTTTCAGAATGTGGGGCAGGGTGCTCAGCCGCCCGGCAGGAGGTGGAGCCAGCATTGTGGAAGGCAGGCACAGCCCTATTCAGACCCAGGTGCAACTCCTCCCTCCACTCTGGATGCAGATCTTTTTATTCAGCCCTGCGCTGACTCACCCTGTCCCCTGTATCCACCCCCAGCCCCTGTCACTCAATCTCCAGACAAGAAATACACAACCTAGCAGAGGCAGGCTTGGAAGTTTAGGCAAGAAAATACACACTTTCTAAAAGTGGTATTTTCAAACACAGAATGTTAAAACCACTAAAAGATGTATTTTATCATTCTGAGTTCAGGCATACTAAATTAGTTTTTCTACCATGTCCCTGGGTCAGTTCTGACTATAAGGTGTAATAGTCAGTCTGCCCATTCTGGCCCATGGAGAGCAGGTAGCCTTGCAATAGTGAAAAACGAAAATGGCTGTAATTCACTATTAGGACATGCCACACACACCAGGGCATGTCCTACCTTGTACTTACAATGCACCCTGCCCTAGGGCCTACTTTAGGGGTGACCAACATGCAGTAAAGGGAAGGTTTAGGGACTGGTAAGTGGGTGTACTCACCAAGTCGACATGGCAGCCCTAGGCTGCACACAGGCTCTGCAATGGCAGGCCTGAGGCACATTTTACAAGCCGCTTCTGTGGGTGGCACAACCAGTGCTGCAAGCCCACCAGCGGCATTGGATTTACAAGCCCTGGGCACACTCAGTGCACTGTACTAGGGACTGACAAGTAAACCAATCATCCAATCATGGAGTCACTAATACATAGCACAATTTATCATAGGGAGCACTTGCACTGTGGCACTGAATAGCAGTGGCACAGTGTCCAAAGCATCTAACACCAGCAAAAACAGATCAGTAACATAGGAGGCATCATAAAAAAATGGAAGGGAGACCCACGCCAAGGATGCCAGGTCTAACACATATATATCTTTTGTTTTACCAAATATTAGCAGCACATGGTACAGCAGATATACATTGACAGAGCACAAGATTGCACTCCACCAGTTCAAACCACACAATGTCCAATAGTCCTTCCAGCAACATTCCAATACAATGTCACATTTGTAAACTGCTCTACCATACATAGGCCTCATGCCCTGAAAATAAGTCCACAAATTTTCTCATACTTTTTAAATTTCTTATATTTCCTTAAACACCCTCTTTTATAGATAGATTTTTCAGCCTGCACACAATAGTACATGCCACAAAGCCATTTGGAAGTCATCAGGGTATTAATTGCGTGGCTATATTTGCAATGTCTCTCTTTGCCATCAGTTTGCCAATATTTAACAGTATTTTGTCACCTTGTGTACCATCCCAATCCGACTATATAAATTGCTTTTTGAGGGTTTGGTGTGACTGGGACAACATTCACATCCTGAAGTATAGCCACTATATGAGCCCAGTATGCTTAGATCTTAGGGCAATCCCAAACCATGTGTAGAAAGGTACCCACATCGCATGTCGTACAACTAGAGCTGGCTGCTCTCTTCAGCTTATAGAACATGTCAGCAGTGTAATAGATTCTATCAAAGTATTTGAACTGAATAAGGCACAACTACCACAAATTGCCTCCACTCTAGTGGCCATCATCACATCTTGATTGTCAATATCATCTAGAGTACCCACGTCTGAGATTCAGCACTTTCTCAGGGATGCAAGCGGTTATGATGAATTAACCAACAGTACCCAGTATATTCTAGAGATGCCTCGTTTGTCTATCCTTTCCAGAGTGAGCAAAAACTCCAACAGATTGAAGTCTGTGACAGGTTTTGGAGCTCCCTTGTAAACTTTTAAAGCATGTATGTGGACACCTAACATCCCCAAAATTACAGATCCTTATCTGGCTCCCACAATCCAAAACCCTCCAACTTTGATATGCGGGAATTCAGTCCCCCACCCATACCGGAGTCAACTTCCTTCATTTTCTCAGCTATGTGGTCCGTTTTAAAGTTTTGCATCAAAATAAGGCATATTTTGTTGCAACCTCCCTCCAGTCATATCACTGCTTACTTTTTGAATGCTTGATAGAATACTATTCTGTTTGTCTAGTCACATTTACAAATTGAACTCTTCCTTCTAATGAATCAGGTTTAGAGACAATTTTTTTGTACATGCAGGATAATGTTATGAAACAAAATAACCCTGATAGGTACTTACCATCTATAATAATTCTCATTATCCGGTGCTTGTTATACAAATCAAATTATGTTAAATGCAGTCTCGGGTAACTCTTAGTAGCCCTTTGAACATGCATGCAATTCCACATTTCTTTGTTACAAGCCATATTAGTTTTTCACAACACTAATTTGAATCATTCTTCCTTTTTTATGGAGCTGAGAATTTGTAATAATGCCTCTCTCCCACATGATTGCCAATGTTTTTGATTTTCTTGTACCCTAACAATAGATTGCACCAGATTAGTGAGAATCTCAAATTGTATTTTCCCTGAGCATTTCATATGTCCTTTTTTTAATGTCTGTTTAGTCTTCCTAAGCTTTGACATGGAATATTTGACCTTCAGTCAGTTGCCAGTAAAAGCAAAATAGAACAGGGTCTGGGTCTAGCATATCTCTTCCTAGTATAGCACAGAGAGGAGTCTGAATTTTATCTAGTAGTTTGCATGCTTGTTTGAGTATGAAATGTTGTGGTCATTGTGGATAATTGGAAGTCCAAACCCTAATTGTGTTTGCTGAATCTACATTTCCTCATTCACAAAATGTTATCGTTGTTGAAGTGTGTAATTCAGCCAAACTTGCCTTCTTATTGTTTAAGGTAAACTTTCATTTGTGAAGTAATGCTATAATGAACACACTGAGTTTAGTTAAAAGAAAGGCTTTATATACTTAGATGTCCAACTTCATTTGTTTCAGTAATTTGTACAGGTTGTCCTTAATCATGTTCTTATGAAACCTTGTGAATTGTATTGATATGTGTTCATTTGAATCACCTTCCTCTTTTGTACTTGGGGTTTCCTTTTTTAATTGGCAGGAGAGTTGACTTTGCCAAATCACCTACAACGTGTTATTTTTCTGAAGTTTGTTATGATTTCTAATGTGCTCCTAATAGACAATCCTAGGTTTTCAGGAGTATGTCATCAGGAAATTGTAATTACCATTTATCATGGAAAAGCATTTGTACTTATTTTCTCTCTCTGCCACAGTCCGATCCATTGCTAGATTAAAAGGCAGTGGTGACATGAGGCAGGCTTGTTCCATCCCTATTTGTTTTGAGAATGATTTGGATAAGATACTATTTATTAATGTGACAAATTGCTCCTTATCTAATGTATTTTGCTCTTCTTTTGAGATGGAAGGAGTCAATTATCATTTTTACACTTGACTTTTATACCAAATATTCTAAAAGTACAGTCCCAGTTTATCTCCTTTCTGTCATAGGGAGCTGACTTGATGTATTAGTGACAACACAAAGGACCTAAGAATAGCGATTGGTCTGCACTAGTTTTTAACCTTGCCAGAAATTACCTTTTAGAAAATAAAAACAGTACATACAGGCTGTCTATAGGCAATTTAAATGTTCTCATTACACACACTACCCACTATTGCCGCCCATTCATCATAACTCCATTGGGACAATGGGAAGAAAAAATTACCACTAAAAAGCTTCTTTTTTTGAGGGGCCCGCTGGGTATTGCACCTCCCATACAGCATAGAGAATGACCCAATGATAAAACATGACACCTAGGTGGGCGAGGGTCCGTGTATCCTGAAAAGGATACTCCTGGTAATATTTCTAAAGAAGAATACATAGGAATTCGTTTCCTCAATGTAAAGAAATTCCCAATGGAAGGTCACGGATTCATGTAAGCGTTTCAGATATACTGGTAATGTGTTTTTCTTTTTGTCGTTTTATTATTTTATAAGACAAAATCAGAAATGTATTGTCCCTTTTTCATTAACACTGCCTTGTTCTCATTAATAAATATCAGCTCCTAAATTTCAAAATTATTTGTTTACTTCTCGTGTCTGTTTTTAATCCTGAACTTTCTATGACAATCACTTTCTTTCAATGCATTTTTTTTCTTGCTTTATAATTTTTACCTCTTGTTCTCTTAACCCACTTTCCATTTTCTTTTTTTCTTTTTTAAAGATCACTAAGCAATGAGGTAACCTCTCAAACATAGTTCTAGCACTCACCATATACTATGGTTGTCTTCCACAGCAGCTTGGTTAATATCCTGAAAACATAGCACTATGTCTTATATTGCATGGCAAGCCTTCATTACTTATATTAATAATAATTTCCGAAATTTTAATACTTTTTTCCCTCCAAAATTGAAGAACAATCACAGTTTTTATCATTGCATGATCAGAGAGAGAGATTTCCTATGTCAGAAGTTCCTACATTATTCATAATATTATTCAGCTGCTGAAAAATAATCAGTATGTGGGCTTTACTGTGGCAGATGTATGAGCATAATGTTGGATTTATCAATTGCCAGATGTCAATCAGATCTTTCACCTAGCAAATGGTCTAATGCATTATGAAAGTCACCAATAATAATTAAGTTTCAGCCATGAGAGTATGGTGCAGTATTGAGTAGCTCAAGGATTGAATATCTCAAGCCAAAAGCTAGAGCCTAAAAATATATATATATATATTTATCAGAATTAGCTCCTGTTGGTTAATCTTAAACTGAAATTATAGGTATATTCCAGGAACACCATTAGCTATTTTGTCCATCTTGCAGTTGCATCATTTTATGAATAGAACAGCAAGACCGCCTGAGCTGGATTAGTGACAGTTATGAAATTTAATGCCAATCCATTTCTTTTATTTTCATCTTTTAGTATTATCATCTGATAGGTTTTCATGTCGGAGTGCAATATCAATCTTCAGCAATTTTAAATTAATCATAATTTGTCTCCTCTTAATTGGATTATTTCATCCTTTATTGCAGTAGTTAATTTGATAGCATAATTTGCTGTCTTAGTATTCAGGAACCATCCAAAAACTACCAAGTAATTATGCTAGCTTGTTTGTACAATAATCATGTACAATGTATGAGAGCTGTGGAGTTCATAAAACAAATATGTATGGTTTTGGGCTCCTGGAGTTACCTACGCAAATATCTATAATGGCACTACATGTGAACACATAGGTAAAGTGATATTACTTAAAGCTGTACTATATGCATGATATAGTGAACTGTATTGTGAGTTATAACTACAACTGTGATTAGGAAAATAATTGTATTGAACAGTAGGTGTTCAAAACCTTCACTCTTAGGAGAGAGCTGCCTCGAACAAAACAATAAATCTTTCTTAACCATTTCTTAACCACGATACAAAAATTGTAATCAAAAGAGAGCATCAACTGTAATCTAAAGACATATTATAACTATACTCTGTATCCAGACTGCATATATATAATGGAAGGTATAAAATCAGTCATGTTAACAACTCCTCACTAGTAATGAGACTTTATTAGCTAGTACAAGACTACATTATATGAAAAAATAATCTTCTCACTCATGAGAACTTATCTCCACTTCTTAATGTCAAATGCAAATTACCTCCTCCCCTGTGCAGTATTGTCCTAATTTGCTCACTTTATGAAATGAGGAATGGAGCAACTCCCATTAAAGGAGATAGAAGAAATTATTCTGCCAAACACAGTATTACAAGCCAATTAACTGTATTGGGTGTACCAAATTACTATAATCATGTTTGTGACTGTAGAATGATAACAGTAGGAGCTTAGTACACCAAACCCAGTCTTTCTTTTGTTTTCTTTTGTTTCTTTTGCCTACCTTTAAATATTCATTGGGGCTTCTTCAAGGGAAGAAATAATGACTATTCGGTCATTAGGCACCATTCTCTCTAACACTTCCCAAATGTAAAAGAAAAATGTTGAAATATTTTATATCCTTTGCTCTTATGATGCCTTATGATCTTTGCCATAGATACAAAGGGTTGACCTCAGTTTTAAATTGTTGAAACTTTGTCTGGACGTAACAGGTTAGTGACTTTACTACTTGTGGTGGACTTCCATCTACCTCTATTAATAAACCACTTTCCTACAGGTATTTTATATGTAAATGTGGATAATATTGAGGGTTGGGAATGATAATAGACTCACCACTCCTCAATTCTGCAACTAATTCCACTGATGACAATGTGAAGTGTAAAGTATGGTCGGTATCTTCAAATATTGTATAGAAAGCATTGTCAGTGCTAACATTGAAATTAATTTTCATGTTTGGGCTATTAGGAGTGAAAGCAAATTTTGAATTATAGTTGGATGATCTGGTGAACAAAGAGACAAATTGTTATGGAATGGCAATATTAAACATTTAACGTTATGGCAATATTGCACTGGCAAAGAAGAAATCTATGGCTGTTATCACCAGCAAGGAAATGGTGCTAAACATGCAGCTTTGAAAGTGGCAAAACATGTAGAAACTGTTTTCATATGTTACTCCATGGTAAAATTTACATTTGCAGTAATAGCTAGATTTATGGATGTGGCCATGCTATTACTGTATCGCAGCTTAACCACAAAATGCCTGTTCAATTTTAACTTAGAATCTCCTTGCCTCTCTTTGTCTTAAATAGTGAATGTAGTCTTTTGCTAGTTTGCCCGCTTTAGAAAGAAAAAGATGTAGGTTAAAGCTAAGGCTGTATAGTTTGACCAATATAGTGGTATGCTTTCCAAATCCCCATCTGTAATTTGTGTCCCCAATATTCAGTCGAATGAGGATGAATATGAAATGTTACGAGTCCTGAGCTAAAATTTCCTCAATAATGAGACTTCAGTAGGTAAACTTAATTAGTGACCCATGACCTCCTTAACTTACCAAAGTTCCATACTCTGATAGGTGACCGAGCGCAAGGCTTCCTTTAAGAAACCATGAGGGTAAAGTAAAGAGACATAAGTGAAATATGATAGCATAACATACACATTAAATAAAGCTATAATTTTTAGATTCGTTGACTGAGAAATAAAATTATTGTCTGACTAGGCTCATACTTAGTTTTACATAGAACAAATTAAGATTGTCAACATAAGATGTACATTTTGGGATAGCATGCAGATTCAAAATGCTCAGAAACATAACTAAGTGCCTTATTCTGATGCCGGTTGGACGAGCATCCAACCAACATCGTATCGGGAGTGGAACCGCCCGACAAGTAGTCGGCTGTTCCACTCCCGATATTATGATGTGACCGCCAGCATGGTGGTCGAAAACATAGCCTTTACCATTGTGGCTTGTGCTGCGGCTCTGCAATGGTAAAGGCTATGTTTCTAAACATCTATGCACCGTGTTCCAGGCACCATGTGGTGCCTGGCACTTGGTGCATAGATGTTTCAGGGGGCACCACATCTGCCCCCCATGCCACACAGCGGAAGCCTAGAGGGGACGAGGCCCTGCTAGGGGCTTGCAAAGTCACTTTACGACATGGCAAGGCTGTCAGAAAGGGACATCCTAATCTCTACGGCGGTGCCTCCACAGGCACCGCCTCCATTGTAGGGGTTCGGCCTGCAACCAACGCCCTGACAGGATCCTTGATCCTGTCAGAGGTGACGGTCAGTCGCTCAGATGATATTGCTTCGACCGCCGGCATCGTAATCTGGCGGTCGGACCGATGCCTTGGATGAAGGGCGGACCGCCACCAACAGCCTGTCTGTGGCTGTCTATCCGACATCCTAATAAGGCCCAATGTGTTGCAGTTTCAACTGTGAGAATGGCAAATGTTTACTAGCATCCTACATTGTGATTGATCTGTCCCAAACAACATCTTGTTCAATTGGTTGCACTGAAATTTTACCACTGTAAATCTGAGGAGGAAACCTAATCTGAGCTGCAATTGAAATGTAACTAAGCAAGAGAAAGTCTGGGTGTAGTCTAGCATTTGATATCTGATATAAAATTAAATTAAATGCAGTCACTCTGTAAATGACATGAGTTCTTTCAGCACCAATGCGACAACGCTAACTGCTAGACGTTGATTTCTTTATTGGTTAGTGGAAATATTCAAAGTGGAAAATTATTCTTTTTAAATTTAGACCTTTATTTAGCAGCCGCCTCCCCCTGAGAAGGTCCTGCTTTTTACCCCAAGTCACCAGTTACGAGGTGCAGTCAGAGAAGATGAACTGCCAATCTCCTTCTATATTAGTGGCCCACTAAAAACCTGCCCTTTTGAAATGTGATGTCGATAATGTCCTTTCAATTCCAACATGCCATGTTGTGAGGGAGGAGGGTTGTTTGGATTTGTGTCCCTTCTTACCTTTTCCCCTGACATTCAGGCTCTGAATAGTAGTCAGATTAAGGGGGAGAGGAACAGGGGTAGTGTCATCTCACACTCTGTGGGAACTTAATAAACCCGAGGATTATCTTACCCAGAACAGGGAATCATTCAAAATAAATGTCAATTATCAGGGGTTCACACGTGTGGTACCAGCAAAGAATCCCTTTTTGATGGTCGAGCTTTGTCACTGTGGGGAAGTTGATGCTAAGAATGACTGAGATTCCCCACCCTACAGACGTTCCAGGGAAAACCCCTGTCCATGCATCCCAGCACTGGTAGCCACCAACAGTTTTCCATCATTCAAATATAAACTACCCTGCCGATATCTGCCACTACCCTGATATTCCACACCAAACTCAGACCCTGCTATAATTAAGGCATAATCCCACCACTAGTTGTGCATAGGATTGGCTTTGTGAGGGTAGTAGACTGTTTTAGGTGTAACATGGTAGGATGATGCTGGCAGTCTACCCACTGTTATTCCAATACTCTCACTACTCAGAACATTTTCTAAGGCTCTCAGTTTCAACAGTGAGCTATACTGTAAATGGTCTTTCTACCTGATACTTAATTCTGAGGTCAGCACAAACTGCACTTTGACCCCCAATAATAACGGCAAAAATTCATTCAGATATAAACTAGAGGAGTTTTTGTAGACCTGCCAACTCACACTATGTCACCGTGTGTCACCTCTTGTAAGCAAGAGATTTGAGTCATAACATTTTAAAAAAAATGTATTTAACTAAATTGCACAGTACTGATTGCCATTTTGCAAGACCTTTCTAACCCTTTTGTACATCATTCTAAATATGGTATACATGCTGTCATTAAAAGTCTTGACAAATGAGCAGGAACCCTTAACCTATATTCTTTGTTGGAGTTAGCCAGGAGGATGGAGTCAAGCAAAGACTTATGGATTCAAGGTATTCCTCACATTAGTATCTAATAATGCTACTTCTGTTTGCATTGTGAGATCATGTTTTGTGATGTAGATCAAAGGTGTCTTGTGGGATTATAGAGTGGAGGATTTTTGAATTTATGCATGGCCTTTGTTCCTCTAGGCATGATGAGTAATGCAGAGCTTTGAATTCTGTGCTAGCGCTCAATGGGAGAAAGTGAAGTTCTTTCAGGACTGGTTGCCACGGTCTAATTTTTGCATGCTCAACAACATCTTAGCAATTGGTTTTCAAGTCTTTGAAGACTATTAATCCACTTGTTTTGAGAGGTCTGTCATTTACAATTGTCTAAGTCCCCTATGACTAGCAGTCGTACGCACTCAATCTGATTGGCTGGTTGAAAGGGAGAGGCGAGTGCTGGAACATGGAGAGTTGCACACTGATGCACTTGACAATAGCATTGATTGTAGATGAAAAGAAGGTAAAAAAAATCAAGATGAATTCTATGTGGCTGGCTTTCAGAGTGGTGGCTGCACTAGACTCCTAGGTCAGTAGAGAATTGGGTTTCCTTCCAGAACTGTAGCTTCTCTTTTGCACTGTTAAATCATAGGAAGCTTTCTATTTCGCATTGTTGGACCTGTCCTTTTTGCAGGGTAATCCCCAAATTTTTGCTTTACTGCTCTTATTTTTTCTGACTTGTTTTTGTTGGCTCTAGGACTCTGGGCACTTTACCAACTTCTAAAGTGCATATGCTCTCTGTGTAAATTGTGATTATGATTGTCATATTTTATTTACTGGTAAGTCTCAAGTGAGGTGTACGGCCCAGGGCCTGTTAATCAAATGCTACCAGTGGGCCTGCATCACTGATTGTGCCACCCTGCAAACATGTCCCAGGCCTCACACTGCAGTGTCTGTAAGTGCAGTTTTTAAACTGCCATGTTGACCTGGCAAATGTACCCACTTGCCAGGCCCAAATCCTTCCCTTTTTCTACATGTAAGGCACCTCTAAGGTAGGCCCAAGGTAGCCCCATGGGCAGAATGCAGTGTTAGTGAAAGGTAGGAAATGTGCTGGTGTGTTTTACATGTCCTGATAGTGAAATACTGCCAATTTTGTTTTTCACTATTACAAGGTCTATCTCTTCCATAGGGTATCGTTGGAGCTGCTGTGTAACATCTTTCAAGTGTACATTTCAATTGGGACGAGATAGAGATTTGGCGTTTGGGTTCCCTGAACTCAGAATTTAAAAACACATCTTTCTGTGAAGGTGGTTTTTAAATTGTGTATTTGAAAATGCTACTTTTAGAGAGTGGGCATTTTCTTGCTTTACCATTCTGTGCCTCCGCCTGCCTGTGGAATCCACGTCTGATTTAGACTGACAGTTGGGCTGTTTGTACATTCACTCTAGACAGTCACACAAAGGGAGCGGAGGTGTGCCCTGCATATCCTGATGGCCCATCACCAGGTTGTTGGGTCTTTCTGAGCTAGAGTGGTGGCAGGAGTTGTCACTGACACCTGAATAGGGCTGTGACTGTCCTCACACAAAGCTGGCTCCACCACCCTGTAGTGTTTCTGGAGCCAGGTCAGGGAAAGGCAGGGTCTTGTGCTCTACAAAGACTTTCCTTTGACGTTTGCCTACTTCACAGGCAGAAACTGGTATAAGTACTGTAGCTGTGACACCATAACTTCAGAACACTTCTGGGCTAAGAGGAGATTCCAGTTATGGGCCCTTGGAGGTGGCTTTGCTGCAAAGGACTTAAGAAAATCCACGCATCGATCTTCAGCACCTGTTTTTCTCACCGCAGCAACACCGTGCGGTTGACAAACCAACGCATCTCAGCGGTGCGGCCGAAGAATCGATGCAGTGCCTGCCGTGTGGCTGAAAGATTGCAGCAGCCTGAGTCCCGAGCACTGTGTCACTGACGTCAAGTGGCACCCGCTCTGAATCCAATGCAGGCCCTGCTGTGCGGCTGAAGAAATTGATGCATCACCTGCGAAGCGGCTGGAGAATCGACGCAGCGCCTATTTCACTGCCGCTTTATCAACCCAGAGCATCTGGATTTTTGACGCATCGCACCTGTGTGCCAAGTTTTTCATCGTACTTGCCCAGCAGTAAGGAACTGAGGCCTTGTGTCCAGAAACATATGCACCACCTCCCCTCACAGTAAGGAACCTATGCATCACCTCCCCTGGGAGTAGGGACCGACGCATCGCTTTGCTTTTCAGGTGCCTCACCTCCCCTGTGCCTGTTCTCATCTTTGATTTTAACGCATCCCAGGTACTTTGTGATAAAAGTAACGCATCCATAGTTTCCTATACACTAAACTGTTTTAAACATTTTAAAAATTATATCTTTACTTATGTATGTTGGATTTTTGTTGTTTTAGTCTTGTTTTACTTAATTAAAGATTGGTTATTTTTCTAAACTGGTGTGGTGTCCATTTGTAGTGTTTTCACTGTGTTGCTGTGTGCTATGTGCAAATACTTTACACATTGCCTCTAAGATAAGGCTGACTGCTCGCACCAAGCTACCAAGCGGGTGAGCAGGGGTTATCTTGCCTTGACTCTCTTGCCCTAACTAGAATAACGATCCCTGCTTAGACAGTGTGCAAACCACTGCCACCTAGAAACCCCATTTCTAACAGATATGATCCAGGAAGTCAGAAAGTTGGCAATATATAAACCCGAGCGTGCTGGAGCCTGTCTGCATTTCGAGGCGGGCAAGTGGAAATATATATATATATATAAAGTGTCACCCACATCCATGTGGAAATGGATCTCATTCTCGACTAGTAGTTATAACAGGTGACACATGTAACAGTTAAAAAGTAACAGTGAATGCTCATGCCTTAGAGAACTTTGCACTGAGGTCTGCAAGAGAAGGAAAGATCTTAGTCAAACCCAGTGATGTGTTAAGAAATAAACTGACTGAGATTAGGGCAGCTAAGGATATTCCAAGGCATTCTTTCAATCTATTTGGCACAATATTATCAGGAGTGGTGTGGTAATATTTTCTGATATCCGTCGGAGATGACTCTGTTCCGCCAGCTGGTCTGAACCCTGATTGAGACCATGAAGAGGCTAATCTTTTCGCAAATGATCTGTAACAATTGTCCACAGAACTCTGCTAAGTTATAGAAAACTGAAGATCGTATGTGAGCTTGCTGTGGATTTCTTTAGAAGTGGGGTGATAGTTGTGTGTTTCACTTGATTATGGACTATGCCTGTAGGAAGGGGGAGATAAAATGATGGTCATGTCTTTGGTCAGGGGTGAGAAGATTAAATGCAGAGTAAATGTTTTTATCCAAGAGGCTAACTTGGATATTTCCTCCTAATTGCCTGGGGTGAATGAATTAATTGATAATGGATTTGTGCAACACAAGTATGGAGAGGATTGAGGATTATTTACAATTGCATCATGGATCTTTGGTATTTCTCATTAAAATCATAGCAATTAGCCTTCACTGCTGTGCAGTGGTATGTACCCTATACTTCATGGCTTCAGGGTTTGTACGTTCTACAAATTTCCTTTATTTGGTTTGTTAAGGTATTATAGTGATTGGGTAGTAGGATATTTTAGTCTTCCAAATGCCCTTTTCATAACTTCTTCAGATGTTGAAGGCAGTTTTGTCCAAAATTAGACTCTGATTTTGCCATTACAATGTAAAGTTTTGGTATTGTCTTTTTAACATCACCTGATTATGGCTGGACAATTTGTTAATCACTTTGAGGCCTTGATTATGTTTCCTTATCTTCTTTGAAGTCAGCTTTTTAATAGCAAAAGTAATTTTGTGGTGTTTCGTATCCATTACAGACGCTGGGCCAATGCTGGGACCCACTTGGCCCATTTACTTTCTACAGTTCATCAAACTCTACTTCATTGAACTCTTTGAAATGTCTGTTGGATGTAGGCATTGGGTCCACTCTGATACTGTGGATTTGATTTCTAACACTCATTCAGAATATTTAAGTAGCGAAGAATATGATCCAATCATATTTGATGTTGTATCATCAGCTTGTTCTGTTTAATACTGTGTGAAAACAAGTGTGAGTTTCACTGTGCCTGGGGCTATTAACAACTTTGGTGATTCAGACTTCTGACGTGCTTTTGATGAATTCTAAAGCATATCTGTTTTCATGACTGTCTATTTGTATGCTAAAGTCAGTGATATGCAGATTTCAAGGTGCTAGGTAAGTTTTTCATCTAGGAATTTGGAGCTGTACCTTGTAGGTGATAAATAGTTGTGATGATGCCGGAGCTGTTAAAATAGATTGTGCAACTTGCTATCAAAATTTCATAACTGCAAATGTAGCATGTTTCCAAGCTGGGGATATGTTTGCATGCCTAGAAACAGTGACTGGTTCTACTCCTTTAAATCATTTTGCTTTCATTGGGCCCAAATATGGAGCCATGTTGGTTCTTCTGAGGTCGATCAGCATGGTGATCCTGATCTGTCTACGGTGGAGTAGGGGTGTTTTGGTAAGAGCAAATGTTTGAGGAGGGAACGACATGGATCTGATGCATTGTGTTTAAAAGTGATTTGTGATGTGTTCATAGTGACAGTTGGGTAGTGCATGGAGGTTTACTGCTAGAGTTTCAGAAGGGACATGCTGTTCTAGTAAGTGTGAATTGCTGGGGGTGTATTTTTTATAGTAAATTTGGGTTGGTGGCGATTTTTGTTGGATTATGTTTATTCAGCCTTGAATGCATGTGTGGATGTAGGAAAGGCAAATGTTATTGGTGTGAATTTGTATGCCTTTAGATGATTTGTGGTGCAGACTTTAGTGGAGGTAGAATGTGGTACATGGAATGATTACACTTTCCAGAAGTTGACATCTTAATGGGAAACTGCAAGTGACAATTTGTATAGTTTATCAAAATTTCCATGAAACCATACTTTATAACAGTATTCCGAAATTTTTCTTGAGATGGGTTATGAATGATAAAGTGCAATATTTACCAGAGAACAATTTCGATAGCCAAACCTTTGTTTCAGAACTGCAAGAGTTAATGGATTATTAAGGAGATTACTTCTTTTTCATTTCACAAGTTGAAATGCAGAACAAAAGACAGTTCTGTTGTTTATTTTAATACATCCATCCATTCATGTTAGAGGTAGTTAGTGTGTTGCATGCCTTTGTTTTGTGAAGGTTTAATAATAATATGAAATGCAATGTACGTTTCTACTGTAGACTAATTATTATATTTGAATGCATTCATCCTTAGTGTTGATGCTTTTGCATTTGCAGGATTTATTTGGGGTGAAATAAAACAGATGTGGGACGGTGGATTTCAAGATTACATTCATGACTGGTGGAACCTAATGGATTTTGTAATGAATTCCTTATACTTGGCAACAATTTCTTTAAAAATAGTTGCTTCTGTGAAGGTACAGTAATACCTAAATACCTATTGTATTATGGACTTTGAGTAAGGGTATACTGTTAACAGACCTATGTGTTGATTTTTTTTCCAATTCATTCAAATGCTGCATATACATTAATAAACACATCTGCATGCATTAAACAGTGTGTTTCTTCGTATGAACTGCTGTACTACCAAGTCTGTTTTTGAAGCAGAGTATTCATTTTCATTGGCGTATCATTAATTGGGAAATCTAAACGGTGTCCACTTGTCTCTACACGTCAGTCCTGTTATTGCCCTCTCATAAATGTACCACACAAATATCCATCCCACCTAATTCTTATTTCACAGTCTTTTTCAGAAACAGAATACATAAATATTCGAAAATCATTCCTAATGTGTGCCAAATGTCTGAAGAAAAACTGGTAATAACACATATTATTGCCAGGTGTGCAATATCACAATGATGGTTATTTTGTGGATGGATTATGTAAACGTAGGGACCGATTTACAAATATTTCACACAACTTTGCTTGCTATGCTACACTGCGTTGGATGAAAGGGGAAGGGCAAGACAGCATAATATCCACAGGCAAATGGCACTGTTTCTTTCTCTCCATGCACTGGCACTCTTTGAGCCTGACTTGCACCATGGATACTCTGTTGCACCACAGTGCAAAGCTGTGAGCGTTATGTCTAGTATAGGTTTTATACTGGGAGGGCATGCTTCCAGAACAAAATCACATTCTTAGACTAACTTTAAAACTTTTTCAATATAGGATGTTTTGTTCACATGCAATGTTGGAAAACTTAGGAGAAATAAAAAAAATTCTCCTTTTAACGCCTGCCTCAAGAAGGCATTATTTTTTGGTGCATAGTTTTGTTTCCATTGTTAGTAGATAGGGCTTTGCGTCAAAAACCATGGGTGGTTGCATGGGAATGCTAACAAAGTCCCCTCAGTTAAGGCCTATCGCCATACAATTAAATAGTGTTGTGATCTCTCCCTTCCTGTGAAGGCCTCCTGGCTGGGGCATGGGTATAGAATAAAATGAAGTTGGACAAAGTTGGTTATCAGCACGTTCCTCCACAAAGGAGGTAGTTTGTTACCTATGCAGAAAGCATTTAAAATATCACACAGCCTTCTTATGATTAGGGACCAGACAGGAAAATGCAACTGGTGTTTTTTCCTGAATAGTTTTTGGATTAGGATCGTACAAACAGGTATTTTCCCTTGAAGTGTACTGGGTTAGAAGTAGGATGTGTCTTGGAAAATAAAGACATCCTTGGGGAAAAACACGTTTTCCTAATTAATTTCATAAACGTTATGTATTCTAGCAAACTCAGAAAAAAAGTAATTCTTGATGATGTCCTCCCAGATAATAGTCTTATTGGCTTGCTTCTGATGTGTGCCATGTACCAATAATTCATCAACATCAAGTGCATGAAACACACAGCAAGTATTCTGCACACCTTATTGAGTTGGAATGTCAAGGCATAATTGTGCAAACTGGCCAGCAGAAACTACTTTTCAAAAACCCAAACGCTGGTTCCACTGTGCTTTAAGTCCAGACGTATAAGTGTTATATTTGTGCTGCTGTCCATAGGCTAGCATTTGTAACGCTGTTGATAAGCATCGGAGGACTGCATATCAAGTATTGCTAGTAGGTAAGAACATTGGGGTTTTTTTGTGTTTTTTTTTACGGAGTTTTATATAGCGCGAACTTGACCCGAAGGTATCGGGTATCAGAGCGCTTTACATAGCACCAGTTGCGTTACATGAGGACACATTCATTTTTGTTAGGCACGGGGAGATTAAGTGATTTGCCCAGAATCACAGGATGTTCAGCGTCATTGACGAGACTCGAACACAATTCCCTAGATTCGAGGTCGACTGCCCTAGACGTTAGGCCAACTCCTCTCAATGTTGAATCCATTAATTTCACAACAGGGGTGATTTACAGTTTAGAAATGAAACTCCTCCCTTTCTGTGTTCCAACAGAGGGGTCTATTACAATGGCGGTCGGATGTCCACCGCCGGGTCGGCGGTGGCGCCCGCCGGACCGGCGGTGGACATCCGACCCCGATCGCAACCAAGAAAACCGCTGGTCAAATTAGGATGGCGGTGGTGACAGCGGCGGTGGGAAATTCCGACCGCTGCTTTTCCGCCGGTTGCCATCCGCACTCCTGCCTGGCGGACGGAGCAGGACCGGGATAATGGTGGCGGTGCAGAGCAGGCTCCGCTGACAGGATTATGATGCCGGCGGTAGCCAGCCTTTCCTCAGCGGTCAAACCGCCATGGAAAAGCATGCGAAGATTGTCTTCCGGGGGCTCGTTGCGGGCCCCCAATGTGTTGGGGGGGTGTGGGTGCACTTGGGGGGTACCCATGGTCCCCCCCTACATTACCCTGTACCAGGTGGCAGGCACTGTGCAGTGCCTGCCACGCAGTGCAGGGAAATGCAGGACATGCTCCTTTCGGCATCACGGCGGTGCTGCGGGCAGCAGCAACCGCCGCAATATTAAGGCCCGCGATCAGACCGCTGCGGTCGGATTTCGACCGCGGGTCATCGTAATTCGACCGGCGGTGATGTTGCGGTCCATGCGGGTGGTCTTTTCCCGCTACCATGGCGGTTGGGGAGGTTTTCCGACCACCATCGTAATAGGCCCCTAAGTTTGGCGTGAATCTCTATCTTATGACATGCTTGCAAATATTGCCTCTCTGATCCAGTCACTTTTCAGTTTCTACTATCATTAGGTGTGATTCCTCTATATGTTTCCCATGGCGACATCAGGGTCTTTGGACAATAGGCGGGCCAGTACTTTCTTTCTATTTATATAACGAGTGAGTTCATTTACATTGAGAAGGTGGACTGATATTGGTTCAGTAACGATCAGAGACGGGTTTTTGAGAAGGGGAGGCGGCGATTAGAGAGCTTAAATGATTAAGCCTCACTAATAGAGTTAAATGTGTGCAGTAGGCATTACAAAAATATTGCCTTCTTATCAGTAGTTGGATTTTGTAAGAAATTGGGGTATTAGCTGAGGGGGGTGAGTACCCACCTCAAATAATAACCACAATCATTGTCAGGGTGAACCTTTAAAGTCATGTCACCATATCAGCCTGAGTTCAACCCCATGGTAGTTATGGCAGAAGCTTAACTTGGAGGCAATGCATAAAGTATTCATGCAGTACTCAAATAGTAATAAAGTCAAAAGGGCACACAACAAAATCCAAAACCAATTTAAGAAAATAGACTAAATTACAATATATAAAATGGCACCACAACAACTTAAATCTTATATTCTGTCCCAGTGCTTTTCTACGGAACAGCCAACCCTGCTAAAGTGAAAACCAATTTTAGGGCCTTTCCACTTTAAGGACATGTTACAACATTAACCTTCTGCATGTCCTACTTTTAAATTGCATTTACCCTGTCTTAAGGGCAGTAAGGCCTACTTAGGTGTGAGCTATTAATATTTAAAAGGAAGATTTAGACCAGTAAAAAGTAGTTAGTTTGACAGGTTGAATTTGAAGTTTGAATATGCACAGCCAGGCTAAACATGGCAGACCTGCAGTCATGCTTGGACTGTCACTGTGGTGGATGGCCCACTGGGTGCTGAAGTCCACTTGTGACATTTAACTTATAGGCCCTGGGTATACGTCGTACCCAATGCTAGGGACTTATAGGCAAGTTAGATATGCCAACTAGGGGTATACCAATTTCATCATGTTGAAAGTGAGAGCACAGGCACTTTACCACTAGTTAGCCTAGGTAAAGTGCACAGAGTTCTATACCCAGCAAAAGAGTCAAATAAAAAATCTGGGGGTACAGCACAAAACAAATGGTCATGTGGGTGTGTTAGAGATGTTGTGAGCACAATAGTCCCTGAACCAGAGCACATTATAAAGCAAATGTCTTCAAGGTATCCTGCCATGATTAGTAGACAGTAAGGGTCAAGGAGGTGCCTGGAGGATTCTCATGTGGAAATCAAACAGTGTTTTGGTGAGAACAGTGTAAGATGAGTCTATAATCACAGTAAGGTGTGAAGACAGAAAACTGCAATGGATGACTGGCTTCACTTGATCTTTAGATCAATAAACTCAATTATAAACTGGTGGGTTATAGGCACATTTCATGCTGCATAAGCCTCGAACTGTGTACATAAGTGAGTCAGTGCTTTACAATAAAGGAGCCAGTGTACAAACCTATCTTGTTGTCTGTGCATTTTCCAACATCACTCAGTACCGGGCTCCTCTGGTACCAGTAAGAAAGCAAGAGTATATAAGAATGGAGATTAAAGCTGTGGCTGTGTGTCAGAGGGTGTGTGGACAAAATATCAGAATATAAAAAGCCAGAGGCAGAAATATCGGAAAATAAATATCATGATACACAATTATCGTGATGCACAAATATTGTTGACTATAATATCATTTTGTTAGGCAAGTAATATCATTTTTAATAATATTTATGTTTTTAATATCATTTTAATAAGTGCTGGTAAAAAATATAGTTTTATAATTATTTTGATTGTGTTGTAGTTGATACATTAATTTTATGTGTTACTATTTATATACAAGTTTTTTTAATATAGCTTATAATTTTAAGTGATTTAGAATGTTTTATTTAATTTTATAATAATTTATACTGTTAATTATATAATTGATCTTTAATATGTACATTTTGTGATTCCTTTTCATTATGAGTTTTTTGGGTGCTGTTAGGTTGTAGGGGTATCGTATGGGCAGTAAATGAAGTAATAAATAATGAACAATTATTTATAAATTAATTATTTAATTTATTATAGCTGTGGGATGCTAGGGGTATACGATGGAAAGTTATTTAAAAACTAACTTATTAATAATTATTCTTTGTAAATTAATTATTTAATTGAATTTTAATTATTTCAATTTTGGAATATTTAATTATTTGAATTTTATTTTATTTGTAGGCTGCTAAGTTTGTAGGGGGTCTATGATGGGAAGTTAATTAAGTAATAATTAATTAAAAATGAATTATTAGTTGGTAATTAATTTTGTGATTGATTTTAAAAATGTTAATGATAGAATTCTTATTTTTTAAGTTATATTTTAGGTGCAGGCTGCTAGGTTTGTTGGGTTATAGGGTGGGGAGTTAATTATTATTTACTAATTGATAGTTAATTATTGTAATGAATTGTAATTATTTAAATTGATTAATGTTTTTATTTCACAAACACACACACACATATATGTATATATATACACATATTTAATAGTTAATTCATGATTTTTATATTACGATTTTAATATTTTTTTACATTCATGGTGTTATATATGTAATATGTTTGAAGTGAAGTACGTTCTCTACTCTTGTGTAGACTGCAGTAGGAATAGCAAAATTAACATCTTTGCAATTTGACATTTTACCTACTGTTGCGCTGTCTGGAATGGGAATAGTAAATCTCACCCCTCCAAAATTCAATGCTTTCCCTACTGTTTCACAGATTGGAGTGGTTATAGCAACTTTTACTCCTACAAAGTCCAACACTTTCTCTACTGTTGCGCGGTTTGGAGTGGGAATAGTAAGCTTTACCCTTCCTTAAACCAACGCTATCCCTAATGTTGCACAGATGGATTGGCGTGGGAATGGTAAATTTCACCCCTCTGAAATCCAACACTTTCCCTACTGTTGCACTGACTGGAGTAAAAATAGTAAATTTTACCCCTCCTAAGTCCAATACTTTCCCTGCTGTTGCATAGGGTGGAGATAGTATGTTTAATATTCTTAAACTCCAATAGTTTTAAATAATGTTGGTTAAATAGAGTTTATAGAATTAATTGTTTCATTTTTTCACATTAGTTTTTATTTTAAAATGTATTTTTATGTTTATATTATTTTTTTGTAAATGTGTTTCTGGGATTTTTCAGTTTTTTATATTTTATTTTTTGTACATAAATATATTTTATCTTATTACTATTTTATATTTTCATGGTTTTATTGTGCATGTATGTTACATACATATATATCATTAAGAAAAATATTTAGTTTACAATATATTCATTTAATCTACATATATATATTATATATACACACATATGTGTGTTTATACAAGTATATATTTATATATATAGTATTACATATATGGGGAATATATTTAATTTACTTTATATTGAAATTATATATTAAAATATTTAACATTTACTACTTTAAAAAATTGATATTTGTGGATCATATTAATATGAACGATATTTTTTTCTGAAATATTTGTACTTACTATTATACCTATAGGATCACAATATTATAGTAAACAATATTTTTGACACAATATTTTTGTCAATGATATTGTTTAACACGCTATTTTGTCAGTGCATGGCTGAGTTTATCTTGCTAAGTACAGCTTCTCTTCTGTCACATGGTATCCCCTAACTCTCTGGCTGTGTGACCAACCCATACTTGATCCACCCATGCCATTGCCACAAACATAACATTAACCACAGAGTCACAATAGGAGTGTGACTGACAATGTGAATTATTATTAACCCTGGGCAAAGCACTATGCTACGCTCGCGTAGTTTGCGAAGTTTGCGCTACTTCGCACAACGCGAATTGCACGTAGCACAGTGCAAACACGCGTAGCGTAGCGGTCATGTTTGCTTGCTCGCGGTCCTCAACGTCAAGTTGGCGACCGCGAGCAAGCAAAATGACATCCCGGCGAGACTTTTTCCTCGTTCGCGATCAGCAACATCAAGTTGCCGATCGCGAGCGTGGAAAATAAACCTCCCGGCGAGATTCTCAACGCGGGAGGTCAGGTTTCTCATTGCGAGTGGTCGCGTATGCTCGCGACCGCTCGCGATGAGAAACTACCAGTCCGTGTTGAGAAAGCTGCCGCTCGAGTAAAAATCTACTCGAGCGGCAGTAAAAGACAGCTCGCACTGTGCAAGATGCCGTTTTCAATGATTGCACAGTGCGGACAAGCATCCGGCACTGTGCAATCATTGCGAACAGTGCACTACGCAGTTCGCGTAGTGCTACGTGTAGCTCGCGTAGTGCGAACTGCACTTTGCGTAGCTTCGCGTAGCGCTACTTCGCGAACTACGCCCAGGCTTAATTATTATATGGTGTGGTTGTGCGTCTTCACCGGGTAATAATGGCATAATACTTTATCTTGTCTAGTCAGGTTATTTTGTAAAATCATAGCTCAGTCCTGGTTAGCTGTGGCTCACAGCACTCAGGCTTTATCAAAGGAACACGTGTAAAGCATTAGGAAGTACAAAAACGGATGAATAAGAAGAAAATGCAACACAATAAGAATCTGACACCAATTTTAAAAAAATTGTTGTATTTTTCTCTTTAATAGACACCAACATAACAAATCTACCACAGGGTTCTAGAAATATGAGTTTTTAAAGGAACAATAAATCACAGCTTTTCAGAAATGCAATAAATCATTTAAATCTACTGGGAATCGCTGTTTAGGGTGAGTCACAACATGTGACTCCAAAATGGCTATGTATGCACTCTAGTGGGTACTAACTCCAACAGGGAGCTAGTCATAGGGATCACTCAGGTCCAACAGACCAGTTACATCGCAAGAAAAGCAGCCTCCATTCCAGTTCCAATCTTTATGGGTGAACCGCCATAGGAATCGATAGAGTGGTCCTGATGCAAGGGATACAGGATGCTGAAAATGCTGAAGGATGCTCAGATTCCTGAGCAGGTGTTAGGGTCTTCCTGTGGCTACCATGAAGTTCTTGAGCATGGGAGGGGTGATTTTGGCCTCAGGGTTGATGTCCCATAAAGTCCTGTTGAGGTCCAGCATAAAACCAGTTGCTCCTGATCTACTTGTCTCTGGTTACCGCAAAACCATCGGTTCTATTTACCTTGCAGTAACTCCAGTGCTAATTGACTAAACTGCACTCCAATGACTTTCCCGGGTCCAGCAAACTCAGGTGAATTTTTTGAGTGTCAGGACACGGTCTCCCAGGTGGCACTTTGGCAGTCAGTGGTGGTCAGGCTTCTTGGCACTGGCTGTCAAGGGTGTAAGATTCTTCAGCCTTTTTTGGCTCTGTGGCTGTAACAGGGTGTCTGCCAACTGACCTTTGGAGTCATCTTATCTGGCTGGGGCTTGGGGATGACTTTTCCATTAGTAGGTCACCAAAGGCACAGTCCTTTCTTTGGAAGCCCAAGGTTCAATCAGGTGCAGTCCAGTCTTTGGTGCAGCCTCTCTTTGCTAGGTCCAAGGAACAGCAGGGCAGTCTTTCTTCAGTCCTTTCTTCAGTTCAGATATCATCTGAGGTCTAGGTGCGAGGGGTGCTACATTAATGCCTGTTTCTTGCCTTTAGGGGATATGGCGACTAGTAGCCAATGTGTTATTTGGTCTCCTCCCACCTAGTGATGACTTTTTGTGAAGTGTGGCATCTGGGTAGCCCAGAATGCATCATTCTGCCGACTCTCAACATGACAGAACCCTTCTCTTGGTGTGTCGAGCTCCCTTGCCCAACTCAGAAACATGACTACCTGGTGGTGACACTCTCCTTGATAACAGCTTCTCCCTCTTTGCATGAGATGACAGCATGTCTGCCTAAACAAAATAGCAACCCCTTCCTCTTCTGATTACCATTTGCCCGTCAAAGGCGACTTCACTTTGAAGCTTGCTTTTTGGGCTCATATCCACTCTTCGCCATCCTGCCAGCAGGAGGTTGCACCTCTTCTCATGGCAAATTCATTGTTTGGCTTCTTGAAGGTCATTCTTACCTTCCTCCAGGAGGGCAGATGACTGGCTTGAGGACAGAAGCTTGTATAGAACAGTAAATAGCCACTGGAGCCTATGGGTAACAAAGCTGCAACTTTGTAAATTTGTCATTTATATAAAGTTTACATTAAATTCTGCTTGAGCAACAAGTCTAGTTTAATGCAACTACTCATTTGATACCTTGAAGTATCACATTTAGTAGTCCCATTTGGAAGTTAGCACTGCTGAGTTGTCAACCTGATACTCCAAACTCGCCAATGGGGCAACTAGCCTTTTGACAGTAAAACCGACAATGCAGGGTTTTTACTGTGATGATGTAAAGTTAACAAAAGACATGCCCATCTTTTTAATATATTGGACCCTGCATTTAGGGCTCAGTAGGGGTGCCTTAATTAATACTTATAAATGTTAAAAAGGAAATGTTTTAGATGGTAAAGTAGAGTTAACAGTTTTTAGACTGCTCTACCACCTTGTAATTGACTGGGAGTCATGTTTTCCTTTGTCACACTAGTTCTGGCACAATGAGTGCTGCAGTCCATGAGGGGCTCTTACCTCACACAACATGGGTACCTCTGCTACCATATACTACGGATGTATAGGTAAGTTAACTCTTGCCAATTGTGGGTAGAATAATTAGACATATTACTTTTAAACGTCAGAGAACATGCACTGATACATGTTTGGGAGGACTCGGACCACTTTAAAGGTCTGAAAACAGCAGCATCAGTCCAAAGGTTAGAGGAACATCCTCCTAAAAAAGAGCCATTTTCTTACAAGCAGGTTTTATCAGCCAACATTAGCACTTTACCCTTTCAGTAGTCTTCAGTGTATAGTAGTGTTCAGCCAGGTTACCCCTCATTAATATGGTTATTCTTTTCTTGTAGTATCAATCCCCATATTGGTTATTTAGGCTTTAAGAGGAAATCTGGATTTGTCCCTCTGTACCTGTGTCTTTCTGCCATGAACTCTGCTGTCATGATTGTCCCTGTTTCTATCAAAACACCTGCTGTTCCCATTGCCTCTGTTGCAAACAAAATCCCTGCTTGAAGTGCCTCCCAAACAAATGAATCAATTTGAACACCTAATTGGGACAAAGACGTGCCTGTTAGAGAAGTAAAAACATTGCAGAATGGCACAGGATAGTTTGAAAAGATGCAAGCATCACGCCTCTGCTAACCTTACTGTAGCGAACAGACCAACTCCGAAGAACACTAACACCAGCGACAAGCATCAGGGCAGTCTTTTTTATTTATGCAATGCATAAATAGCAGTTTTGAGGCTTTGCAGCCGGGTAAATCACTGTACTATACAAAATGTCAGCCTTTGGTTAAAAAAACAGCAATAATCTTTCATGGTTTATGTTTCCTGAAGTAAATATGCTCGATCACCACAGAACTGCTTTCATTAGCCCTTGAGTTTCTCTTATTGGTCTCTGCTCTCCCCGGATGCCAGCCCCTGTGGCGTTTGCACCCTTGCTACACCATTGTCTAGTGCTTAATTTGTAAATGAATTAGCGCTGATGCATTAAGTAGACCGGGTCCCTCCAGGTCTCAGACACGGAAGTAAATAAATACATACATTGAAATGGGTCCCTATTGGGCCCTATATTTATGTTCTCAGCTTTACTGGCAAAAACACTTGCTGATTTCTGAACAATTAATATAATAAAAATTAAGGAAATCCATCTCAGCAATTTAGTTTCAGTTTTGATTTCATGTTTAGCACTCTTAGGGACTGCAAGATTAAGTAGGCTCTTTCGAGGGTGTTATGTCTCGGTATGTTTTTTCATGTAACATATTAGTCTTGTATAGTGCATAATTTTGTAGCAAGATGGATTTCACCCATTTTTATATGCCCTGATTTTTTGCTTGTTTTTGATCACCCAGTTTTGGACTTTTTACTGTGGGCGAGTCTCACTACTTGTGTCTAACCCACAGTAATCACACAGTAAACTGGCTACCTGTGTTTTCTGCCAGTGTCTGCCTTTTAAGATAAGGTTGCTGTGATGTGGCAAGGGTAAGGGCCACTTGCCTGTTTACACGTGAACAGGTGTGCACACTCATGTACACATGTGTTTGGGCTGCATGTGTGAGACTACCATTATGTGCAGTCCAGTATCTGCACACAGGAAGCTTGGTAAAGAAAGTACTCTGTGTGGTTAGACGTTGACCTGGGGGACGCAATATAATAATAATGGGCACTCATAGGTAAAGTCAGTATGATTTACTGTTTTATCTGTAGTGAAACTTTATTATATACATAGTGGAAATCTGCCTTAGAGTGCAGTTTTGCTTCCCTTTGGCCTACAAAGTATATCAAGGTATCAAAATGGGGTGAAACATGTGCACCAAGATGGATTATGCAACACCAAGCAGATATATGTACATCTTATAGATAGTCCAGAATTCTCATATTTCTCCAGTTCAGCTCAAAATCAGAACCCAAGCCTTTTGTCACTGTGCTGGGCCAAGTTAATTACATTTCTCCCCAGCAGAGGGAACAAAGGTCTCCCTGTGCAAAAGGAGTAATTGACCATGTTCCCTCAGCTCCTGAGGAGGACGGGGTGGGGAAAAAAAATCTGCATCTGTTATTTAGCTGTCACGCTGTACGAGGGCTGGGGACAGTCTAGGCCCACTGTACAAAGGAGGAAGCCCAGACAACTGGAGCCAACACAGGTGGGGCCTCCTCTTTGAAGTTTTGGTGGGAAATGTCCTGGCAATCATGTCAGTAAGGCACGGACCTGTGTCTCCCAGAGGAGATATGACTAGTTGTTTCTGGACGCCACCATCTTGGACTGCTCCAGCATGCTGTGCAGGAGGTGTGGGAGAGAGATAGAGAGGTGATGTGCCACCCTAAGATTGCCCAAGGGTGTCTTGCCTCTAGAAACTTCCACCCCCTTTTAAAAACTCTTGCAGCAGGGAGAGAGTGTGCTTTTTGCTGTGTGACTCTGAACCCAGGGATTGTGATGGCAGCAGCAGCCATGGACTACTGAAAGAACAAACCCTCTGATGCCCGAAGGGACTAAGGACTCTACCCCAGTTGACCCCCGGACCAGTGGGTCTGTCCAAGAGCCGGTGATGCTGCCTCCCCCTTATACTTCACGAGGGCCAGTTGAGGGAAAGATCTGAACTTCTGTACCCAAGCAAGAGGAGAAGAGCAACAGAGAACAAAGACCAGGAGAAAAACTGATGCAGGGCGCTAGTGGAACCAGCTTCCTGCAAACTACACCTGGTGGCTATAGCTCACCACCAATAGTAAAATAAGCCCAGGATCATCCGTATCGACTGAACGGGGACAGCGGTATGGCATTTTAATGCTGGTGACCTTTGACCCCCAGCAAGGATTAGATTTATATCTAATGCAGACTTCCTTATATTTTACGGAAGTTCAAGAGGAAACCAATGAAGTTCTCTGAGCACCACTGGTGCCTGGTGGAATTTGAAAGCAGTGGGGCGTATGAGCAAAAAATGAACTTTGGCACACATGCGAGTGATCTGGAAATTTTCTAAGAGTTTTTGAGGGGTTTCTCCCCCTGAGAACATTTTTTAAATTGGTATGAAATGCTGCACTTTCCAGCAAATTTTCTACAATAAATTGACCAAAAATCACATTTCTTATAGGCATTTTAAAGAGAGTCTTTAAAAATATTGCACATAATTTCTGATTTTCCAAGCTCCAAATTTGAGAGGTAGCGGTGGGCTAGCCATTGCAAGCTCGAGCCAGCTGCCTGGCTCTGGCCAAGTTGGAGGTCCTCTTGGACTCTCGAGCCTAAAAACACTCTGTGCCTTCATGTGGCACCTGCCTACTGCCCACGCTCTAATCTCATGAGTCAAGAATAAACAATAAAACATGAACTTTCAGTGTAAAATAGGACATTGCACAGTGTGACACCAGAAAACCAGGAATCAATCCCGGCTTCCCCACATAACCAAATTGTGTAGTCCTTTGCTTCAGTGTCTAGCTCCTGTACTCTGCCAAATCAGGAGGACCCTGACACCTCCCTATGCATGCACACAGACCAGGGTCCCCACCCATGCTGTACTCCAAGCACAGCGACTAGAGAGTCACAGGTACTCTCCTGCGAGATCTCACTTTGTAGGGTTAAAGGTAAATACACTTACTGTGCACATTGTTGTAAAACTGCACATTTTAAGCTCTACTGTTCAGCAGGACTGCACAACCCAGGAGCTGCTATCACCCACTTTGCAGTGAATTTAAAATCCTGTGCCCTTTCCATGTGCCAGCACAAATGATGCCCAGCGCAGCAACACAGTCTCTGGACACTCTCCTCAAAAAACACATTAAAAAAAAAGTTACGAAATTCTGACAACTAAAGAGAATTTACTGGATGTCAAATGTGCAGTGAAAACAAGGCACCAGACGAAAAGTATGGTGAGAAAATATAAAGAGAGGACAGAGCAAATGAAAAAAAGAAAATAGGCATGAAATATAGAGAAAGAACATGCTAGAGGAGAAAGAAGGAAATGGAGAGAAATGATAAGAAAGGGGGCAAGCAAGAAAACAAAGATGTAAGAAGGAGTAAACAAGTGTAAAAATTAAGAACAGGGAAAGCAAAAACACCAAAGAAGGATCAAGAGTGCAAAACTCCTTGGTCACTGGCAGCTGCCTGTCCCCATTAATGTAGGCAGCTGTGATCAGGGCCTGAAGCCAGTCAGGTAGCAAGCTCATCCTGCTCTTTTTACCCTGCAGGTCATGGCACTCCAGTCTCCGGCTTAGGCCCCACACACTTCTTTACAGCAACACACCGATCTGGCACAGACTCCTGCTTAACATGTAAACCCACCCTTTCGCATATCATCAAAAGATGGGGTGGGGTCAATGATGTCTGCTGACTACTAGGAAATAGTGGGGGGTTAGGTGCACGGCAGTATTGAGTGGCATGCAGCCCCGGGCAATACAGGGCTGATGCCTAAAGTGCCCTGGGATGCATCGAAAAAATGACGCTGCTGCACATCATCTGGGGGTGGATACTGGAGTCCCCCATGAATGAATGGACAGGGCTGTTAAAAAGTAAGCCCCTGTGTCAAAAAACAAATGTACACTGTCTGGCACATGCGCACTAGCTCATGCAGCTGTAAAATGTGTGTGGCTTCCTGAAGCTCACATTAGTGAGAGTCAGAGTGTCAGCCAGGCACTATTTTGTGCAGTGATGCACATTTAGTAAATTAAAATGGATGGTGCAGCTGGGGGAGGTTGGTGTAGCCCCCACTCCCAAGCTCAGCAAACGCTGCTGAACACAGTTGTAATGTGGTCTTATGTTCTTGTGTCTGAGACATGCCTTGCAGCTTGGAAAAGTTTGGCTGTGAGTGGGGAGATACAGAGTTGGAGTACTCACCAATTTAGCATTACCATGTTCATTTCTGGATATAACTAATGCCTGAACGATTATGTGGACGTCATTTGGAATAAGAAAGTGATAAGTTTCTGAATGAAATAAAGTGCTGCTTTAGAAGCAACCTTTTGGTCTGTGTTTACATTGATAATTGTAAATCTTACCAAAAACACAGAGGCTTAACATCCTAGGATGAGGTGGGAGTGATCCCAATGCTATGGAATTCTGCTAGCTAGCCCTTGTTGATTTTCACATCTTGTAGGTGGTGGATCCTGATTGAGTTTTAGAAGGCTAGATGTCACCTAGCTCTAGAATATTGACAAGCAATATTTCACTGCTGAAAATGTCTTGAATAGATGAGAAAGTAAGGTAATTCTCTGTGTCATCTGCATTGTGATAGATTTTTACACCTATTCTTTCTATCATAACTTTGAGTGGTTTCATATAGAGGATGAATTGTAGCAGAGCAAGTTCTGATCTCTCGGTAACACCATATGTGACAGAAAATTATTTTACCTTACCTGGCCAACTGCTTACAATGGTTCAGAAAAGTGGAAAATCAGCTCCTTACTGCACCTCTAATTCCTGCTATTGACTCCAGAAGCTCAAGTAGCCTATGGTGATCAACTGTTTCAAAAGGAGTAGGCAATTTAAAGAGGATGAGAAAACAAGAAACACTGTCATCATATAGGAGATGAATATCAGTAGAGCTTTTATATATTGCAGATTCACTAATACACCCCTGTGATACCCTGATTGACAGAAGGCTAGAAGAGGAATTGTTTCAATGTGACTGGTAACTTTAATGGCTACGCTTTTTTTTCTAGAACCATTCCCAGACATGACAAATATGTGACAGGGCAGTAGTTGACCATCTTGTTGGGATCATCCTGTGGTTTCTTCAGTGTAAGAGTAATGTATCTGGTTTTGAGGGAGTTAGGAAAGACCTCTTTTAAATTAAACCTTAAAATAGATTGCCTCATAGACTCAATTTGTAGTGGCTTTTGAAAAATGGAGCAGGAATGATGTCCCCATAGTAAACTTTTGGCTTTTGATTGCCAACAATTTTTGTGAGATTTTTGTGTCTCAAGATTGATGAGAATTTAAGGTGTGGGTATTCTGATTTCACAGTGGAATTCATTATGAGTGTTGTCATTTTTCTGAGACATTCCATTTGTTGAATTGCTGTTGTGATTGAGGAGAGATCCATTTGGAGGAAATGACAGTTTTGAGTTTCATCATGTTCAAAAGTTATTTTAGATGATTTAGGAGTTGTGTATTCTTCACTGAGAAAATTGCTGTACAGCATATCACATTTTACTATTATTTTGTGAGTTGATTTAAAGTAGGAAGTATTGTTGGAGCCTTTGAAGTTCTCTAATGTCTTGACTCATGTGAAGTAGTTCATAAGAGCACCAAGGATTATGTCTGTTCATCACAAACATATTTATGGGCCAGTACAGTAGAATCTATTGCACATAAGACATCTCTAATGTCACACCTTTGAAAATGAAGGTATTTTCAGTGACAATATTTACTTCCATCCACCATTTAAGTTCAGAATCATGTTTGTGGTGTTTTTTAACCAAGTTATGGACAGAAAGTGATGCCTTATTCTAGGAAATGGGGACAGTATGAGTAAAGGAACTAAATGTTGACCGGACCATTGCACTTAAATTGGTGTGATACAATCTACTTTTGAAGGTCATGAATCACCAAGTCAAGAATATTCTGTTTGGAGTGGGTAGGAAAGTTAGAGACTTTTTGTTAAAGGTTATTTTGAGAAAAAGGTTTCATTAGTGCCAGGACATAAGAGTTTGACTGATGGCTCCAATACATACTGAAATCATTCATGTAGATATTTCAGCCTTTTAATAGTTGTTCGATGACATTGTCAATGGATTCTTTGTGTGCACTAGATGAGTAATATATGGGCAAAAGTTATTTCCAGACAAAAGGTGTGTGTTAGACCTCACATTCTTGGTATGGTATTACCCCAAACGCTTTGCCTTCACTGCTCCTGTTTACTGAATTAATTTCTGTTGTACTTTGCAACTGCCAATCAGTGCTAAAGTGCTTGTGCTCTCTCATTCAAACATGGGAAAATTGGCTTACACATAATTGGCAGATTTAATTTACTTGTCAATCAATCAATCAAGCATTTGTATAGCGCGCTACTCACCCGGAGGGTCTCAAGGCGCTAGGGGGAGGGGGGTCCGCTACTGTTCGAACAGCCAGGTCTTGAGTTGCTTCCTGAAGGAGAGGTGGTCTTGGGTCAGGCGGAGGTGGATGGGTAGGGAGTTCCACGTCTTGGCAGCCAGGTAGGAGAAGGATCTTCCTCCCGTTGTGGCTCTTCGGATGCGGGGGACGGCGGCGAGGGCGTGGTTGGTCGATCGTAGCTGGCGGGTGGGAGTGTAGAAGGTCAGACGGTCGTTGAGGTATCTGGGGCCTTGGTTGTGGAGAGCTTTGTGTGCGTGGGTGAGGAGTCGGAACGTGATTCTCTTGCTGACGGGGAGCCAGTGCAGGTCTCTCAGGTGTCCGGCGATGTGGCTGTGTCGGGGGATGTCCAGGATGAGTCGAGCTGAGGCGTTCTGGATGCGTTGGAGTCTTTTCTGAAGTTTGGCTGTGGTTCCGGCGTAGAGGGAGTTGCCGTAGTCCAGTCGGCTGGTGACGAGGGCCTGGGTGACCGTCTTCCTGGTTTCGGTGGGGATCCACCGGAAGATCTTCCGCAGCATGCGTAGGATGTTGAAGCAAGACGAGGAGACGGCGTTGACTTGTCTGGTCATTGAGAGGGAGGAGTCCAGGATGAAGCCCAGGTTGCGTGCGTGGTCCGTTGGTTTGGGTGCGTTGCCCAGGGCAGGGGGCCACCAGGAGTCGTCCCAGGCGGAGGGTGATGATCCTAGGATGAGGACTTCCGTCTTATCTGAGTTCAGTTTCAGGCGGCTGTTCCTCATCCACTCGGCTACGTCCTTCATCCCTTCATGTAGGTTGGTTTTGGCGGTTGTGGGGTCGTTGGTGTAAGTCCCTAGTAAATGGTACTACATGTACCCACAGTCTGGGCCTGAATGTTAAATGCTATTAGTGGGTCTGCAGCACTCTTTGTGCCACCCACCAAAGTAGCCTTTTAAAACATGTTTCAGGCCTGCTATTAAAGCCCGTAGTGCAATTGTAAACTGCATTTTTGACCTGGTAAAATAAACCTTTTGCCAGGCCTAAACCTTCCTTTGTAATACATTTAACTCACAATTCAGAAAATGCAAGTTTTAGAAAGCTGGCATTTTCTTGTCCTAGCCGTTTGTGCCCTCTGCCAGTGTCCTGGGTCACATGACAGTGAAATGTTCTGCTATTGGGGTTTGTGTATTGTTTCCAGAAAGTTACACTAAGGGAGATTAGGTGTGAACGGTATGGGGCATCCTGGCAGGATGACTGGGAGGGGCTGTAGCCAGCCCCACTTACCTTTCAAAGGGCTTTGCTTCCTGAACACACACAGGAATCTGACACCAGACCTGCCTGTCTTTTGTCATCCCAGACAGTTTGTAGCCTTGACAGGGGAAGAACTTTCCAGAACTAGATGTGGGGATAGTATAGGGAATCCCCCTACAGAATGCTGGCAAAGGGTATAAATCTTGGACCTCCAGACCAACTCATCAAAACCCTCCTGAACCTGTGGACATTACAGAAGAAGGACTGCCCAACTGCAGAAGACTGCCTTGCTGTTTGAGAAGGGAGACTGGACCTGCTTACCTTTAAACCCAAGATAAACTGAGTGACTCCCAGGGCCAGTTGGCTGACCTCCTGTTTGAGCTACATGGACAAACAAGCTCCAGAGTTGTACCTGCAACTGCCCAGCTGACCTGCTGCAACTGTACCTACCTGGGCTTGCAACTGGACTTGCCTGAGCCCTGCTGGACTCTGCTGGAGTCAGTTCCTGATCCCCGAGGGGAGGCCCCTGGTCCTGGGTCCATGGCTGGCATCATTCTGAGCTACTTTGAAGAAGAAAAGGTGAAATCCTGAAGTTTAGGCTGTTCACAAATGTGAACTGGCCTATTTGGACTAAGACTCTGCCACTCGCAACGACGGCCAACATAAAGCTTTGGTGAAGACCAGCTCTTTGTGCTACAGTGACCACCAGCTTCGGTAAAGACCTGCTCTTTGTGCTACAGTGACCACCAGCGACAACTGGCAAAACTAGATCTGCACTTCGCGCTGCAGCAGCAAAAGTCTGCTGCGACTGCCAAAGCAAAGCTCCAGCAACGACCGTCCATGACACCCGACTGTCTCTTCACTCTACAGAGATGACAGCCCACGCAGCCCCGCCTGCTCTCTGTGCTACAGTGATGGCCCTCTGCGATGCTCTCCCTGCTCCTCCATGCCTCTTTCACCATGAATGGAACTCTTCGCTCCGGACTTTGAGAAGGTAACTCTCAGCTGAAATAACTTGGTCCCTGTATCCGCCCCGCTCTCCATTGTGGTCGGCCTGAATTTGTAACTTTCTCTCAGTCTAGCATGACTAGATGACCGTGAGTGGCGCTTTGTGAGTTTAGGTGCTATATTTACTTAAAACGTCAAAACTGAATATTTCCAGTTCTATTGATTGGAATTTTCTCATTCTGGTGTCATTTAATTTATTAACATTTACTCTGTTACTAAATTAGTTTGGGATTTTTCTTGTGTTGTGTGTTTACTTTATTAGTATTTGTGTGCTGCATAAGTACTTCACACAGTGCCTCTAAGTTAAGCCTATCTGCTTTGGGTCAAGCTACCAACAGGTTAAGCACAGGTTAATTCAGTGACTTTTGTGGTTCATCCTAACAAGGATTGTGGTTGTTGCCAGAGTGGAGCCTACACCACCCTCAACTGATAACCCAATTTCTTACAGTGTGATACATGGGAATGCAATCATAATAGAAGACAAGGACAACTACTTTTAGGTTTCTCAATGATGCATGAAGAACACTGTTGTCCTTGAAATGCAGCATAATGAAATAGCTCATGAATGTAATACGGTAGGACACCAGCTTTGGTCCAGTCAATGAGAGTAGCGGATTCTAGAAGTTTGGCCCTGTGCTATAAATAGGCACACTGGCTCTCTTTGCGCCACAGCCCACCTTAAACTAGGTGTGCCGGGTGCAACCATTTAAAGTGTGCCCTATTACAGATGATTTGCTGCCCTCAGGGCAGGTGCGCACTTGCACCTGCCCTGGGGCACAGCCTATTAGTGAAAAGTGGAGCGACTACTTGAAACAAGTGCTCATTATTTCACAGTGCAGGCAGCAACCAGCCTGCACTTTATTGTGGGAACAGAGATACTCCTGCAGGCTGGTGCAGTGAGTGACTGCATCCAACTGCAGGGGGATATCTGGAGGGTCTGTGGAACCCCTCGTTCCACCTTTGAAGAGATCAGCCTCTGAGGGGGAGCACTGACTGTGCATCACCTCTTTGTGGCACACAGTCTGTGAGCCTCTTAAAGGTCTCTTTGCCTCAGCACCATAATACGGTGTGGGTACAGAAGCAAAATGTTTCTCTCATTAGCGTGGGGACACCCCACTCCCCATGATAATGAAGGAACACCTCTTAGAATCGCACATATAGCACCAGGGCAACGTCTTTCATAGAAAGGGCTGTACAAACATCTGTAGCCTCTTTTTTAATACCAAATTGGCCCGGTAATGCAGAAAGCGGGTGCACATGCCTCTTACACCCTGGAGCACTTTGTGTAATACAACTCCTGGTTTGCTGAAGGGGAAGGCTGGGTCAAAGTTGTCCAGAGGGTATACTGCTATACACATCTAGCTGCACAATCACCTAGGGATGTTGTGTTAACAGTATTAAATATCTGTATTTTCCCAATGATCTTGAGATCCACGAAAGTTTTTACCTTCTAAGATTGTGGCCAGATAGCATTGGGTACGAAATGTGAGCAAGGACACACATCACAACTGCAGGAGCAAATAGTACCTAACTTTAAATTCAATATTTTGACTGAACTGTATGTATACTCGAAACAGGTACATTCATGGAGTTTATAACCAGGGCCTGTGTGTTAGGAAAGTTTGTACTGATGCGGCCTTCTTTCTTTTTTGTCGTGCTTCCCACTATACGATCTGGAAACGTGTATAAGTTTGCTTCATTAATACTTTTCAGCATTTGTTAATACAGTATAAAACGTCCCTTTGAGCAGTAACAAAAACTACACCTTTGAAAACAAAACAGGGAAATGACAATCTTCTAACAAATCAGAAATGAAAATAGTTGGGAAGGTACCAGATATACTGGACACTGGAAACACAAGTCAGGCTGTTGTTGCAGTGTTTATTATAGACTCGTGAACTTGCAACTTTTATTCATTTTTATCTGTTTTCCAATCAGATCAATATGGTGAAATTGGAAATGCAGAATTCTCACTTAAGCCTGCATTACAAAACAGCGATTACTGACTACCTTCCTAAATGAGCCGAAAGATATCCCTGGGGACTTAATCCTAAATGCCATTTAATTATCTCTTGTACGTGCATTCAGAATAAATGTTTAAGAAGGCGCAGATAATGAAACACAGTCACCTTTAATGGAATTCCGCGAGTGCTCCTTTGCAACCAGGTAGCTTTACTTCATCTCAATACTATATTTGAATTTTTCAATAGCTGAACAACGCAAATTCACAATAACAGAAAATAAACCTGCCTATTGCATGTGTATTCTTTTTATGGGTGAGTGAAGTTGCGAATTTTACGCTTTGTAAATAGAGATACATTTTAAAAGAAGTTTAAAAAATAAATAAAGGTTATTTAATTAAGGCCGGCGTGATTTCCTACTGCCAATCTTGGCAGTGAACACCCCCATAGCTCCACCAGTGCTCATCATTTTTTTTTCATGTGGGACTGGGGCATTAGCAGATCAGATAGTTAGAAAAGTGTACCACATATTCAAATTGGGGCTGTTTTGACCTGCAAAATCACGCTGTATAGGTATTATGCAAGGTATGGGAGACGCAAGGTATTTGTGCTTGCTGTAGGGGACGTTTGTGGAGATGTCAATGTAGTCCCCAGCAAACACTGGCCTACTAGATCATAACAGAGGCCTAAAAAGAGCCAAAAACAGACACACACACTTACCTTTCAGACCAGCCCTTCTCTTTCAGACAGACTTCCCTATAGGCCAGTCTGACCCTGTCGAGCATGGCTTGCTGGAAGCCAGTCCTTCCCACTGGAAGCCGTAATCCTTAGGCCAGGACATCTGGTAGGCAGGGAAGAGTTGATGGGGCAGTGTCACTCAGAACTAGGGCAGACCTTAGTGTTGGAGGTGAAAACTGTGAGGCAATCCCCAGTAATCTGACCACGCACCCTTGTCAGTCAGAGCACCAGGCTGGAAGCAAAAAAAGTGCATTTTCGCTTCATCGAAGTCAGGAAACGCCACTTCATTACACCCCTAGATCAGGCCTAATCTCCATAGGCCTACCTTGGCTGATGACTTCCAAGGAATGAAGACATGTATCACCCAATGCTGACATATTCCTAATACAGGTACAGCCATTTTCAGATATTCAAATTAAAAGAGGTCCTTAATGAAAAGAGAGTCGTTAATCACCTTGTTTGACAGATGTACTGTACCATTTAAAATTATTCTTTCTTTGATATAGTGGGACAGAGAAGCCGCAAACCACTCCGAAGAGAATGGGCGCACATTGGCTTCACGTTAGCCTTTACTTCTTTATTTTAGCCTTACCCCTAGGAGAGGCTGCGAGTAAAAACTGTGGGACAGTGAGGGGCACATGTTGGGTAAAAGGGCACCAGATAAGTACTGAGAAACCACCGAGTTGTACAGGTTACAGAAAAGTGCATTATATAGAGTAAGCAACTGTGTGGCTGTACGTATAAGATGGAGTTGAGTAAGCATATGGACAAGATTAGGGCATGCCTAATCAATTGTAGATCTTTAGTTAAGCATGCAGAAGATATATGGCTCTTACTGACTGAGAATAAATGGGATGTCATGTTCTTGACAGAAACATGGCTTAAAGAGGACGCCATTTCAGCGGTTGCCTTCGCTATCCCGCCTGGTTTTAAAATCTGCTGCTCAAACAGGGAGGGAAAAAGAGGAGGGGGGATAGCCATTATTTTAAGGGACTCCTGGGAGATAGCGTCCTCAGTGATGCCAAATATGAATTTGATAGAAGGGCTAAACTTTTGTATCAAAATTGGCCCCTCCACTTCTTTTTCAGGACTTTTGATTTATAGACCCCCGGAATGTGCGCCAAGTGTTAATGTGGAAGTATGTCACTACATTGCCCAGAAATCTCTTTTGTATTCGAATTTCACGGCACTAGGGGACTTTAACTTACATGTGAATGATCCAAGCTGTGGTCAGGCAGTGCAGTTTGTCGCTGCTCTTTCTGGGGTTAATCTGGTTCAGCATGTGCAACTCCCCACCCACAAGGCAGGGCACACCCTTGACCTGGTGTTTTCGAATATTCCATCCATGAAAACTGAGTCCCCTAGTCAATTGGTTTGGACGGACCATCGCTTGATTCCTTTTTAATTTAATTTGGAAAAGTCTAGCCAGCAAGGGGGTACCCGCAATTTCTTAAAAAGAAATTGGAAGAAGCTGACCGTTGAGTCCTTAGGGCCAGTCTTGCAGGATAGTAAACCATCACTATCGAATGACCCTAATGCAGACTCATTTGCTTTACATAAATGGATTTCCGCCACTGTGGAAGCCACTGCCCCGGCTAGAGTCACTAAGACGGAGGCAATCTCTCTCGGCCCCTTGGTTTTCAGAGAATCTAAGGATAAACAAAAGTAGGTGCAAACGCCTGGAACGTCAGTGGAGGGTGGACTACTGCGCCACAGCTAAAGTGACACATAAGAAAGCACTGAAAGAACTCCATAAATTGATGAGAGAGGCCAGGAGAGACTATGTGACGAGGGGCATTGAGGAGGCAGATAACTCAAGTAAAGAAATATTTAAGGTTGTGAACTCTTTTCTCAAGCCGAAAGAATTAGAGATTGAAGTGCAATCTTCCCTCTCACTGTGTGAAAGTATCTCTGACTTTTTCGATAACAAAATTCGAAAAATTCATAACTCGTTTACAGCAATAGCTGAGACTGATAAAACTGATGTCAAGGAGGGTAGTAAGCCAGAGTACTTCTGTACGGAATTCCTCCCAATCACTCAGCAAGAAGCATTGGCACAGATCCTGAGTTGTAAGTCAGGCTCACCGGAGGACCCTTGCCCCCCGAAATTGTAAAAAGAGCTGGCTCATTCGCTTATCAAGGTGTTGACCCACATTTGGAATACATCTCTTACTTCTGGCATCTTCCCTGACATGCGGAAACACGCCACTGTCATACCCCTTAGGAAAAAACCCAATGGAGAGCCAGGTGATTTGAGTAACTACCATCCAATCTCACTGCTACCAGCTCCAGCAAAAATGCTGGAAAAAATGGTGCAGCGACAACTGGCCAATTTAATCGAGAAACATGGCATTTTGCACGATACTAAATCTGGATTCAGACCCGGTTTCAGCACTGAGACGGCTCTTTTAGAGGTGGCAGAATCGGTGAGAATGTCGGTGGATTCAGGGGCATCAGCGATGCTGGTGCTCCTGGATTTATCCACGGCATTTGACACGGTAGACCATTTAAGATTGGTGCAGAGACTCCAGGACATCGGCATTGGAGGAGCGGTACTGGCTTGGTTGAAATCATTTCTTACCAATCGTACTCAACAGGTCGCCCTGCAACCCCACAGGTCGAAACCCAAACATCTATGGTCTGGTGTTCCTCAGGGGTCAGCACTAAGCCCACTTCTTTTCAACATATATCTGGCCCCGTTGTTCTCACTTATTACCAATTGGGGCATGAAGGCGATATCGTACGCCGACGATACCCAGCTGGTGTTCTCTTTTAACGAGCAGTCGGAGGACACCTTTAAGAGTTTTAAGGGCTGTTTGAAAGACATTTCACTATGGATGAACAATAATAAGCTTAAACTCAATGCCGAGAAAATGGAAGTGTTGTTCTTTGGCAAAAATCCGCCGCCAGCAGCGGACTTGTGGTGGCCACTGGAAATGGGTTCCCCTCCCACCCCCGAAGTCATGGTAAAAAATCTGGGAGTTAAGTGGGAAACTGACCTTTCTTTTTCTGCCCAAATCCGGCAAGTGACAGCGCCCTGTTTTAGCAAACTGAGAAGCCTGCGGAAGTTCCTCCATCTGTTGCCGGAGCACTGCCGCCGAGTCATAGTCCATGCCACTGTAACATCCAGAATGGACTATGCGAACGGCCTCTATGTGGGCCTGCCGGCATACTTGTTCAGAAGCTTGCAGATGGTTCAGAATGCGGCTGCGAGACTGATTAGACGGGTACCATTCCGTCATCACATCTCTCCACACATCAAGGAGCTCCACTGGCTGCCAGTGGCTATAAGAATTGAGTTTAAGGCTTTGACATTAGCATTCCGGTCAATCCATGGTAACTGTCCCAGCTACTTGAAACAACGCCTATGTAGCTATAAGCAGAATCGACTGCTGAGATCTAACGCACAAAATCTGCTTTGCACTCCACGGTTTAGGAGAGCCCGGATGGGTGGCAGATCTTTCACGGTCAAGGCGTCCAAGCTTTGGAACTCCTTGCCAAAGAATATCCAGCATATTGATTCAGAGCCACTATTTAGGAAAGCGGGGGCCGCTCTTTCTGTTTTCTAGTTGCCAAATACTGGAATAAACTCCCCCGGGGCTCCGGGTAGAGTCTGTGGAGACACTTTTTCAAAAAAAACTGAAAACCTGGCTTTTTCCTCCGCTGAGTTCTCTGGTTTAACTGCGTGCCTCCCTCTGCCAGCGATCTGAACTGTGCCGCAGCGCGGGGACACACTGGTTAGTGTAACCATGTGCTTTATAAGTTTGTTATTATTATTATTAACATGGCTCTTTAGCTTAGGTTAGTATGCCCAGGGCTTTCTATGTTTCAGACCTTCTTTGCCTGCCACCTATTGCTATAGCGCCGGGACACCTCTGTTTGAGGTAGCTGTTCGCGCTTTATAAATGTTGGTATTATTATTATTATTATTAAAATATAGACTGGGTGAGAGGTTATATATTTGGAAAGACCAAGTGAGCAGACTGTTTGCCACACCTCTTAGTGGGTTATAAGACAGCGTAAGAGAGAACACAGGCTTGGAAAAAGGCTATACAGTTTTGAAGAAGGCTGTGACTGTGGGAGAATGTGAGGAGTGTGTGAGAAGACACAGAATGGGACATGTAGCAAAGCAGGAGTGTGACAGTAGTGAATTGAAGGGCAAAACATCTAATGAGCCCGCAGAAGGGGAAAGTGGACCATGGCAGGATTGGAAGACAAGGACTGATTGAGAATATGTAGAATGATGTCACAGTGTGATAGTCGCCCTCTCTCACTGCAGTGAATGCTCCAAAAATTAGAGGCTTCCAGCCCATTCCTTCAAGAAAACCTACAGAGTCTCATTCAGAATGCTGATTTTCATTTTTTATCAAATTCACTCTGGGAAAGACACAAAAATGAAATAATTGTTGGAACTAGCCTTTCCTACAGGGTCAGCCCAGATTTTTGTCTTTCTCTGCCTTTCTTTGTTAAACCTATTTTCCCCTGCTAACCAGTGGTAAATTGCTCGTGCTCTCCATTCTAAGCATGGTAAAATTGGCCTACACCTGATTGCTTTGGGAGTCAGGCGCCAATAATCCCCTGGACTCCAATATTGCATGAACCCCAAATTTTACCTTAGGCAGTTCAGCTCAACAAATCTTCTCATTGGTCTAGCAGTAAGAGAATACCCTCCCCATCAATAACTGAATTGTAGCAGAGCGAAATCATAATTGGAAACCGGGACCACTCAAGAACAGAGTTCTAGATCAAAATTAAGTTTTAGAGGATTAATCCAGAATTGTTACTAAAGCATTATAGAGGGTTGCATAATCTAGCCATGATGAAGCAGATACAGAAATACAGAATCATAAATCATAACAAAACCCAGGTTAGTTAATAAAAATCCCTCTTAATTATAAGTGCCAAACTCATAAAGAGTACTCACATCACCCTAAGGGCCTCATTGCGATGGCAGTTAAATGAGCGTTCGACGACCATCGCTGCCGGATGGAGACCACCCAATATGTAGCCGGCAGTTCCACCTGCCAAATTATGATATAACTGCTGTGTAAGCGGTCGCAAACATGCAGTTTTCTATTGCGGCTTGTGCTGCAGCCTTGAAAAGGGCTGCAGCACAAGCAGCAGTAGAGAAAGGCATGTTTGCAAACATCCATGCACCCTGTGGTGCCTGCACACGGTGCATGGATGTATGGGGGGGCACCACATGTGCCCCCCTGGCCACATAGCGGTGGCCCACAGGGGAGAGGGACCCTGCTAGGGGCCCCCAAAGTCCCTTTCCAACAGCCTTTTCATGGTGGTGGGACTGTCATGAAAAGGCTGTGGGAAATGGACATCGGACTCCCTACGGCAGTGTCTGTGGAGGCACTGCCTTCATTGTAGGGATTACTGTCCGAGCGCCGCCCCAACAGGCTCCTTGAGCATGTTGGAAGCAGCGGTTTTTCCAACCGCCAGCTGCGTTCCGACCGCTGGTGTCTTCATCCGGCAGTCAGACTGTTGCCCTGGATGTCCGGCAGACCACCACCGATGGTCTGTTGGTGGCGGTCCACCCAACATCATTATAAGGGCTTAAGTGCAAAATAAAATCTCAGACTAATTGGACAGAGCCTCAGGAGGAAAATGGAAAGCCGCCCACGATCCTTAAAAGCCAGAGACTATTATACACAATTTCGTAAATGTGAGAAAGTGCCCTCTTTCTGCATGGTTGCCCCCACTTTTTGCTGAATTGCTGATGTACTTTGACTGAGTGTGCCCTGGGCTCCTGCTAATCGGGTACCCAGGGCCTATGTTCTTTCCCTAAAACTGCATTGAAGCCTAAACCCAATTGGCATCTCTGGCCACAGGTCAGCCCCTGGTAAATGGTACCACAGGTACCCAGGGCACTGTGACCAGAGAAGGCCTCTAAGGGCTGCAGCACTTATTGTGCCACCCTTAGAGGTCCTGTACCCTTACACTCACACACTGCCTTTGCAGGCTGCGTGTTTTGGTGCCGAACAAAGTGAAGAGTCGACATGGCACACATCTCTGTGTGCCATGCCTACAACCCACTGCCCTGGCATAGATCAGTCACCCCTCTAGCTGGGTGCACTATACCAGTGGTGAGGGTACAGGTGCATGAGCCCTGTATCCCTACAGTGTCTAAGGCCATTATTAGACACTGTAAGTGCAGTGCTGCCATTAAGAGTATATGGTGCTGGGAGTTTGTCATTACGAACTCCACAGCACCATAATGGCTACACTGAAAACTGAGAAGTTTGGTATCAAACTTCTCAGCACATTAAACCCACACTGATGCCAGTGTGGGATTTAATGAAAAATGCACACAGAGGGCATCTTAGAGATGCCCCTTAAAAACTAACCTACCACTAGTGTCCAGGCTGAGTGGCTGCTTTCAGCTGCCACCACCAGACATGTTTCTGGACCCCTGGGGCCTGAAACAATGCACATCCTGGGACGAGGTACCAAGCCTCCTCCCCCAGGATGGGCAGGGTTCATGAAGGGGAAGCTTCAAAGGCTTGCCGCCTTTGTGAGCTTCCCCAAACCACTTGCTGCTCTCAGCAACTGGTCCCCACTGGTTCTGACCCCCACTTTGGGTGGGAGAACAGGCTGGAAAACCAAGTGAGGAAGAGAGGTGTGCCCACCTCTGCCAACTCCACCCCTCAGGTGGGGGAGGCGAGGTGAAGCACAACTCTCAGTCCCCGCCATCTTGCAGATGGGGGGACTCAGCCAACCAGGGACAGGCTCATGCCCCCCACCCACTGGAGGGTGGCATAATACTGGGTGTACCCACCCCAGGGAAGGGACCCATTGGTCCCTGCCTTTTACCTACCTGTAACGCCCCTAAATCTAGTATTTAGGGGCACCCCTGAACCTTGCTTCCTCAGACAAGAAGAAACTACAAGAAGAAGAAGAAGAAGAAGGACCGAACAGCAGCTAACAATAGGAAGACGCCCACTGACTTGGCCCCAGCCCTAGCGGCCTGTCTCCACCTCGAACCTGCTCCCGCGAAATCCCAGTGTGTCCTGCAGCCAGCAACCTCGAAAACCCCAGAGGACCTGCCTTCCTTCAACCCCAAAGACTTTGTCTCCCGTGAACACCGGATTTGTTCATCTGCAACCTCTGGCTCAGGCCGGACACCACGAATCTGTCCCACTCTGCACCCGCCGTCCACGGCCTGAGCTCGAGTGGGCAAACACTACGAGGAGGTCACCCCGGCGATCCTGACCCGAGATCCGGCGACCCCTGACCTGCCTCAAGCCTCCAGCCGATGCCTGCAGCCTAAATCCAGAAGGCCCCCCCAACCGCGACCAGGAGCTGGTAAGAAGATCCGACCCCAAAAGGCACCCCTGCACCCGACGCCCCACGGCCTTGGGTGCCCAATCCAACGGTGCCTAACCAACCCCTACTTTTGTTTTAAATCATTTGATTTAAGGATATGTTGTCTGTTTAATCGGTCTCATTTTCCTGTTATTGTTTGAAGGAGGTGTTTGCAATTGCAACAATGAGGTGTTTGTAACATCAAAACATTTGAAACTCCCGGTTGCGTTGTGCTATTTTATGAAAATCTTTTTACCTTTTTGTACCTTTTGAAATATCTTCTCAATATACATTTATTCTTTTAAATATATACACCAGTGTTAGATTTCTTGCTTCAGATTCATTTAAATTGAAATAAGTGAATTTTATTTCAAAATGATTAAAATGTGAGCTACTGGATAGAGCTTGCCCACATTGAATGCAGAATGAATGCTTACTAATGCATGGTTTGGTTAATCCCTTGTAGGCACACTTACTTGCTAATATTTTGATTACCCAAGCCTCCAAGGGTATATTGGGCTCCCCACTCTTTCTTACACTCACATGAATACGTGGCATAAATATAATACATAATTTATCAAATTCCTAAATGAGATAATTCTATCATTTAAAGGACAAAATCATTAATTCATTGGTTACAGTCATTTGCATCATTAGAATTCGCACAACTAATTTCTCACCTAAAATTGTGCATTGGAAAAATCTTTAAAATTGGCACATTTAATTTACTTAGAAGACCTTAGAGAATGGTGCTGCCTGTACCCAGGGCCTGTAAATTAAATGCTAGTAGCATCCTGCAGCACTCATTGTACCACCCACTAAAGTATCTCTGTAAAAGTTGTCTCAAGCCTGCCACTGGAGCCTGTAGGGTGGTTTTAAATTGCCATTTCGACCTGGCAAAAAATGCCTTTTACCAACCTTAAACCATCTTTTTTGCTACTAAGTCACCCCTAAGGTAGGGTCTAAGGGCTCATCAAGCAGGGTGCATGGTGTTTAAAAAGTAGCACATCTGCTTATTTACGTGACCTGATAGTAAAGAACTCCTAAAGAAAGGTTTCACTATTGAATGGCTATCTCTCCCATAGACTAACACTGGGTTACCTTATTACACTTAATATGTGCTAACTTAGGATTGGGAGCGGATAGAGAAATGATGTTTACACTCAAATGAGTTATTTAAAATCCTCCTTAATGATGAAGTCAGATTTTAAGTTATAGTTTTAAAAATGCCCCTTTTAGAAAGCTGGCATTTTTCTGCCCAAACCATCTGTGTTTTACTAATAGTTCTTTGAGTCACATAACTGAGAATGACTCTCCTGTTTTAGGTTGTGTATTGCTTCCAGACATTGAGACAAAGGAAGCCTAGGTGTGAGGAGAGAGGGTCTTCCTGACAGGATGGCCTGGGATGAGCTGAGTTCTGCCCTGATCACATTTCAATGTGCCCTGCCTTAAGCACATACAAAGGAACCTAACACTAGGCCTGCCCTTGCCTTTCTCAGGAACAGGGGAAGAACTTGTTGTTGTACTGGTGTTGGATTTTAAGTCCAACACCTTCCTAACTGATACACTGACTGGAGTTGGAATAGTTATTTATACTATTCCAATGTCCAGCGCCCCCCTAAGGCAAGTTGTTGTAATGACTTGCATGATAAAGGAAGGCGTGGTAACGTTGCAGTTGAGGTACTGACTGCGGTTTAAAAGCATGTGTGGGAAATACATGCGGGGTTCTGTCAGACAACCAGTGGAATGCATGTAACTTTTTTTCTCCAACTGGAAACTAAATTATGGATGTAGAAACTCTTCTTTGTGTGTTTTACAAGCAGTATGCATGAACCACATCCACTTCTTCCCAGAGACAACCCATGTTTCCACCTCTAGCACTACATCTACGGTTCTAAAATATCCAGCTTCCTAGAGGGTAATTGATAATTTTCCAAATGCTCAAGTGGGCAGACATTACAAGTAGCCAAAATGCCTTTGCAAAGACCCTCTGCCTGGTTTCCAATTATATGACGGGTCTGGTGGCTCAGTGGACTAAAGCAGCCACTGCAGGGGCCTGTGTTCGACCTCATGGTCACAGGTTCAAATCCCGGCGGATCCACTCAGCCTTTCATCCATCTGAGGTCGATAAAATGAGTACCATTGAGTTGGGTAACAATAAACATCTGTTATTCAGCGCCAGGACACCTACGGGTAATCGTGCGCTTTACAAATACACCTGTTATGTTATGTTATGTTATGTTTATGTTATCAATAAATTGACTTCTTGCAGAAAAATAAAATCTCCAGGGCTTTTGTGGATGTACAGTGTCTAAAACTGCTGTTCATGGGGCGTGGCCTAGAGGTATGTGCTTCATGCGAGCTCCGGCAGCCATCGACAATATCCTACATAAACCTGCCAGATTACTGGCTAATTTCCTTTTCTCTGCCTCGCCCTGGCCAAGGGAACACAGCTGCACCGTCAGATAGGGCGCATGGAGAGGGAAGCGTGACGGGGCGGCACCCGTGGAATGTTTGAGAGGTTCTAGATAAGGTGAAGCGGGATGCGGTGCTTCGCTAGGCCAATAATTTAAAGACCGATATGCTATTGTTGCAAGAGATGCATCTCCTTAGGTCTAAAACTTCCTGTTTGACTCGTTTTGGTTATGTCCACACTTTTCACTCAGGATTTACAAGGGGCTCCCAGAAAGTGGCTATTCTTATACACCGAAGACTTCCCTTTCAGCCTCTGAAGACTTGGGTAGAAATGCAGGGGAGGTTTGTCTTCGTGACGTGGACCATACATGGGAACTCATAGTTATTGGCAGTATCTATGCCCCTTCAGCACTTAGTCAAACATTCGTAGACCGACTTGTAGATATGTGGGGATCCCTGCTGAAGGGAATGGAAGTCATTGGTGGGGACTGGAATGATGTTATGTATCCTGAACAGGATAGATAGCGAGCCTCTGGGGTGCAGGGTGTGATTGGGGACTCCTGCCTGAGACCTCTAGCGGACACGGTGGGATGGGTGGATACATGGAGGGCTCATCACCCCACAGAGACAGGCTATACCTTCTATTCTTCGGTACCTGGGTCATTCTCCCGGCTAGATTACACATGCGTGCCGATGGGCCATGCTCATAGAGTGTCTGAGGTTGCAATGCTGCCCAGGGGACTCTCCGACCACTCTCCAGTGGCACTGTGGTTTCTAGTGGGCCCCCATTCGCCCATCATTTCGCTGGCAACTCTCCCCCTGGCACTTGCAGGACCAGACATATAGAACACATGTGCACCACGCTATAGCTGAATATTTCTCCCTTGACGAGACAACTGCCTCCTCCAAGGGTATCCTATGGGAGGCGATGTAGCCCACCAAACATGGAGTTGATATCAGTTTTTGCACGGCGGAGTACAAACGGCATAGAACTAAACTCTTGCAGATTGAGGCTCACATACTGGAGTTGGAGAGATGTGGGAGGGAGGATGGGGGGACAGACACATCAACAGTTGGGCCTGTCACAACAGCAGTACCAGGTGGTGCTGCTGGAGGAGGCCAGATGCACGTGGCTGACCTCGCAGAGCAGGATCTATCAATGGGGAGACAAGTCTGGGAAATTATTACACAGACTGTGTCAGAGCGCCCTGTTGCCGGTTCAGATCCCCACTACTCATGACGGTGATGGTGTGGTACTCACTGATCCAAATGCAGTGGCCAACAGCTTTGCCGGCTTTTATCGGGCCCTATATGCAAATAGAGATATCTTGACTGACGCGCAGGTCACAAATATAGACAATCTACCCACGAAGGCATTATCGGCTGCGGCAAGAGCATCGCTAGATGCTAGTCTCACAGTCAAAGAACTGGCAACAGCTCTGTCGAAGTTGCGTCCAGGGAAGGCCCCAGGTCCAAACGGGTTCCCCAGTGAATTTTTTAGAGCATACATGCCACTACTGGGCACACATTACCTGGATACGATCCAGGCCATGCTGGAAGATGCGCACATGCCCCGGACTGGCGCCACACTGAGATATTGTGTTTCTAAAGCCGGGTCGTCCCCTGGAGCTCCATTCCTCATACCGCCCGATCTCCCTCCTAAATATTGAAGCCAAGCTGCTGGCGAAGGCCCTAGCCAATAGATTGATGCTCCATTTGGCCGAACTGGTGCATCCGGATCAGGTGGGCTTCATGCCTCATCGGGCTCGCGTCACAACATCCGTTTGGCTCACAACGTGATAGCTGCTGTGGATTGATTGGGTCGTCCAGCTGCCTTACTGTTAGCAGATATAGACAAGGCGTTCGATTCTGTCAGTTGGTCCTATTTATTTGCACTCCTGCGATGACTTAACATGGGCCCTCGCTTTCCCTCCTACATTCATCTGTTGTACACTGACCTGATGGCTTCTGTACGGGTGGCAGGTTCGATCTCCTCCCCATTCCCCATCAGGCATGGCACCAGACAAGGTTGCCCCCTGTCGCCTCTCTTATTCGTTCTGGCCATGGAGCCATTGGCTGCATGGGTTACAATTGATGGTCTAGTCCGGGATTTTGAGTGTCTCAGGAGGTCTCGGACTGCATTGCGTTGTATGCCGATGATGTTCTGTTCTTCCTCACAGACCCACACACGTCCGGTCCCAGGATCCTCTGAATAAAGCAGGTGTTAGGAGAAACAACAGGACTATATATGATCATCAACAAGTCTATATTATAGCCGCTGCTGGGGTTGTTGGGGGACAGTGCGTGGGCGGTGGACCTGACCGTGGCTGTTGACGGCCTGCAATATTTGGGCGTCTTCTTATCTGACAGTCAGTCTATCTCCTGGGAACGTAATTTGGCCCCCTTGACTGAACGTGTGAAGACGGAGATTAGATCATGGTCTCATTTGCTCCTATCCCTCTTTGGCCGCTCCACCATCTTTAAGATGGTATCCCTTCCCCACCTCCTTTACTAATTGCCAAATCACCCATTCCAAGTGATATAGCCCCAGAGATGACCTTGCCTATGCATTTGAACACTGGGTAATGGGAGATCTCTCCATTCACGAGTATCTATATAGAAAATCGGACATGAGCGCTCTTCCTCTGGCTGCGAGTTTGTGATCCTGATGTGAAGGCAATCCCTTCGCAGGATGAGGAGGTGGGGTCGCCTCACGTGATAGACTCCATAGTGGCAGAACAGACTTATTCCCCAAGTGACAGGCCTATGGGGATTTCAGGATTGGGACCATGTAAGCATTTCCTCTTTAGGTGAAGTCATGCCCGCCTTAACCTCAAATTGTTCCAGGAACTACAATCTAAATATTCCATGCCCCACAGCCAATTTTATAAGTGCCTACAACTCCGCCATGCCTTATCTCCATCTATAAATGGTCTCACAACTCTCCCAGAGTTTAACCCATTATAGGGCAAACTCCTAATGGGAGACCTTGGTGATCATAAAATAACAAAGATTTACCAATCTTTAATCATAAATAGCACTACCACCTTAGATGCCCTCCGAGCAGCGTAGCAGAGTGATCTAGGACATATCGATGGTGATGATTGGACGGAGGCGTTGGAGTCCCCGCGGGTGCTGCGATATCCTACCCTCTGCGACTTATTCAATTAAAATATTTACATTGGGCCTACTTTACTAGACATAGGCTGTGGAGAAAGGGACTTGTTGCTTCCCACGTTTGCCTGCGGTGTGGCAGCGGGGACGGTACCTTTTTCCATACAGTGTGGGCCTCCAGAGCTCTCGCTCAGTTCTGGAGGGGGATTGTGGCGTGCCTGGGTGAGGTTCTGGCCTGGGACCTTCCCATGTCCCCGAAATTACTTCTATTGCATAGCACTGATGAGATTGGGGTAACGGGTATAAACACCACCTGCTGTTTCTTGGGCTTAGCCTCGCTAATCGCGACATCGCCAGACTATGGAAAGCTGAGACTCCACCCTTGTTGGGTGTCTGGAAGAAGGGTATGGACTTCTGTATGGGCCTAGAGACACCTGTATTTCAAGTGAGAGGGTGCCCACAGACACATTCCAAAATCTGGCAGAGGTGGGCAGATCGTTATAGACATCGAAATTCGACAGTATGGGTCGGACATACGTAACGCTTCATAATTCAAGAGTATAGACTGTGGGCTGGGCAGGCAGGGGGAGCAATGGTGGGTTAACGCGCATATTGTTATGTTGTTCCTTTACATTTTTCTTTATTTATTTGCACATCTGCCTGGTTTAAGCCCAGGAAATAATGTCATGTCAATGACTGAGAGTCTATTTGTATCTGTATTTGGTCCTTTCGGGCCAATCTGTGGCAGGGAATCTAATAAAATGTGTTATGAAAAAAAAACTGCTGTTCATAAAGACATCTTTAAATGGAAGCATACATGCTGCAATGGAAGCACACTCTTGTGCACACAACAATAACGAACAGCATGAAGGTAACAGTGTACATGGTTCACACCCATAGGGCAAGTTATCCTGAGTGTTGATTGGTAATCTCTAATATGTTGGAAAATGCCTATTAATGATAGAAAATGTACCATTTGTGCGGGATCAGAGAGTAGGGTCTTCAAAAGCACCTAAGAGGGGTTTTGATAAGTATAAAGAGCAGAAGTGCAAGAACTGTCAAAATAAAAGAGCTGCGAGTAGGGGTATGTAGTGAGATAGGATCAAACTTCATGTGAAAGGCAGTGTGATAAATACGTATTTGAATGTTATGCGAAAAGGTACATTAGAATGAAAACGAATGATCTTGAAATAAAGATTGTATGATATATATATATATATATATATATATATATTTTAACTTTTTATTTTTTTCTCTCGAGAATGGGCATCAAAGAGTGAGAGAGAGACAAGCAGGAAGTTATATCAAGACAGCCAGACAGAATAGAACGAAGACTTTCTTTGAAGTAAAACATACACAAACTGTTACTGAAATCATCCTTTTCGAGCAAAACTAAACTGTAATTACCGCATACGTGTGTCTCTGAGTGAGTGAGCAAGACATAATAGACCAAGAATATTTCAAATGTGTACCATTTGCTTCTAGAGCTACAAAAAATGTTCGGGCAGGACCCCCTTTCCCAACACATTGACAGCATTAGCACAATCTTCTCTTCCCCCACATGAAAATACAAACCCACAATCTCCTCAGCCGTGGGTCCTACCTGATGCACATGCTCACTAGTTTTTGCAGTAGCAAGTTAGGGGCTTATTTAGAGTTTAGAGGACAGGGTATTCCAGCACAAAAATAGTAGTGTACCATGTCCGCAAAACTCGCAATTCCCTCTCTCTTTAAAGTTAGGGGAATTGTCATGTCCCTGCTGACAAAGCCTCTGCTCTCTCCAGTGGGGAACACCTTTACCTGATCCCTTGAATGAGATTGGCCCATTAGTCGAAGTAAGTCAGATCATCCACCCTATTTAGTGCAGATGTTCCAAACTAGTTTTCTCCTTGTTGGGACCCCCGCGCAACCCTGGGGGTCCCAAACATCAAAACAAAGAAATGATCCCCATTCGCAAAGGTTCACTGGTCACCTTTTAGCTGATCATTGCTGTACCTGGGTGTCAACCCTGATACATAATTTGGCCCTCCCCTGTCGCATATTTCCAGTGACCCTGGCTTAGTGTACTGGGATTGTGCCTGGCTGGCTACTAGCTAACACATCCTCAAGGGATGGCACTTTGTAGACACACACGTGGTCCCTGCTGAAGGCAGTGCAGCAGCTGGGACTCGGGGAGGTGAGGCTGAGGCATAGCTACCCACATATGGCTTGGTACTGCCTAAGTCCCCTCTTGTTAAGAACCCAAGACCACCCTCGGATGTTTGCGTACTCCCTTGACCCCTGAGGCAAGCATTTCACAACCACACTCTTTTTTGGATTAGGGGGAGTGACCCCCCGGCCGTATTTATTTACATAATTAAAAAACATTGTATATTATTTTACATTATGTACAAATTAACGCAGAAAGTCCAACATACATTGATAGATATATGATGTCACTTGTCTAATCTTAACATGTTCTAATACAAGAGCCACTCCTACCGTAATCTAAATATGCATATACTTTACTTTCTGCGTGTCCCCTCTAGAGCCTACGGCAAGGTCAATGACTGGCAGCCCACGGATCTGGTAAACTACAACTACTCCACCGGAGTAAGCTTGCGTAGGGGGTACAGCTTGTCGGACGGATACTTTCCCCCGGGCCCCCCCTACGCCCTGAGCCTTAAACTCCATAACGGGGGCTGCAAAATCTGCGCCCTGTTGCGCATGCGCGTGCGAGGGTGGCCACAGGCCTACTGGAAAGAGTGACTCCCCCGGCCCCCGCACCCCGACAGCTTACCGACCGGCTGCCGCTGCCCCTGGAGTTAACTGTTGATGGCCGCTAAGGGCCGAAGACTATGCTTACCAATCATGACCTTACCGCCGACCAGGAACACACGTATAAAATACGACAATATTTTTGCAACAAAAACCACATCAATGAAAAATTCAGCATCAAAAGTTACACCTCACAACAAAATTACCAAAAATAACCCGTTCACATTGTAAAATCACTGGAAGATACCTGAAATGAAAAATTATGAAAAACCGAAGCAATACATCCTTACTGCAATACATCCTTGAACTGCCTGCCTTAAGGGGATGGTGGGTGGGGAAAAACAAATTACGGGCCGCCTATGGCCCGGGTGTCATGCGTCCGAGGAGCAGGGGAACCGGCAAATGAGACTGCTCATACTCCCCCTGCCCCCTTTTAAAGGGGGGTGAGGGGTGGCACCAGGGCAGCCAGTTTAAGCCGGCTTGCCCCTATGGACGACAGCGAGCATGCGAACCGGAAGCACTTGAAGAGCTTCCGGTTCACGCCACCAGCCATCGACCCATTGGTCTGTGACTGCTGGAGGTGGGGGGGGTGCCTTGCGACCCCCCCATCGCAACTCCTGGCCCGGGGACCGGCGCGACCGCCATAATGGCGGCGCGCGCTAAGTTGCGCTCGGCCTTGCCCATATGGCTTGGTACTGCCTAAGTCCCCTCTTGTTAAGAACCCAAGACCACCCTCAGATGTTTGCGTACTCCCTTGACCCCTGAGGCAAGCATTTCACAACCACACTCTTTTTTGGATTAGGAGGAGTGACCCCCCGGCCGTGTTTATTTACATAATTAAAAAACATTGTATATTATTTTACATTATGTACAAATTAACGCAGAAAGTCCAACATACATTGATAGATACATGATGTCACTTGTCTAACCTTAACATGTTCTAATACAAGAGCCACTCCTACCGTAATCTAAAAATGCATATACTTTACTTTCTGCGTGTCCCCTCTAGAGCCTACGGCAAGGTCAATGACTGGCAGCCCACGGATCTGGTAAACTACAACTACTCCACCGGAGTAAGCTTGCGTAGGGAGTACAGCTTGTCGGACGGATACTTTCCCCCGGGCCCCCCCTACGCCCTGAGCCTTAAACTCCATAACGGGGGCTGCAAAATCTGCACCCATGCGCCCTGTTGCGCATGCGAGGGTAGCCACAGGCCTACTGGAAAGAGTGACTCCCCCGGCCCCCGCACCCCGACAGCTTACCGACCGGCTGCCGCTGCCCCTGGAGTTAACTGTTGATGGCCGCTAAGGGCCGAAGACTATGCTTACCAATCATGACCTTACCGCCACAGGCCAGCATAGTTGCCCGACTATCTGGCCCCCCCCTCAGTCCACTGGGAGGTCATGCCCTGTGTCTCGTTCCCTCTAACCATGCAAAGATCTCCTCCAAAAAGGCTAGATTTCCTTTTGACGATAAATGAACCCCGTCCTGCAAAAAGAACTGGTTGCCCCTGATGTACCCGTGCCCCATTGACTTCAATGTTGGGGTCCTAAAAAGACTATCAAACTTATTGTTGATCCGCTTTACCGCGTGATTCAATGCTCTCACTGACTCGCCCCCTCTCCATTGGAACCTTGGGATCATGTGCGACCAGACAATTATGGCGTTGGGGCACCTCTTAGCCAACCAACCCACCTCAGTGAGCAATTCCTCAACCAGTACCCTCCGTCCTAGGCGAGCCAAGTCGTTACCTCCCAGGTGCAGGATCCAGATTGTGGTGGTCCCTTACTTTCACTTAAAGCGCGGTTCACCAGCTCCCTGAATTGCCCCACGCACAGGCCGCCCCGTCCGTGAAACACTATTCTTGCTCCCAACTTACGTGCCCTGTTCTCGTGGTCTCCTGAAAAGAAAATTTTTAAGCGACGTACATATGAATGACCAATGACCCAGATTTCTTGTTGCTCCGGGGCCCTGGGGAGAACTTGGGCCATCACCTGTTCTGCTCGTTCGTTGTTTGTGGACCGCCTTCCCCTTGAGTGACAAGGGGACCTCCAGCTCTTGCGCCGATGAATTGATGCAAACTTCTCCCCTGAGTCACAGGATGAAGAAACTGCAAGCAAACACGGAAATGGAAAATCATCAGTACCTACATAGCCCTGTCGAGAGACCACACAATCTAAGACTGCTGCCATGATACTATGTAACAGTGTACTGGTGGAACCTTCTCCCTGAGTCACAGGATGAAGACAGTTACCCTTCACATGACAACAGATTCAACCTACAAAAGGAAACATACGAGCTAGAGCATGTGTAGCCGCACATAGCGCTTAAAGCAGCTAGATGACCACCTACCGATCCTCTTGACCTGCTCCTCCCTTAGGCCCCTTGCCACCGCTTCGGTGGCCACCCCAATCCTAAAGGAATGGGTCCCAAAATCCGCTGACACCAAACCAGCGTCTTGAATGGCTAAACCCATGACTCTTTTAAACTGAAAAGTAGTGAGGGGCGACCCGTCGCTATGTATCAAAAGGGGGCCTGCTGTACACATCCGCTGCGCCATGAAGTCTTCTAGTCTGGCAACCGGGCAACACGTATTACCTCTAGCTCTATGAAGAACTATGCTATCACCCTTTCCACCCTGATCAGTTTTGGACCTGTGTATGCGAGGGCAAAGGCCGCTTGGAACAATGTAACTTCCCCCGGGGAGCTACAAACCCTCTGTAAAGCCGCCAATGTAAATGTAAATGTAAATCCAGTACTTGTATAGCGCACGAATCACCCCCGAAGGGGTATCTCGGCGCTGGGGGCCGTTGGGAAGATTAAGCGAGCTATTGCCCAGAGTCGCATGGTGCTGGGCAGACCCCTGCCGCCGGAGCCAGGGATCGAACCATGATCCCCAGCGTCCAGCGTCAGTAGCCCTGGCTGCGGCGCCACACCTCTCCCACTACCAATAAACTAGCCAATAAACTAGCCAATGTGTCCACTCCTATAGGTCCACTTCTATAGGTCTCCTTTTGTCCGGTTGCGCACCCTGCAAGCGTTGCCATCCCTTCAAGGCCTGGCGCACTACAAAATTCTTTGTCGATCCCCCTTCCCTTTTGCTTTGGCAAAAAAGGAGATGGCCGTAATGTGTCGCCTAGCCCGCGCTACTGAGTGCCCTTCATCCCTCAGGAAACCAAGGTAAGTGACCACTGCCCCTGGATCGTGCCAGGTTTGCACCCAACTATCCCCCAAGAACTGACAAAATGACCAAAACGCCCCGTCATATGCTCTCCTCGTCCTGGGTGCTAGGCTAGCTGCCACGAGGTCCGATAGGTGGGGGCACCAAGTTGCCAAAGCTGTTCTGGGAAAGGTGTTGGGTATCTCACTGCTTCTGGGAGGTGGGACCTGAATGCCTGCATTTTAAAATGAGACAATGCATCAGCAGCATGATTCAATATACCCGGCACGTGTTTGGCTCTAAAAAGTACATTTAATTTCATACATTGTAACACGATCTCTTTTAAAAGTCTCAGAATCATAGTGCACTTTGCCGCTTGATTATTAATGGAGTCCACCACCGCCATGTTATCTGACCAGAATATAACAGACTGATTTCTCAATTGTTCAGGCCAAACGGACAGTGCCACCAATATGGGAAAGAGCTCAAGGAAGCTTATGTTACTTGTGTGCCCTGATTCTTTCCACCAACCCGGCCACCGCTGCGCAATCCATTCAGGCCCCAAAATGGCTCCGAAGCCCTCGCTACCCGCCGCGTCGGTCATCAGCCCCAATTCCGGACGGGCCCTGGGCGGACCAGGCCACACCACCCTACCGTTGAAATCGCTCAGGAATGCCTTCCAAATGAGCATGTCCTGTTTGACCTCGCTGGATAGTCTGGTGTGATGATGTTTCTCTTTGAGCCCAGACATAGCCAGCGCAATGGAGCGGGAAAAGGGGCGTGCCATCGGTATAATGCGCAGTGCAAAGTTCAGTTGTCCTACCACCTGCTGTAACTGATGCAGAGTAACCTTTCCTTTCAGAAGGCATTGTTGCAGTGCTAACCTAAAATCGTGCACTTTACTATCTGGCAGCCTAGATACCCCTTCCAGTGAATCCAGCTCGATCCTTAGGAATTCAATCTTTGTGGGAGGGCCCACCGTCTTCCCTGGTGCCAATGGGCCACCGAACTCCTGCATGAGGGTGCAGAAATTCGCCAAGGCTGTCTTGCATTCCCCCGTTCGTGGCGCCCCCAGGAAGAGGAAATCATCGAGGTAGTGTAAAACCCATTTGTGACCCGAGTCGCGCCTGAAAGCCCACTCCAAAAAGGAACTAAATTTCTCAAAATATGCACAAGAGACTGAACAACCCATTGGCATACATGTGTCCACATAGTATTTCCCCTGGAACTGAAAACCCAGGAGGTGACAATCCAAAGGGTGCACTGGTAGTAAGCGGAATGCTGATTCAATGTCGGATTTTGCCATCAATGTCCCTTGACCCAATACTCTCAGCAATGTCTACCGCCTGATCAAAGGATGCATATTTCACACTGCACAGAGAGTCTGAAATCGCCTCATTCACTGAATTACCCCAAGGCGCAGAAAGATTGTGAATCAAACGGAACTCCCCCTCCACCTTCTTGGGAACCACCCCCCAGTGGGGAGCAGACGAAGTCCTCCATTGGGATTTTGTCGAATGGGCCCGCCACTCTACCCAACTTTATCTCCTTCTCAATTTTTTGCGCCGCTATACCTGAATTGGACCTAACTGAAAGCTGGTTCTTGCAAAATGCCACGCCCTTGCAACCCTGCGCCGGGATCCTAAAACCTTCTAAAAACCCCTCCCTGATAACCCTTGCAGCGTCGGGGCAATTATACAAGTTTAACCAGGGGATCATGGCGCTAATGTTGATGGGGGATCTAGCCTTGAAAACGGGCGGTTCCTCAATCCTGCTTCTTGCCCCCCTTTTCTCTGGACTTCTTGAGACACTTGGACTCAGGGTGGGACGCATTTCCACAGAAACCACAGGAATGCTTGAACCTACAGGTGCCTGGCGCTCTGCTACAGGTCCGTTTATTGAAGTCAAAGCACACACCCTTCCTCCCAGCGCCCCCTGACTTCCCAGTGGGGCCTCCCGTGTTTCCCGTGAAGCCTGAACGAAAGGGCTGGTACTTAACGTTGTCATGTGTCTGACCCCGACTGTCGGATGACCCCTGTACCAGATGTTTCAGATGAATAAACATGTCAGTCTGATTCCAACCTAAAGCTGGGTCCTGTGCCTTTGCCGTCCTGAACTCCTTATCATATTCTTTCCACCCATTGCCCCCTTGGGTGGCCTGTGCGACAGTGATCCTATTTTGATAGCACGCCATCTCAGACCCTACCTCGGGGAAAAGTTCCAGCATGATTGCCATGTAGATAGTGAAACCCTGTATCCAATTGGCTAAATTCTCCTCTACTCTGTACTTCAAAATTATGTTTGACCACTCCTTGTGATGTGTCCACTCTTTGTTCTTCTTGGCCTCCTCCCTTTCTGTCTCATCTATCAATAGGGAGAAGATACTCACATATGCCCCCTTCCATATCTTCTCTTTTGTCTCTTGGGACAAATGTCACCCTACATGTTCCCTGCCTGAGCGCATCTCCCCCATACCTAAAGGAGGCAATGGTTTACTCATACCTGTGGGAACCGCTGTGTCAACCGGCGTTGCTGTTCCCGGATCCGTTGTTGCGCCTGCTGGTACCACTGGGCCTCCGCCACCACCTACTGGTATTACCGGTACCGTGCCCACAGGGGTTGGACCCCCAACCGGTACTGCCGGCACCCCATTCGGCACTGGTGCCTTTTCTGGTATCACTGGGCCTCCACCCCCTCCTACTGGCCCTGTGACGACTGGTAGTCCGCCACCACCCGGTATAGCTGGCGCCCCGTTTGGCTGGTCTCTCCCTAACTGTGCCACAATACGTCTGGCCTTCTCAAGCGCATCACCCCCGTTTCCTGATGCCCCAGCTGCTGGGGACCATCCCCCTACCGTCTCCAGCCACAGAAGTACTGCCGCCAGACTGGACACTATGTCCGGCTGCTCTGGGGTGACCCCCCCTGATAAAGGAACCGATGTGGCCGGGGGCTGTCCTTCCACCGGCACCACATGCCCTGGCGCACTCGGCTCCCCCTCTCCCTGCGGGCTTGGCATTGGCCCCTGGAGTATAGGTACCACCTCTCCTGGTCCCAGTCCCGGGGCCCTTCCCCCTCCTCCCCGCTGTTTTGCTTGTGCCTGCTACGCGTGGGCAATGGAGGCAAAAATTGCTTTGGAGGCACGACCACCCGCCTGGGCCTCCCTTCCTCTCCTACCGGCCCATCTACTTTCTCTTGTAATCTATTTAAAGCCTGCCCCATGACCTGAACCTGTTGCATCAAAGCCTCAAGCATGACGTCAGTCCGTGACCGCTTCTCACTCTTCTTTGCCTTAGGAGCCATCGCGATTCAATGCGCTGTTATCCCCTAAACCACTGTGAGACCCTGCGCACCGACCCAAACCCAATGCACACACCTCTACCTGAGGGGTTGTAGCAGCCACCGGCCGGTCTCTGCACCCACGTAACCAGAGCCACGACCCACTGGTAACCCAGTGAGCTCAGGTGAGTCGCCCACTCAAACCCGCGTGGCTCCCGGAAATGGCGGAATGCTGACCTGCCGGTGCTGCCTTCTCAAGCGATCCACCGTACCCTTCGATGGTCCTCCTTGCCTTTGAAGTCTTGCGGCAATGCTGCGACGTCTTTAAATCTTGCTGTGGCTGTGAGGGCACAAAAGAATACTCTCGTGTTGCGCAGCGCGGGCCCCTGCCCCCTCACCCGCAAAGAAACCAGCAGCCCCCTCAAACACAGGTGGCCTCTTTATTCAATGAATGCACATGCTCAAACCCTTTTAAACCTTTAGTGCAGACCAATGACCACAGTCTACCTGGCCTTATGCAGTTAATGAATGCTGGCGAAGTAACAACCTATGTGACCACAATGCTAATTAGTTCCAACGATAATTATCTCCCTCGTGCTTGTGGCTCGCTTTCCCCAATGTCTCTACTGCCAAGAAATTATTCGCGCCCTCCACAGGCCTGCAGCCCCCACCAATGGCTCTGCCCACCCTGACACACGATGCACCACAGACCTAAAACGCTGCTGATACCATTAGGCCACAGTGACTCTCTCTGCCCCCAGTGCACCCGATCGGGCGCTCTGCCCTCTTCCCGCTGGCCTCAGAGACGCTCACGGCTCGCCCCCGGCGCTGCCGCTGACACTCCTTGGTCACCGCGCACGTCCGCTCATTCAGGCAATTCCCCTTACCCTCACCAGCCTCCCGCAAACGGACCCGCTCTTCCCGCAGGGACCTCGCGCTGGGCTCGCGGCAGGCACAACACGCGCTCACCAGCCTCCCTGATGCCCCGCAAACCACTCGCCTCTTCTGGGGTTCCACTGATCAGCTTGCCCCACGCCTATCCCGTACACCACGCGACCTCCGTCCGAGGATCCAGAAACCACGCGACCTCCGCCTCTTCTGGGGTTCCACCGATCAGCTTGCCCCACGCCGATCCCGTACACCACGCGACCTCCGTCCGAGGATCCAGAAACCACGCGACCTCCGCCTGTAAAACACAAAAAGAAAAACAAATTACGGGCCGCCTATGGCCCGGGTGTCGTGCGTCCGAGGAGCAGGGGAACCGGCAAAAGAGAGACTGCTCATACTCCCCCTGCCCCCTTTTAAAGGGGGGTGCGGGGTGGCACCAGGGCAGCCAGTTTAAGCCGGCTTGCCCCTATGACGACAGCGAGCATGCGAACCGGAAGCACTTGAAGAGCTCCCGGTTCACGCCACCAGCCGTCGACCCATTAATCTGTGACTGCTGGAGGTGGGGGGGGGTGCCTTGCGACCCCCCCCATCGCATCTCCTGGCCCGGGGACCGGCGCGACCGCCATAATGGCGGCGCGCGCTAAGTTGCGCTCGGCCTTGCCCAGGATCAGGGCAAACCTTTATAACCCACAAGTTTGTAGTCTATGGCAGTAACGACTCGGGCTCTATCTTCTAATCCATCTCATGACACACAGTCCACTCAACTAAAATATTCAAGGAAAGGGGACCAAGGAAAGAAAAAACCCTTTAATTCTGCATACAGACCATACAGACATGCTGAGTGTGTGGCACTTATTCATTTTTTTTTTTGTAAACAAATTTTATTCACAAGTACATAATGATCACCACTCAGGACACAGTGCACAGAAAATTACATTCTTTAACATCTTGGGCAGATATAATGCCACCCTCTTAACCATTTCTTCCTCGCTGTTGTCCTTGCCTCCGCCCATATTTCTGCAATTGTCCGCCTAGCCGGCATTGCTAGGATATTGGCGATCTACAACTCTATCTAGCTTGTCGAAGCCTTACCGCTCCAGGCTTGATCATATTCTGGTCCATCTCAACAGTCAATGGGTTGACAAGATAACAACTCCCCCCCTGCCCTCCTCCCCCCACAAGCCCTGCCCACACCCCCTCCCCATCAGACATGTTGCTCTACCCCGTACCCCACTGCGTCGCGCCGCACTCCCTCTCCCAGACCCTTCGGAACCACCGTGTCAGGAAGTAAGCATCCACTTAGGGGAATGCACTCATACCATTCTCACTATCCAACATCCAAACCTCCTACTCAACAAAGGCAACGTTCCAGATCACAAGTACGGGTCCCCCCGTCAGAGGGTCAGTCATCGTCATCTGTCGGGCTCTTGAGCAAGTCCACCATCGCTACCCATGTCCTAGCCGCGTCCAACAATTTGTCGTTATTGGTTCTCTGAGCCATTTGTAGTCTAAAAATCCCCTCACAGTCAGCCCACTTTATAAATTCTCGCAGCCATCGTGCAGCATTAGGTGCAGTGACCGCCTTCCAATGGCTAGTAATCTCTCTTTTAGCTAGGACTAATCCTAAATCTATAAATTTACTGGTAACCTTATTACGGGCAGTGTGGGGGAACCAGTGTATCAGACAAAAACCCGGGGTCTGCTGAATATCTCTATCTGTTACCTCACTCAGTTTGGCCGTGACTTCCCCCCAAAACCCGTGTAGCAGTGGGCATTCCCAGAACATGTGTACAAATGTGGCATTTTCTAGTTTGCACCATGGACAGGCTGTGCGGGATCCGAAAAACTCGTTAATTTTGTGAGGGGTGAGATACGCCCGATGGAACACATAAAACTGTATTAGTTGAAATCTCGCGTTTCTAGAGCATTTCCACGCCCGTTCCATCAGCGCCTCCCACGGCTTTTCCCCTATAGGTGTCCCCAGGTCCGCTTCCCATTTAATACGCAGCCCCTCTAAAGGGGTTCTGAACCCCCGCGTAATTCGCCGATACAGACAGGTAACCGCCTTGACCGTCCCCGTTGAAGAGACTACATATTGGCAGGGGAGAGATGTCGGCGGTTCAGCCATCCCATTCTTCCAATGTTTGCGAATGGCTGCCGTCAATGCCGCATGCAAGAGAAAGTCTTGCCTGGGTAGTTCATATCTTTCCATAAGGTCTTGGAAGGGTATAAGAGTACCATCTTCATAGAGGTCTCCAATATTGGAGATCCCCAGATCTCCGCCAATCCCGTAACCTCTGCCAATCCCCTCCATGCGGCAACGCCTCGCAAAGCCATAATGGAATCTCAGGGGCATATGAGGGGCCCATTTTAATTCTCCTATTGGCACGATTCCAGCATTGACGCACCACCCACAGGTCCCTCGGTACCTCCCTTTCGCGTAACGGCAGCTGGAGAAGAGTCTGAGAAAGCTGGCGGAGTCCCGGGTCCATGCCCCTTTGGTCCTCATCTGCACGCAGCCTCCCTGCCATCCACTTCGTGAACCATTAAAATTGGGCCGCGTGATAATATGCCTCAAAATCAGGGGCTGCAAACCCTCCCTCTTGCCTAGGTCGCATCATGGTGGTTAGCGCCACTCTACGTCTCCCAGAGCCCCATAATAATCCCGTAGCCATGGTGTTTAGTTGGGTAAAATATTTTCTAGGTATCCATAGAGGCAGTGAGCCAAAATAGTAAAGTAGTCAGGGCAGGGTCACCATCTTTAGCAACGCCACTCTCCCCGCTACTGAGAGAGGTAGGGTCCCCCAAAAGTAAAAGTTGCTCCTGGTAGCTCTCAATGCCCGTCCTATATTGCCTTCGAACAAGTCAGAAGGCTCATGATAAATTCTAACTCCTAAATAAGGCAAGCAGCTGTTTTCCCATCGCACATCCAGTCCCTCTGGCGGTTCGTCTCTACCCCCACGGACCGGGAAAAGGCACGTCTTATTCCAGTTGACTCTGAGCCCCGCCCTTCCGCCCTAGTCTGGCCAGCAATTCTCGGGCACCCTTTAACTCCTCATCAGCATTGGCGAGGAACATTAAAAGATCGTCTGCATATAGGGCAATGTAGTGTGCCTGACCCATCACAGCCAGGCCCCTGTAATACCGCCCCGATCTTGCATGGATAGCTAGTGGCTCTATTGCCAGGGTGAACAGGAGGGGAGACAGCGGGCATCCCTGCCTCATCCCCCTGCCCACGCTGCAGGCTTCTGATATCACTCCCCCGGTACGAACCCTGGCAGTCGAGAGGTTATACAGAATCCTCGTCCAAGCCACAAATCCCTCGCCCAATCCAAATGCCCGCAAGACCCTGAACAGATATGGCCACTCGAGACTATCGAAGGCCTTTTCAATATCAATCGATAGAATGCACGCCTCTCCCCCCTCACCCACTGAGCCATGTACCAGTTGACACAGTCTGTGCACATTCATAGTCGTATTCCGGGAAGGAATAAACCCAGCCTGGTCCACATGTACAAGTGTAGTCATATGGGTCATCAATCGACTGGCCAGAATACTACTCAAGATCTTATAATCTAGGTTAAGCATAGCGAGAGGACGATAGGTGGTACGATCCCACGTCGGCTTATCCGGTTTGAGGAGCGGTATGATTACTGCTTTTCTAGTTGAGCAAGGTAGGCAGCCATCTTGCTTTGATCTATTGTAGAGGGCTAACAGATGGGGTGCCAACAGGTCCACATACGTGGTATAAAACTCAATCGGTAGCCCATCGGTGCCGGGGGTTTTGTTCTTGGCCATACGCTTTATGGCTCCTCTGATCTCTCCTAACTCCACTGCCCGGCCTAAGATCTCTGCATCCTCCGCCTCAACCTGCAGTAGTTCTATGTCCAGGAATCCCTCCTCCTCCAGTACTCTGGGATCTAACCGACTTTGATACAGAGTAGTGTAGTATTCCAGAAACTGTGTGTTGATAGCCTGCTGCCCATAGTATTGTTGTATTCCTCTTAGGGTGTCCATAACAGGCTTTCCAATATCGTGTCCTTATATAGGCACAATTCGCCCTGCCCTTATATAAGCACAAAATCCCAGGCCTTATTTAGGCATTAAACCATGCACTCCAAATACAGGCATGGTCTCCGACATCCGTCCACCCTAACGTCACAACGAGTTCATGAAGAACAGACCCTTAGGCTGCGGGAGTTTCCCTAGTCCAGGACTATTGATTTCTTCAAGGACTCATATATTATGTATGAACCGTTATTCCTTAGGGGTTCATTCATGACGTCTTTCGCTGTCCAATTCACGTCAATGCTAACATTCCTAAGGTACTCTCAGGTATAAATATACCTTCCCTAGCCCCTGTAAACTAGAGGAGACCTCGACTTCAGAGGAGCTCGTATCCCGGCCTGATGCACTGAGAAGACGCTGTCATCCCTGCACGCAGAGAGTCCCTCTTCCAGTGATCTGACTTCCCTTGCGGGGTGTTGGAGTTCGAGTCTGGCAAAGAGATTCCAACCTCTCTCATTCTTCAGGTATGGAGCTGATAAGAATCTAGAGGGACTCTTGGCATACTAGGCATACTAGGCTTAAACATACTCCTAGTATACCATAGTAAGGAATACTTCACCTACTTCATACCTCGTCCTACACCTAGGTTAGGTTAGGTACATTGGGGTAGAACTAGCTTAGCAACGCATCGTATGAGTACTCGCATTTTTAGTCTGTGTTATTTATGTAACAGCATCTGTACTAAAAGATAATGCTATCGCAGTATTATTTATTTCTACTGCTCACCCTGTACATTATTTATCTCGCATACTGTCTTGTGATCGTAACAGCACATTATACTTACACCAGAAACAAGACTGTTCAATAAATCTTTTATTGAAAACGCCCGTCTATTCTTTCTGTGTAAATCTGAGGAAAACTAAGCATGCACGATTGAGCTGAGTGAAATAGTTATCTATTGTTTCCACGACTCTGGGACACGTTCTGATTCTAAAGGGAAACACAGTGGTCATGTTTTGCGGCTGCCAGAAACTACTCCCTTCTTGTTGTCAAGGAGTTTCTAGTGGCCTCTGAGCTAGCTGGCACAAGTAATTAAGTTTAATATACTCGATAGGGACATACTGACCTTAGTCCTATGTCAAACCTATAGGATATATTATTCCAATGCGCAGAGCCTATTAGGGAAATAGGAGCTACACTACATGGCGCCCAACGGTTTGGTAAGGCGGTAATTCAATGTTAGATACTGAGTAACTCAGCCGTGCTTTTTTCTCTCAGAGACCCCGACCCATATACTCCAAAAGACGTCTGGAGTGGGCAGGGTTTAGTATCCACCAAGGCTACATAGGGAAGTACCCTATATATTAGCTGTTTGGTTTGCTCAACGTTGAAGGATACAGTGTTCCAAAATATTGTGCACCTTATCTTTGTTTCCTTGAAACTTGTTCTACATTTTTCAAAAAACAAAATGCCTGACGGAGACAATAACACCGAAAACGGTGGTGCTGCGGCTGATCAAGCCCAAGCAGCAGTTTTTAACAATAAAGGTTTAAATGAAACCGAGGAGGGTGTTATAGACATCCCTCAAAACTTAAGAAGAGCCATCACTCTAAAACTTATAAAACATGGCCTACCGCCAAGAGGAGGTAGAGCAGTTTTCGTGATAGAGGCACATCAATCCTTTCAGACAGAGGTATTCTATTCATGGGTAATACTTCCTGAATGCAATCCAATATCACACACATTTCACTTCTACAAAGAAGATGATCCACCAGAGGAATACATTCCTTTCGAGGATATTGAAATTCCATTAACATACCAGGAGCATCAGCTCTGGTTTAAAGGCACCCTAAAACATCACAAAAACATTACCAGGCTCGGTCCACTAGGTAGACCAGGAGCAACATGGCCGATTTTAGCCGGCTACACACCTCATCCTGAACTGGATATAATGACAGATGAGGAACTACATACTCAAATAAAAGAGTTAATAAAAATCTACAGACAATTGGTCCAATATGTCATGCGGACTCTTACAGTCCAACCACCATTCACTATTCAAAATCAAACTCCTCAACAGGGGAATACACTAAAAATTACACCACAGACTCTCAACTCAGTCATGGGTAAAATGCCCACAAAACGTGAGCAAATTCCATTTTGGATAGCTCAAAAAATTACTCAAATCGAAGCAGTATTTCCAAATACTAGCCCGTATGAGAAACACAGAATCCTAACAATCAGTTTACCAATGGGGATCACACCACAACTGGAGGACTGCACCACTTGGGGTTCAGTCTTTGCTGCCATCTATACTAAAACACATGGCATTCCGTCAATAGCAGTAATACCTGATGTCCTAAAAGAAATTCAAAACGAATACGGGGCAGAGCCTGCTCTAAATTTAGGTATGAAATTACTGAAAAATTTCGACCAGGTCTCAACAATAATATTATCTAATATTAAAGGAGAGGCAGCAGCAGTGGCGATCCGACAAAAATTGAGGGAATTCGATGTTACAGAACATCAAACTGAGCTACCCAGAATAATAGAACAATCTTATGCAGAATTAGGCAGACATAGTTTGGGTGGAAGACCAGTGAAGCCGAAGCTATCTGAAAGTCCAGAAAAGGACTCAATTAAACAAACTCCTACATCTTCTAAAAAGAAGTGGGAAACTAATAAACAAAATTCAAATGAGAAGCGTTCTCAATCCCGAGGTAGGTCTCCTCAAAAGGAGCCCTCTGAAAGGAGGAATAACCTCAGGAATAGGGATAATTTGAGAAAACCTGATAGGTATCATGATACTGATACACGTTCCTCGCGTCCCTTTCAGATCTCATCACAGACTTCGGAAAGAAGAGGACGGACGGAACACAGAGAAGAACGCGTGAAATCGACAGACGACAAACACGCTCCAAAAACTAAAACAAAACCTCAATTCTCCAAAAAGAAAGTAGCAGGTCTAAAGATTAGACATGCCGAGAATACTGAGAACACAACTCAAGAACGGAGAATGGGCTCAGACCATGCTGGACAGTGCAGCAGAAGTCACAATAGTTCGCCAGAATGTGAAGGAACTTCTGGAGATAGTGGACTTGAATGAATACATTAAAGTAGAGACTGTAGACACCAGGGTTAGTACTCCACAAAGGTTATTTGAAATAACACTCCGGATGGAGGGAGACAAACCTAGACAGGTGAAAGCACTTTTTTGGGAAAGACTATCAAAGGGCTATGACATACTTCTAGCAGAAAAAGACTGGCCACCACAATTTGTCAGGGAGTGCCCACATGGCAAGGACATTATTATGCCAGCCTTCTCCAACCATATTCCAATAAATCTAAAATATACATATGCCAGGAAATGGGCAGTAGCCCAGGCCCCAGCATTATATAAAAATCATGTAGGATGGGATGAGGATTCACCTCACCATAAAATACATCTGAAACATGAACCTACTGCACAAAGGCAGTACCCAATAAAGCAAGAAGCTAAAAAACAGGTCAGGGAGATCTTAGATCAACTTGAATACCAAGGGGTGATTGAAACATGCACCTCCTCAATGAACAATCCTTTGTTTCCTGTCTCCAAACCAGACAATACATATCGTCTAGTTTTGGATTACAGACACCTAAACACTTGTTCTAAAACTTTTACAGTGCAAAATGCACATAGCACAGCATTAATGAATAACATTGTGCGTAAAAAATATAAAACAACATTAGACATCTCAAATGGTTTCTTTTGTCAAAACATAGCACCTGAAAGCAGGTACTTAACATCATTCTCCATAATGGGGACCCAGCGTCACTTTTGTCGACTCCCACAAGGGTTCAAGAATAGCCCAAGTTTATTCTCAGCGAGGGTAATGGAGTTACTACAAATTTATGACAATGAGGCATTGTCCTATGTCGATGACATCTATCTGACAGACGATGACCTGGATAAACACTTGAACAGGGTGAGCACCATTATATTGGGTTTCGCCTCTGAGGGCTACAAGTTCAACTTTAAAAAGTCCAGAATTGTCCATCTCAATGTCCTATTTCTAGGATATGAGCTTTCAAGTGAAGGCAAGAGCTTGGCAGCTAACTTTTTAGAAAAGTGTGCGCTGATCCAACCTCCAAAGACGCTAAAAAACTTACAATCCATCCTGGGTTTCCTAAATTTTGGAAGAACATACATTCTAAACTACGCAGAAAGGGTTAAACCTCTCTACGCATTAATCAAACCTGATTTTTCGATCAGAAACTGGACACAAGAACACACAGAAATCTTGCGTTCACTACAAGCTAACATGTTAGCAACAAATCACTTACAAACACGCGTAAGTGAACGCAATTTGGTGATCCGAATAATTTCGGGTCAATGCGGATTCACCTACTTAACTTTCAATGAGGGTGAGAAAATCCCAATAGCGTACAAATCACACTTGTACCCACAAGCGGAAATGCGCTTCAGCTCAACTGAAAAAATTCTAACAGCAGTTCAAACCGCTGTAGCAAAAGAAAGAGCCTTAGCCCAAGGGAAACGCATTATTGTCGTAACCCCGGTACCTGCTTTAGAAGCGGTTACAAAAGCAAGCATTCCAAATGCTAAAGCATTACATCCAAGATGGATACAATGGGTTAATTCTCTTGCTGCAACAGATGTTGAATACGTTTTTGATCCAGATTTAAAAACACAAGCATTCCTGCAGTATGAACATGAATGTCCCCTGCCTACTGAAATTCTGCCTCTTGATCAGTACGAATTTATAATTTACACTGACGGATCCGCACAACCCGCAATCGGGAGTAAGCAAGCTTACAGTGCAGCGTGTGCTATCGTTAAAGGTCGCATGCAAGATGGCATCTTCAGACCTATGGTCACAAAAACGCAGTCTCTAGGAGATTGTACAGCTCAGCGAGCTGAACTACAAGCATTCAAACTGGCACTTGAAACTACAGATCGCGAATTCCCCACACTAATCGTGTGCGATTCTTTTTACTGTGTGCAGTCGTATAATGAATATATACAAAACTGGCTTGAAAACGGTTTTAAAGATGCGAAAGGTGGCACAATAAAGCACAAAATGCTTTGGGAACAAGTAGTTCAGTTGAAAAACGAACTACCAAAGGCTCACGTGATCCACACACTGAGTCATCAACGTGATGGCGTTCACGTTGCAGGGAATTCATTGGCTGATGAAGCCGCAAAGGGGGCTGTGCAAACGGCTTCCGTAGCTGCGATCACTCGTTCAAAAACAAAAATAGACGGTGAGATAATGTTGGCTGTCAATGCTTCAAGCAAAGGCAGCAGTGCAGCGTTACCAAAAAAGTTTACACTCAAGTACTCCTATGTAATTGATGCGAACAACGTTCCTTTTGCTCGAATCCCTGGAGTGGGGGATAGGGTAATTCCAAACAAGGAACGCAGATTAGGACTAATCCTAGCAGCACACGAAGGGATAGCTTCTGCACATGCAGGTGTTTCAGCAACAGTATCTTTACTTAAGCAAAGATATTGGTGGCCTGGCATTCGGAAACAAACTAAAAACTATGTTTTAGAATGCGATATTTGCCCAACAGATGAAAGTGTCAACAGTGAAACGTCCTGCGCAGACACCCCTGCTAATTTCAGACAAACCATTAGCTTGTGTTTACCTGGACCACTGCGGTCCCTTGCACAGGGACGGTAATTATAAATATATCATGGTTGCAGTGGATTCATGCTCTAGGTTCCTATGGTTATGGCCTCAGCGCTCAGCTGACGCTCAAACTGTTATAAAAGATTTGTGAGTCTTTATCGGCATATACGCAATAGGCACGTTACATTCTGACCAGGGTCCTGCGTTTAGCTCTCGGGCTTACAAAGACGCCATGGCCAGTCTGGGCGTTGCATTGCGGTACTCCTCTCCATTCCATCCTGAGGGAAATTCGGTTGTGGAAAGGAAAAACCGGGACATAAAGCAGTCTATAACAGCTAGAGTATTAGGCTCGGGTGGGTCAAACACCTTAGTGGAGTTCAACGTGCTTTGAGCAACCTGCCAAGAAGTTCTCTAGGGGGGGTCACTCCAGATGAGGTCCTATTTGGGACAAGAATGTGGGTACCAGACTTAGAAAACGTAGGCACAGTGGTGGAAAATAAACCCTTTGATATCAAAGATCGTTTGGCTGTTTTACAGGACTTAAACAAATTAAGAACGAAACAAAGCAACGTGTTCCTACAGCCAACCACCACTGGGGATCAACCGGCTGTCCCAGCAAGGCCTGTCTGGATTCCAAAAGTTGGGGATCTAGTCAGAGAAAAATTGCGGACAAGAAGGAATTTGGACCTTCTTACAGACAACCAGTACCTGTCCTAGCAGTTCAAGGAACAAGAACAGTACTACTGCCGCCCCTTGCTGGAAGAAAGGAGAAAAGATTTGTGTCCATCGACCTCATCAAACCACAGTATGTGGCCAATACTAAATAGTAGGCCTCGTGGACTCCGACCTAGTAGCAAATGCACTCCTCTCGCTACTATCCAAGAGGTTCATACTGAAAGACTGATAACAATCGAGAATTCAGCAGAAACAGATGAAGGACTAAGCAACAATGCTATGGAAATCATCCCTCTTGAAGAACAAGTAACAGTTCGTCCAAATACACCTGTCTACACCAATGTGGCACGTGATGAACTGGTTCCAGTGATTTTTACGAATCCTGATGCAATTCCAACAATTGATAGAAGTGCTTCTGGCTATTTCATAAACTTTGATACGTTCTCAGAAGATCCAAGTGAACCTGAAACGACGCCAGCATCATTCAAATTCAAGCAGCAAATACAAGACTTTCTTCACTCTCTGAAAAATACTTATTTGGTTTCTCCATGGATTGAACTCTGGATTACATCTGGACTTTTTGTTTTCCTGCTCTGGCTAGCTTTGGTAACTACTGTAAGCGTGCTTATAAGTGGCAGATACATCCATGTAAACACTGAAGGAAAAGACGTAAACGTACTTTTGAAACCTCATAAATCTTCCCATCGTGAAGCAAGAGACTTATCATCAGTGAACATCACAGCTGTTCCTATACACGACGGTATAGTGTGGGACAAAACAGATTTTGATATATTCGGTCCGACGGAAGAATTGAACATTCCACATTTGTTTAAAATTTCACTAAGTGATCTAATCTCGTCCATTCTGATGATTGGGACTTTGAGACTGTGACTGACATTATGTTTGTCCTAGAAAAATCTGCTGCATTTTCTAAAAATGAATATTTAGAGGGTTCATCAGACTATGAACAACTGTATTGTTATAACCACTATGGTCATCATTATTTGCATAAATCTGCATATCCAAGAAATGTGTTTATGTTTAACCAATGGGAACATTGTCCTACACCACCTAAAGGTAGTTCAAAAACATTTGCTAGTAAGTTTCCATATTTTTCAGGTTACAATACATCTGATCCAGAAATGTTTTACTATAAAAATGTAAACAAGACAGGACTGAAAATTATGTTAACAAATACAAAACAGATTTATTCTGCATTATTTAATGCCCAACTGTCTAGACAGGGTTTCGACTTTTGGAAAGACACAATAGACACAAAAACTTGTGGGGTACTAAAGAATGGCAAGTGCAGGGGATAGAAGCTTTATTTAGAGCCTGCATCATCCCTGAACAAATGATGTTTTTGAATGAAACAATCCAACAAACATCTTGTCTTGGATTAGCCAAGATCAAAGAGATGAACACACCTTCTGTACCGACTCCTGCTAAAAATAACGAAACACAGGCAGTGGTGACAGTTGACAATATACTACAACTCAACAGATCTAATCCTGATTGGAAAAAATGGTTGATCTGGCCCACAGACACGAATAACTGTCAGGAAAGATTCCTGAATAAAACTCAGGGTTTTACCATTCATAGGCCAGACCCAAGATACGTCCAAAGACAACATCCGGGGGTAGTAACAACATACAGTGTAGGGAAATTATGCCTCGATTGGCTGCATACATGTACACTACAGGATGTGAAACAACACTTATCCTTACTTGCAAAAGACGCAGACCTTAGGGATTTCTTGCTTGGACCAAGAAAACCGCGTCAAAAACGTTTCATATATGCCGGCATTTATGCTGCCTACAATGAAGCATGGAAGGTGTCACAGATAGAGGCCGCAGAACGAATACGTGAACTTGATCGTATTAATTTAGAGAAAACACTCTCTGTGGTCGACAATGGGTTAACAACTTTGTCCTCCAGAATTTATTCACTGGACGGCATTGTATCCTCTGCTATCGACATACTAGAACAAGATTTGGTGATGTTACAACAAGGCCAATTTCAATTACGTTCTATTGTGTTTTTAAGCTGGACGCTGCAATCATTGCAAGCGGGCTATGTGCCTTGGCGTTTCATCAACACAACGTCTCTGTTTTCAGAATACAATCTAACTGATAAACAGATCGAAATGGCACAAAGAGGAGCAAAGTATACAGTGCTGAGCATTGAAAAACTGGAAAAGTTACCATTCACAGTGGCAGAAAAACCAGCTACAGAATGGCTTATTCATGGCAAAATCACACTACCTGTGACTACTTTTCAGTTTCAGTATTGCCTCAGACAAATGCAAGCAGGCAAATATGAAAGGTTGGGTAAGGAATACATTAAGACATCTTGGGCTTTGCCGTATACATATAGATGTTGGAGCGGGGATCGTTAAGTGTTTTTGAGCGGTAAAAACTGTAAACGTGCACTAAGTGGTTCACTTGTATGTCAGGACATTTCCTTGCACGGGGCTTGTAATGGTTCTGTGGCAAATTTGTCTTGCCATCAGCAGGGTACACCAGCTGCTGTGATTAATCCAACGTTTGGACAACTTTCTAATGGGAGTTACCTCATGTTGAATGATCAGAGTTGCTGTGGCATGCTGCCAGGCATCCCATATCTAGAAACGGTCGACTCCAGGGTCACTTGCTGTATGCAAGTATTGTTTGCCCCAATAGACACAGTCAGGGAGTCGCCTCTATGGCCTTCGCTGAACGTCTCTTTTATAAGATTTGATACTTTAAGCAGAATGAAAGCCATGCTTTTACAGCAAACAGTGCCTTTGACCTCGGCCAAAGAAACCTATGATCTACAAATAGCAAGGACTTCGGCTGAGATACAGACTTTAATACGTACAAACTGCCCTATACTTTTCGTTGAAATGATATCACGTATCTTCAACATGTCTGATACAACAGGAATTGTACATGTATTTAAGAGCATCTGCTCCGGTCTGTTAGCACATTTCCAAGCAATTCTCAGAATCATCCCGAACTTTGAACATTCGGTGTTTGGTGGCATACCATTAATTCTAGCACTTGTTGCCGGAATCCTATTTCTCTTCCTGCTGTTGCGCTATGGCCAGCCAATTCGCCGACATCACTCCGAGCGACATGGAGAAAGCTCTCCTTGAACGAAAGTGCCGGGAGCAAATAGTACAGCTTTTGGGCATAAATCGTCTACGGGACCTTAATACCACGTGGTTCCTGTCATTCCGACCAATCTGGCAAGATTGCATCTTACCTGTTCTACGATGCCTGCTATGCGGTGTAGAATGCGTGTTGGACACCTGTCTAACATTTCCATCGGATGCGCCAACGGACGTCGATACTCTGCTGGACCAGATAACGGCCCATGCTATGTGTTGTCCCCAGCGGCTTCCTATCCTGATGACAGCATTCATTGAGATCTCACAGACGCTTCCGGCTGCTGCTGAGATACGAGAAAGAACTACAGGCACACAGGTAACAACGGACGCAAACATTGCGACAATTGAAAGCAATGCTTCACATCTCTGTGCGATTAACCTGCTTCACGAGGTGTTCCAACTCACACCAACTACAGTGGATGATGTTTTGTCTATAGAAATAGATGATCTCATGTTTACACCAGACCCGTAAACTGACTCTGATTCAGCATACAGTGTTCCAGAAATACAGTAACAATTTGGCCTTCATTTTACAAAAACTTGGAACTCTACCAAAAATTGAACTTTTTCCCATTTTTCGAACGAAAATGGTACTTCAATCTGCTTAAAGTAAAACTAGCCTTATAGTACAGACTTGGCGGTCCTTCCACAGAGATTTAGTCATCATATGTGTCTAAAACCAGTTCATTTGATTTTCAAGACATGAAATGACTTTGATTTTTTGAACAACTTATCGAACATTTTTTTGTCACATGTAAATATTACTGCTTATTTTCATTCCGACTGCATTTATTTTGGAAAACTTTATGCCAGAAATGATAAGCAATGCTTCGAATGTACAGTACCTTTTGCATTCTAATATGTTTTTTTAAATGCCTTTTTAAATGGTTTTATGAAATATTTTAGAAATATGCGGTACTCCATTTTTATGTTTAGCATTTTAAATGTTTAGCATTTATGTATTATCGTATACACGAAAGTGGAGTGGGTGTTGTATTCCTCTTAGGGTGTCCATAACGGGCTTTCCAATATCATGTCCTTATATAGGCACAAATCGCCCTGCCCTTATATAGGCACAAAATCCCAGGCCTTATTTAGGCATTAAACCATGCACTCCAAATACAGGCATGGTCTCCGACATCCGTCCACCCTAACGTCACAACGAGTTCATGAAGAACAGACCCTTAGGCTGCGGGAGTTTCCCTAGTCCAGGACTATTGATTTCTTCAAGGACTCATATATTATGTATGAACCGTTATTCCTTAGGGGTTCATTCATGACGTCTTTCGCTGTCCAATTCACGTCAATGCTAACATTCCTAAGGTACTCTCAGGTATAAATATACCTTCCCTAGCCCCTGTAAACTAGAGGAGACCTCGACTTCAGAGGAGCCCGTATCCCGGCCTGATGCACTGAGAAGACGCTGTCATCCCTGCACGCAGAGAGTCCCGCTTCCAGTGATCTGACTTCCCTTGCGGGGTGTTGGAGTTCGAGTCTGGCAAAGAGATTCCAACCTCTCTCATTCTTCAGGTATGGAGCTGATAAGAACCTAGAGGGACTCTTGGCATACTAGGCATACTAGGCTTAAACATACTCCTAGTATACCATAGTAAGGAATACTTCACCTACTTCATACCTCGTCCTACACCTAGGTTAGGTTAGGTACATTGGGGTAGAACTAGCTTAGCAACGCATCGTATGAGTACTCGCATTTTTAGTCTGTGTTATTTATGTAACAGCATCTGTACTAAAAGATAATGCTATCGCAGTATTATTTATTTCTACTGCTCACCCTGTACATTATTTATCTCGCATACTGTCTTGTGATCGTAACAGCACATTATACTTACACCAGAAACAAGACTGTTCAATAAATCTTTTATTGAAAACGCCTGTCTATTCTTTCTGTGTAAATCTGAGGAAAACTAAGCATGCACGATTGAGCTGGGTGAAATAGTTATCTATTGTTTCCACGACTCTGGGACACGTTCTGATTCTAAAGGGAAAAACAGTGGTCATGTTTTGCGGCTGCCAGAAACTACTCCCTTCTTGTTGTCAAGGAGTTTCTAGTGGCCTCTGAGCTAGCTGGCACAAGTAATTAAGTTTAATATACTCGATAGGGACATACTGACCTTAGTCCTATGTCAAACCTATAGGATATATTATTCCAATGCGCAGAGCCTATTAGGGAAATAGGAGCTACACTACAGTATGTTGTGCCATCATCGCCCCGCAGCTCTAAAATCAGTGTCCCTCTGCGCGCCGGGTTGGCCAGCCAAGCCAATAGTGCCCCAGATTTGTCCCTCTCCGCGTGTGTCCGTGCCGTGTATGCCCTATGATCGAAACACCTTAGCCGCTCTACCTGTGCCGCCATCTCTTCCCTGGCCGCCATGAGATCCTCCTTTCTATCCTCCCGTTCGGGTCTATCTCTTTCTACCTCCCTGAGCCATTGTTCTGCCTTCTGTACATCATTCAGTAAGGTTCGACGAACTCCCACCGCTTCCCCGATGCATCGACCTCGAATCACTACTTTAAATGCATCCCACTCATTATGGAGGCTAGTGGTCGTGTTAGTGTTGTTCTGAAAGTACTCTTCTATAGCAGTACCTATGGTGGTTCTAAAGACCTGATCTTCCAGTGTCTCCGGGCGAAGACGCCACCTGGGGATAGTGGACCTAATTCGAACCCAATTCAAGGACACCAGTAATGGATTGCGATCAGATATCGTCCTGGCTAAGTACTCACTCAGCGTGACCGCCATATGCACATCTGGGGAACAAAGGATAGAGTCCAGCCGTACATGCAGCTCATGTAGAGCTGAGAAATAAGAGTAGTCCCGTTCCCCTGGGTGCTGAGCCCACCAAGTGTCCGTCAGTCCCCAGTGTCGTTGCCAGTCCCGTCGGGCTTCTGCAATCCTATGCGTGGGAGCGTCGGGGAGCGGTGGATGGGAGCGGTCCAGGGCCACCTCAGTAATGCAATTAAAGTCTCCCCCCAGAAGTACAGATCCCGTCAAGACCGTTGCCAATTTCTGCGATAACTGTGCAAAGAAAGCAGGTTGTTCGATATTAGGAGCATATATACTTACTATTGTAATATCCCGGCCATCAAGGCGCCCCACCACTACGGTAAATCGGCCTTCGGTGTCAATAATCTGTCTGACACACTGAAATGGCACCCCCGCCCGCACCCACATCAAGGTCCCTCTTGCAAAGGCCGAATATGTAGTATGAAACACCTGCCCCCTCCAACGGCGTTGTAATGCTGCCCCTTCTGCCTTCGTCAAGTGGATTTCCTGTAGCAATGCAATTTGCACTCCTCTTCTTACCAGGTAGGCATGTATTTTGTGCCGCCGGCCCATAGTGTGCATCCCCCTAACATTCCAGGTCATAATTTTGATTCCTACGGAGGTACCCATGGCTCCATTTCTAGGCTCTGACCCCAGAGAGCCCCCATAGCGACATGTCTGACCCCCTCCAGCCCACCCCTATCTTCAAACTTTACCCAACTCCCATTCCCCAGGACAGGTACACAAAAACACGCCCCCATCCAAACAAAGTCAATCATACAAAGAACCATAAAAAGAAGGTGGTGCATGGCTCGCATCCGTTGGCCCCAGAATCCCCCCTGGTTCCCCCCCGTTGTAGCTAATTCTCCCGTTGGGACCCCATAACTCATGTAGGCTCTCCCTCAGTGTGTCGGTTGGGACTCTAGGCCCCGGAGTCACAACAGGTATCCTACCATCTGGTGCCGCATATCCTCTGCAGTCCGATCACCCAAATAGCCCATCCACTGTCTGCGGACTAACGTCCAGAAGTTCAGTATCGGAGAGTCCCTGCGCACTGCTCGATCCCGAACTCTCCACTCCGGCCCTCTCTTTGTCCGTGTTGTTGCTAGTCGGACTGACTTCGCCATGACTAATGGCCGCCACTGCCAGGACTGCTCTGTCTCGTTCCTGGCGACGATCAGCAGGGGAGATGGGCCTCTGTACCGGTGACGAGGTGGACAGCCGAGCTCGAGGAGAGGTCGATTGTAGCGAGCGTGTGTCAGCACCACAACGGGTTTCCAATCAGTCCCAAGCAGCCTGCGGGGTGAGAAAGAAGTGCGTTTCCGACTCTGCAGTTACCCTAAGGCGGGCCGGGAACAGCATAGCGTAAGAGAGATGAAGCTGGTGTAATTTTCGTTTGACAGCCAAAAAGGAGGTTCTCTGCCGTTGTACTTCCCAAGTATAGTCTGGGAATATCATCACCTTACTGTTCCCGATCTGTAGATTCTGTTGCTCCCGGGCTCTCTGCAGTATGAAGTCGCGATCCCGATAATGCAGCAGTCTCACCACCAATGGACGGGGCGGAGCCCCAGGCTTAGGCGGGCGTGCTGGAACCCTGTGTGCACGTTCCAGCGCATAGAAGGGGGATAGACCCTCCGGTGCCACCTCCGTTTTGAGCCAGGCTTCTAAGAACTGGACCGCATCAGCTCCCTCTTCACGCTCCGGAACGCCTACGATGCGGAGATTATTTAGCTTGAGCGCCCTTCACTGTTCTCAGCCCTCATCTCCAGCACCTTGACCCTGTTCACCACTTCTTTCAGGGAGTCCCGTAGGTTGGCGACCGTGTCCGGTATGTCTTTCATGTTAGTTTCGTTGGTCGCTACTCTCTCTTTGAGTTTTCGGTGGTCATCCTTCAATAGGGTGAGATCCGATCCGATGGCGTCCATCCTCGCCTCAAGCGCCTCTTGCGAAGCTATAATGGCCTGCATGATATCCCCCAATGAGGGGTCTCCGGATTGACCAGGCCCTCGCCCCCCAGTGGCAGCGTCATCGTCGTCAGCATGCTGTTCCGACTCTTCCATCCGCAGGGCCTCAAAACCCTTTTTCCTGGATACTCTGCCCATCATGCAACCCGGTGGCGGCAGTAGTAAGTTGTGTGAGGGGGGTCTATGAGCCCCACCCTCCCCGGCTAGATGGTGTTGCAGCTTCACTCCCGCCGGAGTGGTGTCGCCCAGTCTTTGCCAAAAGTCTGCTGGTCAGATGGTCCCTCCTCGTAGGTTCCCCAAGGAGTCGCCCCAAGTGCCTCAAGTATACAGGAAGCGGACCCTCCAGGAGCAAAGACCCTCGCCGCTGTACAGGATCAGTACTGAGGTAGGTCTGTTTCGTTCTCCCTACCGTAGACAGTACTCCTTGCCTGCTGCAGCGGTGTGGACGATGCCCAGCTACAATATCAGGGCGTATACATGCTTCTGGGGAAGTTGCATCTCATGCCCCCTTCAGCAGATAGCCCCAGCTCTCCACGCTCCCGAGCGCAGGGCCTCTGCACGTGTGGCACTTATTCATGGTGGGAATTCACTGGGTTGCATCCTGACCCACCTTGGTACACCTTTGAGAGTGGGGTCCTGTGAAGCCCTAGGCGAGCTGCCCCCGCTAGTGGAGTGCATGGACCATCACATAGGTAGCTTGAATGGGTTCACAAAGCCATTTTCAAGCTTTGAAAGTTGTTTGTAACAGCAAGGATACAGAAGTGTGATAGTCTGATTATACTCGTTTATATTTGTGGCACACCCACATCTCTTTGAGTGGCCTTTAGGGCGGGGTAATAACCAGCAAATTTGGATGGACAAAAGTGAAGAAGGCCTGTGCAGCAGTGGTTTTTTGGAACAGACATTTTTTTATGTATATACATAACAATTCTCAATTGGTTGTGTAATCACGTATGACTTAAAACGGTGCAAAGGAGAAAACCATTATTATGGTCCAGGCTGTAAGTGGAGACACCTCACTGTTCTTGGGTTTTAGTGGCTCTGAAAGATGAATGTTTACGGGGCTGCAGGCTAAACTTTTCCATGGCAGTGCAGTCAAACTTTTCCCATGCAACTGGACCCTGCTCCAATACGTTAACGCAACTTTAATTGATCTCATACTGCACAGAGACAAATTAATAAAAGTTCAATAAAATGTTTTCTTAACTGTGTTGCTATTTTACATTTAGTAATCTGCTCTTTCATTTGAAAATTAATATCTTCACTGACGTGTACTCTTGTCAAGAAGTAATGTGGTTTTGGTGTGTGATGGGCGGGGCCAATGTTGATCTGACTAGCAGTAAGGCAAGCCCTGATCATTCCCATTGGGAACTACGCTCTTATCTCCTGTACCCCATTCTATTGCCCTTCCTCATCATCGCCTGCAGCGCAGGCCCCTTGTCCATAAGAGATTCCACTCTTCACGCTGCACTTAGACCTGCCCCAGCAGCTAAAATGGTCCTGTTGCTTCTTCCTGAAGAGCGCAGCACCACAGGCACTCAATCAAGCCACTGTTTGATTGAAGTTGGTTCACTTCAGTCAAGCACTCACCGCAGTGAGATATGTATTTATTTATTGATGTAACTTGTAATGTTGCTTTACATCCTTTCCCTTAGCTACCTGTTCCCTGCTGCTCAGCCAGTATGAATGTGATGTGTGTGTGGAAAGTTAGAATGTCTGATGAAGTAGTGGAATGCTGGAGTGCCTGGTGGAGTGGAGAGAGAGACAGTTGGAGTGTGTGGGCTGAGCAGCAAGGATGCTGCTCCTGGTGGGGCTGAACTGCTGAACTTATTATCCTACTTACCATCTTGTAACTAAGCTTAATAAACCTCTTACCTACAATCTACTTCATGGCTAATTATGGATTTCGTTTGGATTAAATCATTTATCTATTCTGTGAATTTGGTGACCACTTAACACAAATGACACAAGCTTTTGGGTACAATCAACCAATGCTTAAACCTACACATAGCCTTGATAATCCTTCTGCTTCCAGGTGCTCTGCCACTAAGGGGTACCATAGCACTAAGACGTTTAGTCGAATGTCCATAGTTCAAGGAGAAATGAGCTGAGGCTTCCCGAGTAGGCATATTTTAACCCTATGTGGACACTGTAACACCCAGCCACACTTCAGTGTTAGATGTTGTGGAGAACGTCTTTATCCCTGTACCTTCTTATACCCAGACTCGCAGGTATGTAAGAATCAGAGCCAATGAAATTATGCAGTCCGGCAGTTTTACCCCTCTTACCAAATATTCCACTATTGTCTGCATGTACTACACATTTTAACAAAAAATAATTGTATCTATCTTGAACGGATCCGAAGTTATTAAAACACTGCCACACAGTATTGTTGTGCAGTGGGAAACTTTTTGCTAAGCAGTGGTAGGTCAAGTTTCAGTTGAGTATTGCTGTATTTGGGTTTTACACTCACAGTAACGAGGCTAAACCTTTCCCTAGACAGTGTTAATGTTTACAAGTGACACTTAATTTGCATACTCTTGCTGCATAATTTAGTCCAGCATGTCACATAAATGTGTCCTCCCCTGCTGCATAATGCTAGTGGCTATGGTTATAATCTGTAGGTGTAGCTGTGTATTCATGCTTAGGTCTGTGGACTTTGAGTACTTTGCGCTCTCAAACACTTTCTCTCAAAGCATCCTAGCTCCTATCAGTGCAGAGACAGTCACAGTCACGCCATAAACATAAAGATTTAAAAGCTAGAATGCCGAGTAATTTCTAGTCTTCGTGAAAGTCCGCCTACACAATCAGAATTCATACCTGGGCGTTTAGCAATGATTACTATTACTGTTATTCACCACTGAAGGGTGACTGTTATCTTATTATTGTTTCGTTGAATGTCCCGATGGTGTAGGTGTTATTTATGTGTTTTCTTTCACTGCTTTGTCTATATCCTTTGTAGTTGTGCTCTTTGTATCCTTGGCCGCCCCTCATTTCTATAATGAAGTTTAAGCGTTCAGCAGGATTCTGTGAGACTTTCCTAAAATGTGCTTTTTTTCCTTCCAGTACAACGGCAGTCGGGAGAGGGACGAGTGGGAGATGTGGCATCCCACCCTGGTGGCGGAAGCAGTCTTCGCCATCGCCAACATCTTCAGCTCCCTGCGCTTAATCTCCTTGTTTACAGCAAACTCTCACCTGGGACCGCTGCAGATCTCCCTGGGGAGGATGCTTCTGGACATTTTAAAGTTTTTATTCATATACTGCCTTGTGCTCCTTGCATTTGCCAATGGGTTGAACCAGCTCTACTTCTATTACGAAACAGATGGCGACGAAAAAACTCACTGCAAAGGAATTCGATGTGAAAAGCAAAACAACGCCTTTTCAACGTGAGTTTGCAGGTCTTGTTAGTTTTCTTTAGAAATGCAGTTGTGCATTGTAACGTGGTGAACTTATTAATTATTTTCAGCCTTCATAAAAAGCAACGCACATAAATTCAAGGTGGGCATTAAGTTTAGGTATTGATATCAATTCAACAAAATAGCTGGGTATCGAAAGTGACATTGCATAGCCTTTGACCTCTGATGAGATCACAGAAATCGTATGGGCATGTGTTAATGTTTTGCGACCGAAATCGCGTCGCAAAACATTAATACTTTACAGACTACTGAAAGGTAGTGGTAAGGCATGCGCAAACAGGAAGCGGTCCCAAGGGGACCCTTTCCCCTTTATCAATGTTGAAAAAATATTTTTGCGGGCGTGGCTTCACCTGGCTGCAATATGGACGCACCTTGAGTGGGCTCTGCCAGCCGAGAGGCAAAATCCTACACCATCCGTCCAAAAATGGGGCTTCCGCACCTACTATACCAATATTAGACTATGTTGAGCAGAGCTGCGTTGCCTGACACCGTTTGACGACTTCGGCTGCCCTGGCGGGGACTGCGGATCAGCCTGTGCTTGAAAGCTGGGCCCGATCTGCTGTGCGCAGCCTACGAGGCAGGGAGCCGCGAAGGCTGGATCGGCACTCTGCGCGGACTCGGAGCGGCGGTGCTGAGGTGGGGGCCTGTGGCGCAGGCCTGCAGGTATGTGGGCCGATCTGGCTGCCTCTGACCGCACGGCTAGCTGCACTCCCTGTGAGCGCCAGCCCGCCCGCCGATGGAGGAAAGCTGAACACGGCCGGGCCTGTAGAGGAGCCACCCGGCCCTCACAATGTAATGTAGCAAAGTACACCCCTCGCGACCGGGCGCGGTCCGAGGGCATAAATAAAGAGGCCAAAAGGTGGCACGGATCTCTGGCCGAAGTTAACGGACTCCTGTAGTGTCCGTTATTTTACCCTCACATTTCCCATAGGCCCCGCAGCACCCCGTACCTCATAAGCTCTCTATACTGGCGACGAGGGGGCGAGCCCGCGTCGTGTGACCAGATCCCGCTGCCGGAGAAACTGGCGGTGAAGCGACGTAGACGGCAAGACCGGCCGGTCAGCGCCTGCCGGGTGGTCGACGGACTGGAACCGTAATCGTGCCGAAGGTGCTCAGGTCGGCGCTGAGGTGAGTGGCGCCCTGCACGCCACCAAGACGGGTGAGTGGAGCGAGCGACGGCGCTGAGGAACGTGTCCTACAGCTGAGCAGGTCCCCGGCGTGCACGCCAGCTGAGGCGCAAGTAGGGGAGGGGCCATCGCCAGAGCAGCGCGCTGTTTTCCCAAAGGCTGAGACACGTGGGGGAGCAGGTTAAGAGGACAGCGTCACCCGCGGAGGTAACACGAAGGGCAAGGACAGGCAGTCCAAAGGAAAAAAAAAGAGGCAAAACGTCAGTAGAGGAAAAAAACACGACACGTCCATAAAAAAAAAAAAAAAAAAAAACACTGTGAGAAAAGACAAGGACAGGCAGTCCAAAGGAAAAAAAAAAGCAAGACGTCAGTAAGGCAAAATAAAAAAAAAAAAAAACAGTGAGAAAAGAAAGGAGGCGTCGTCACCTCTAGTAGGACAGTGCCAGGACAGTGCCAGGGGTCATAAAAGACAGACAGCACCTATTTGCCAAGCACAGTCTCATCAAAAGGGGAATGAAGGTGAAGACAGAGGGAAGCACAAGTGCAGGAAACAGACCCAGCAGTTAAGACACACGGTCCTGAGGTTAAAGGTCACATCCCCACTCAGGGAAAAGACACAGTAACAGCTGGCATGGGAGACCCCCAGCGCAGCAACAAGCGGGCCCTGCGCCCATCAGGCCACACTCACATGCGTCAGTGACACCTATACCCCCGTTTAGCCAGCTCGCTGACCCAGCCTCGGCGGCCCCGAGGTGGAGAAGATGGGTGGGGCGGCTGAACCACTACTTCACGGGAACCCGAGAGACGGACGGAACTGTGAAGAGGTCGCTCTTAATGCATTTTGGAGGAGATGAGCTGTACGATCTATTCGAATCATTGCCGAATACTGGAGCAACACACGACTACGATGCCGCAATCGCAGCATTGGATCGCTACTTCGACCCACAGATGAACCCAGATTATGAAAGATTCAAGTTGAGGCAAGCAAAACAGACGGATGCGGAAACAGTTGATATGTTTTACGCGAGGCTAAGGAAGCTAGCAAGTTCTTGCACCACAATAGATCACAATGAAGAGATCAGGGCGCAGATCATTCAAGGCTGTAAGTCCCTCACGCTGAGGCGCCTAATACTGCGACAACCAGGGATATCTCTCGACGATATTCTCGTGCTGGGCCGATCGCATGAACTGTCCGACCAAAGAGCGGACGAGATGGAAGCGGTGAGGCTAAGAAACACGCCGACAGGGGCCAACACGAAGGTTCAAATCAAGGAGGAGACCGTTGAGGCGATCCAAAGGCGACCAGGCCCAGGGCCACGACGTGAAGGGAGATCCCGCCAAGGACACCGGTGTGGGCAGTGCGGATATGAACACCGCGAACAAGAAAAGTGCCCAGCGAAGGGGCAGGCATGCTCCAAGTGCGGCAAGGCGAACCACTTTGCCAGCGTCTGTAGAAGCGGACCAACGAGATCAAGAGGGGGCATGGCCAGACGTCGCCAGGTGAACATTCGGAACCTCTCCCTAGAAGAAGTCGAGGAGGCGGCGGCATCAGGAGGGCAAGCAGCACAAGTATACTACGAAGATGATGATGATATCTTTGTGATTTCGTTTGCTGGAAGGCCGGGGCGAACAAGACGCCCGCCCCCCATATGCCACGTAACCGTCAACGGAGCAGCAATACAGGCGCTTATAGACACCGGAGCGTCGGTCAATGTGATGGACTCCGACCAATACGAGAAGCTGTCGCCCAGGCCGTGCCTCATACCAAGCACGGCCAAGATCTACACGTACGGAGGCACAGAGCCCATACTGCTGAGGGGCATGATAGAAGTAGACGTCGCCAATGCCGACCACTCAGTGAGGACGAAGTTTCACGTGACCGAAGGGAAGAAAGGAACCTTGCTGAGCTGCCACACAGCGGAGGACCTAGAGTTAGTGTTTTTCGCAAGACAAGTACACGAAAACCACGCCGAAGACATCATGGGCGAGTTCCCACAACTATTCCAGGGTCTAGGAAAACTAAAAGGCCGTCAAGTCAAGCTACACATAGACAAGACGATACAGCCGCGTGCCCTGAGACACCGGCGGATCCCATTCCATCTGCGCCCAGCGGTGGAAAAGGAGCTCCAGGATCTAGAAGACAGAGGAGTCATAGAGAAAGTGTCGGGGCCGACACCATGGGTCTCGCCACTCGTCGTGGCGCCAAAGCCAAAACAGCCGGGCGTCATCCGTTTGTGTGTGGACATGCGGCTTCCCAACCAGGCCATCCGGAGGGAAAGGCATGTGACCCCGACGATGGATGACATCATTGCGGACCTCAACGGGGCGCAATGGTTCTCAAAGGTGGATCTCAACTCCGGATACCATCAGCTGGAGCTAACACCGGAGAGCCGGTATATTACAACTTTCTCTACACATGTCGGCCTTAGAAGGTACACAAGGCTCAGTTTTGGCGTCTCTTCAGCTGCCGAGGTTTTTCAAAACGCCATAAAGGAAGCCCTCTCGGGTTTGGTCGGTGTAATCAACCTGAGCGATGACATTTTGATCTACTCGCAAAGCCTGGAAGAACACCATGTGCGGCTCAGGGCGACCCTACAGAGACTGGTGGAGTGCGGCCTCACGCTACATCGGAAAAAGTGTGCATTCTACAAAAATTCAATTGAGTTCTTCGGATATGTCTTCGCAAGGGACGGCCTCAAAGTGGACCCAAATAAGGTGGATGCCATCCGCAATGCCCCAGTTCCACAGAATCCAACCGAGATAAGGAGCTTCCTCGGGATGGCTACATACTGTGGGAGGTTCCTCCCAAACCTGGCGACTCTTGCCGAGCCCCTCCGCCAACTAACTAAGAACGGGGTGCCATGGGCCTGGTCACACAAAGAGGAGGCGGCGTTTCAAAGTATTAAGGCGGCCCTGTTGGACCAGATCACCATGGCGTATTTTCACCCCAAATGGAAGACGGAACTGGTGGTAGACGCCAGTCCGGTGGGACTCGGAGCGGTCCTACTACAGATCGATGGGAAAGGAGATCGAGTACCCGTGGCATACGCCAGCAAGGCCCTGTCATCAACGGAAACGAGGTACGCCCAGATTGAGCGGGAGGCCCTGGCCATAAGGTGGGCATGTCAACATTTCCACCTGTACCTCTGTGGACACCCGTTCCGGGTAGTGACAGATCACAAGCCTCTGATTCCCCTCTTCAGCGGGCTCACACGACTGGCGCCCCGAGGATTGAAAGGTGGGCTGTACAACTGCAGGCCTATGCGTTCGAGCTGGTGTACAGGCCAGGGGCGGATAATCCGGCTGACTTTTTTCCCGACACCCCCGGAAGAAAAAGGGGAGAGCATGCATGGAGCCGCTGCCGACACGGAGGCGTTCATAAGGATGGTTGAGGACGCCGCATGCCCGGTGGCGATCACCAAGGAGGAGATCCGCCAAGCCACGGAAGACGATGGCACCCTGCAAAGAGTGAAGGAGGCTTTGGAAAGCGGCAAGTGGCAACGGTTCCTGGAAGGACTGTCAATATTGACCGCGGAAGAACAGAACGCCAGACGCCAGATGTGGAAGATACGACACGAGTTGTGCGCCAGCGGATCAGGAATGATCCTGAGAGGAAGAAGAATCGTGGTACCGAGAAGCTTATGTCAGAGGATGGTCAAGCTCGCCCACCTGGGACACCAAGGTACCGCCAAGACAAAGGCAAGGCTGAGGGCAAAGGTGTGGTTCCCAGGCCTGGATGACTTGGTAGATGCCGAAGTACAGCGCTGCCATCCGTGCACTATCACTGAAGAACCCAGCCAGAAACCGTGGACAAAACTGAGCGCTGATTTTGGAAGCTTCCCGGACGGACGGCACACGCTTGTCATCATTGATTCCTTCTCGAAATTCCCGGTGGTGGAACTGGTCACGTCCACAGCATTCACGCAAGTTCGTCCCGCCCTCGAAAGGACATTTGCCACGTTTGGTCTGCCAGAGGAAGTAAAGACCGACAATGGACCCCCTTTCCAAGGGCAAGACTTCCATGACTTCCTAGAGCAACGAGCCATCCGACACCGCCGAATCACCCCGCAATGGCCGCAGGCCAATGGTGAGGCAGAAAGGTTCATGCGGACACTCAACCGCGCTCTCCGAATAGGGGTAGACCAACATCAGGACCCAGAGGCGTGTCTGCAACAATTCCTACAGGCCTACCGGCAAACCCCACACTCCACGACAGGGTGTGCCCCGGTTTCGCTCCTACTGAAGCAATCGCCCGGGATGTCATTCCAGAAGACACTGAATGGATGCCACCGGTTCTGGACATAGAGAGATCTCAGCTAAAACGCAGAGTCACAAATGACAAGGCTACGGTGCACCGAGGAGCAAAGCCACCGAGGGTAAAAGTAGGGGATCAAATTGTGCTGAAGGATCGATATCCGGGATGGAAGTTTCGGACCCCATATGAACCAGAGGTGTGGACAGTAACACGAGTTGAGGGCACCATGGCCACAGCCCGGAGAGGGAGCATACAGTGACCCGCAACGTGTCATGGTTCAAGCCGATACGCCCAGAGCTGACCGGGGGCAACAAAGCAACGGAAGAGAGTGCGGGGGCATACGAAGGACCATGTCCGGATATAGTAGAAAGACAGGCCAACCCAGGACTCACCCGCGCAGGAGCGCGGACAACCAAAGTGATGACGGGATGACTGGCGAGCCTACCACCACTGCCGAAGGAGCGAGTGAGCAAGTGGCTCAGGAAGAGAACCAGGGCTCAGGGATCCGGAGTTCCAGATATCGACTCCGGCCGAACCCAACACCCAGTCGGAGGCTGAGAGACTATGCATGCTGAAGAGGTGTCCGCAGCCGGGAGCCAGTGTCGAATCTTAGTTGATGTACCGACTACCTGTTGAGAACTTTTGTCTCGTTCATCCCCTTTTCTCTATCTATCTCTCGCTCTCTCTCTCTCCCTCTCTCTCTCTCTCTCTCTCTTTCTTTCTTTTCTCTCTCTCTCTCTTCCTATTTTCTGTTCCCTCAAGCCTTCTCTGCGAAGCAGAGATTTCATCATCCGAAGGAAAGGAGGGATGTAGAGGAGCCACCCGGCCCTCACAATGTAATGTAGCAAAGTACACCCCTCGCGACCGGGCGCGGTCCGAGGGCATAAATAAAGGGGCCAAAAGGTGGCACGGATCTCTGGCCGAAGTTAACGGACTCCTGTAGTGTCCGTTATTTTACCCTCACATTTCCCATAGGCCCCGCAGCACCCCGTACCTCATAAGCTCTCTATAGGGCCGACGTGACGATAGTCCCGGCTGCGCACCGCGGTGGTGTGGGCCTGGGCCACCCAGACCGCGGCAGTGGCAGAGGCGCGCGGACCGGCGCGTGCAGCATGCTGCGACCCAGAGCCGGACCCAGCTGATGCTGTGTTACCGCTCCAGAGAGCCCTGGGGTGACACTGTGGGCCCTAAAACTGGGCTGACTGCAGGCGGGCTGTACGGAGCGACCAGAGGGACTGAGGCAGCGGCGGTGACCGCGGCCCGAGACACCGTGATGAGTGCATGGCCTCCCAACCCGCTGACAAGTAGTGTAAGGGCCTATCCCTGCGCTCTGCATGCTGCGACCCTGGGGCCTGAAGCCAGACCTACCTCATGAGCGTGGGGGTCGCGTCTCGAGACGGAGGACGAGACGTCACCCTGGAGCGCAACATCCGCCCTCTCCCGGGGTGGCAGACACTGGCATTGCCGGGTGCGCCTTCTGCACAGTACATTAGGCGCATTGGTGAATAGACCTGGGACTGGGCTGCCTTCCTCCGCCCTGCGTTTCGGTGACTCTACATTGTGGGGATCCTCTGTCTGCTGAAATTAAGGGCCCCGGGGCTGATCTGGTGGCCTCCCCCTGGCCCTCTCCTGAGAGCGCGTTGCGCTGGGCGACTGCGGGGGCCAGTGCCACCTAAACCTGACTCCTGAGACATCATACTGGGGCCAGAGATCTACGCTCATATATATGCTTATACTTTAAATACTGCTGCCCCCCTCCCTGCAGCTGATTGAAGGCGTGTGCGGACAGGAACCCCATAGGGGACAGCATTGCTCTGCACGAGAAGATGGGCAAATCTGATACCAAGCAAACTAAACTCATGTTTGAGTGTTGCTGCCACACCAAACACAGCGAATCGGCCCAGAACACTGATGAACCACCTGTGCTGATGGCTGGCTCAGCACCATCAGACGAAGACATCTGCACACTACTAATTGAGGTGAGGCACGTGCCTCTCCTCTTACCACAATACATGGTCATGGCTAGACTGCTGGATCATCACAAACGATGCCCTTGCCTATGCCACTAACTCTGCACACCTTGCACACACACTCTCAGCCCACGCTCCAGTGCTCCTGGAACTACAGGTTCCTCAGACCGTGCCCCGAGCTTTTGAATGGCACCTTCTCCCGAATGCTTTGCGGGACTCGGCTTTCAGAGAAGAGATCCGCAAAACAATTTCAGAGTTTTTTGCACACAATGTCGGGACGGTTGAATCGCCCTCTACTTTATGGGAGGCATTTAATGTAGTGATTTGTGGAACCTGTTTTGCGAAGCAAGCTGGGGTCTTGCGGGCGCTGCGTGACATGCTCGGCAAACTTGAGGGGGAAATTCGGACACTAGAGGAAGACTACTATAGAGCCCCTGACCTCGCCATACTAGCGTCCATTAGAGAGAAACTCACGTCTTTCAAGGAAGAGGCAGAAACTCATTATCTTGGCAAGGAGGCAAGGGCACGCAAATATGGGGAGGGAGACCCACCTTGCAAGACACTGGCCAGCCTGCTACGTAAGCCGCATGCCAGCACATATGTGTCGGAACTAAGAGATGCCGACGCTCAACTTGTCACGTCACCGTCACAACTGCCTGGGGTAATGTCGACCTTCTACGCTAGCTATACACCGCTGGCCTGGACAGAGAACCTGAGTCACTTTGTGACTATTTCGACACCATACAATTACTGTGGGTTGACCAAAGCCACAGAGACTATTTGGACTTGCTGATTACGCCGGAAGAGATTGCACAGGTTATTGCTGGTTTGCCGGCTGACAAGGCACCTGGCCTTGACGGGCTCACACTGGCCTTCTATAAAGAATATACCCCCATCCTAATTCCGCACCTCATCGAAATGTACAATGTGTCATTAACGGTGGGAAAACTCCCCCCCCTCACTGCGCGAGGCAGTAATAGTGACCATTCTCAAACCGGACAAGCCCGCAGAAATTTGCGATTCATATCGCCTGCTTTCCCTAATAAATATGGATAACAACATTTATGCGAAGGTATTGGCAAATCGCTTACACCCCCTCCTGCCCTTGATTGTGAGACCTGATCAATCGGGCTTTATCCCGGGCCGTGCGACTTCCCACAATCTTCGTACAATCTTTGCCATCATGCACCATATTCACCCAGACCTCCCGGTGGTGGCCGCCCTGCTGGAAGCCACTAAAGCCTTTGACACATTTGAGTGGCACTTCCTCTTTCCCCTGCTGTGACGGCTGGGACTGAGCCATGACTTCAACTTGAAAATTCGACTTTTATATACCCTTCCTACGGCGCGCATTAGGATTAATGGCAACATTTCAGAGCCTGTAAACATAACCCGTGGTACTCGGCAGGGCTGCCCCCTCTCTTTTTGCAATAGCAATGGAGCCGCTCTCCGCTAGGCTGCAACAGCATCATGCAGAGCGCGGTATAGGTTTTGCTACCCGTGGTCTAATTGTCTCCATGTATGCCGATGACGTGGCGCTCTATGTTAAACACCCGAACACAAACCTAGAACCCGTAACACGTGAGGTGATCCGATATGGCGTATTCTCGGGGATCCAGATAAACTGGGCCAAGTTGACTCTATTCCCCTTGAGATACTCCGCCACGCCTTCCACAGGCGAATATCGGCTGAAATGGGAGAGCGAACCCACTAGATACCTTGGGCTATGGCTGAGCAGGGACCCGGACGAATTGTGGAGAGAGAACTACGGGCGCGCTATGGAGTGGCTGGAGGCCTGGATCCCACTCTGGACCAGACTGCCTCTCTAGCTTGCAGGTCGCAAAGCCGTTGCAAAAATGGTGGTACTCCCCAAGTTTTTGTACCTTTTTGCAAATATTCCTCTCTCGCTCACTGTACAATTTTTCAAACGCTTGAGGTCCAACTTAATCACTCTAACATGGGCGGGACGTCAGCCTAGAGTGGCATACGAAACACTTACACTGTCACCCGCGCAGGGGGGACTGGAAGCTCCAAATATGCAGCTGTCGCGCAGTGCGCTCAGGCACAATTTATACACCACTGGCTACACCCAACCCCTTTCCAGCCACATCTGGCGATTGAAAACGATCAGGTGTCCCCGTGGCCACTATGAACTGCGATATTCCAGAAATACATGCCCCCCACAGCAGAAATTAGCACTGTGGAAGGCGCGCGATGGGCGTTGAACGGTCTCCGCAGACGAGCGGGCCTCATAATGGCATATGTGCCTACTGCCCCTCTGGCGGACAACCCCGCATTCCCTCCTCTGCAGGATAAAGGAGTGGCTAGACACATAGCTGCAAGCGGTGTCAAGACATTTGCTGATTTATACCCTGACGGGGCCTTCATTTCCAGCCTCCCAAATATTAACTCAGAAGCACAGTCGCTCTCAGACACACTACTGTACTATCAAATGCGCTCCACCTGCCGCGTACTGCATGAGTCCTTCCCAGCCCCTCCCCCTACCTTTCAGGTGCTAGAACATATGTATACGACCACTTCCTAGCATCAAAACTTATTACGTGCCTTTACACGATAACCGTCTGCCTCCGCCACTGACACCGAGAGGGCTAGGGCGGCCTGGGAGGGGGAATTACACTTTGAGATACCAGAAGCACGATAGACTTGCTGCTGTGCCCAAACTGACCAGCTGTCAGCTAACTACAGGCTACGCCTGATACATTTTAACTACCTACATAGGGCATATAGAACACCAACACAGCTACACAAAATTGGGATGAAGGACAGTTTGCAGTGGGTGCGGTGCCACATCCCAGATGCAACTTTCCTACATTTAGCTTGGTCCTGCTGCAAGGTGGCAAAATTCTGGACTGAGGTATGCAACACGTTGGGAGACATTTTGGGTCATCAATACAGCCGGATCCTGTGGTCTGCTTACTGGGATATGTGGAAGCAGTTCCGAGACCATACCGCCGGCTGGTAGTGTTGCTACTACTGCTAGCAAAACGTAGGGTGGCAGGGCACTGGCGGAGGCGCCCTGCACCGACTGCACAAGCCTGGGTGTAGGACTCCGCACACTGCCAGGAGCAATTTTCACTTTATTGGGACCTGATGCCCCCTAGGACAATGCCCAAAGATATTTGGGAGCCCTTTGTATTGCACCTGAAAAGATTCCCCGCTGATGAGACGGACATACAGATCCCCACACAACGATTGCCTAACTAGCCCCAGGTGGACTACTGCCGCTGACCTGGGCCCTTCACCTCGGCAGTGCATGTTCGCTGCCACTGATTGCTCTGAAAGTAATAATTAATGTGTAGTGCTGTTTTTTTATGTATTCGAATACCTACAATTACAAGCATGACAGAGTGTATTGTGTACAGCGGAAACGATGAAACCACGCTGTGAATTTACGAATGGCTTTGTTCTGAGTGGTATGTTTTGCTCTTGCTACCTGAAAATCAATAAATAAAGTTTTTTTTTTAAAGTTGTCATTTTTTTTTGAAGAGTAGGCAGTTATTTATTTTTTAATGCATCCAGTTTTCCTTTTGGGATGGGCTATTTTTCGAAAAGAAATACTTTATCTAAAACAGTCACAGACATAGTGGTCTGCTGATCTCAGCAGACCACCATCCATGTAATGCTTACGATTCATTGTCAGTTGCAGTTGGCACCTATCTCATTAATATTCATGAGATATGTCCGATTGCGACCCACTAGGAATCGGTATTTTGTGAACTGACGTATTACTACATAGATTGGTTAGCAAAAATAAAGTATTTTTCAAGTGAAAACTAGAGAAAGTGTATATGACTGTATAAGTCCTATTTCATCTCTGTTTTGCTGCCTTCCATGAGTTGTCCTCGATGGATTATCTTGCAGGTCATTCCCTCGTAAGAGTTCCTGATGATTCTAACAAGTTTATCTGGAATACCATAGTGGCGGAGGAGTTTCCAAAGGGTCTCTCTGTCCATGCTGTTGAATACCTTCTCATAGTCGACGAAGTTGACATAGAGGGGGAGTTCCATTCCATCGACTGCTCAATGATGATGCGCAGTGTAGCAGTCTGGTCTGTGCAGGATCTATCTTTGCAGAAGCCAGCTTACTGTTCTCACATATGAGTGTCAACTTGTTCCTTCATTCTGTTCAGGATGATTCTGTTGAACATTTTGCCTGGAGTCTGCCAGGATTGTTTGCTCTCACCTTTTCCATTCCTGTTGACCATAGACTGGATTATGAATGCCATCCACCGCAAGGAGAAGAAATGGGATCCAGTGGACACCTTTGATGCAGCTCGATGACCTGGACTTTGCAGACGACCTGGCCCTACTCTCCCATACCCATCTGCAGATGCAAGAGAAGACCGACAATGTGGCAGCCGCACAACTTGGCCTCACCATCCACAGGGGAAAAACCAAGTTCATGAAGGCCAACACGGCCAGCACAATTTGTGTCACTCTTGCAGGTGATGCACTGGAAGAGGTTGAGGCCTTCACCTACCTGGGCAGTGTCTTAGACAAGCAGGGCGGCACATATGCCAATGTTAAGGCAAGAATCGGCAAAGCAAGGGCTGCCTTCAATCAGCTAAAGAAGATCTGGAGCTCCAAAGACCTAACGCTGCAAACCAAGATCAGGCTTTTTAACACCAACGTAAAATTGGTCCTTCTGTATGGAGCAGAATCTTGAATGACAACAGTGACCACCACCAACAAAGTCCAAACCTTCATCAACACCTGTCTGAGGAAATTCCTTCAAGTCCGCTGACCAAACACCATCAGCACATTTTCCAACTTCCTTCTCATGAAGAAATCCTGAAGAGATGCTGGGGCTGGACAGGTCACACCCTCCTCAAGCCTGCATGAAACACCACCAGGCAAGACCTGACCTGGAACCCTCATGGGAAAAGGAAAAGAGGAAAGCCAAGAAACACCTGGCACAGAGGCCTCGAGGCTGACTGCACGGTGATCGGTTACACCTGGAGTCAGATTGAAAGAAAATTGCATGCCAGGGACGGCTGGAGAGTCCTGGTTGATGGCCTATACCCCAGGAGGGGTAGTAGGCGTAAGTAGGTTGCTGCCTTCATGACCTGAGAGGTCAAAGGTAGCAATGACAGTGTCAGGTTTACCAAAGGGCAAGTCAGGGCTACCACATGCTACCCCTGCCAATCACAATTGGGTTTACGCACTACATATCATGCTATCTGTATAGGATACAACAAAACCCATAGTGAGCATTTAGATGTACTGCTATAAATGTGTTATTATGAATAGACCTAAAGAACCATGTAAGATATGCAAACATGCCAAGCAAACAGCCATATTATATTATTTCAGGCCAGTTTTAGACAACATTTTCAGTTTGGTCCACAAAGTTTTTCTGTAGCCTACAAAGGAAAAATAAGCACAATATGTATCCAAGAGAGGTTGGGCGTATTCTGTCCTATTATAAAGAGGGTCTGGAAAATTGAATGATATGTTCAGAAAAAACAGCAGGCTGTGGAAAAAATGCAACATTTCACATCGCATGGTGTAGAAAAGTGTTTCTGCTTGAGACCTGTGTGAGGTGTGTAATTTAAAATGGAAGCACTCTACACCCCTGAGACACGCAAAAGTTTTCGAAGTATAAACAAGAAGTGTGATTTGGGTACTTAATAGTCAGACACGCTTTGCTATGTGTAATCCGACTGATGCAGCTAATTTCGATTTTGAGTGTTAATTTTCAAACTGTTTTAGTAAAAATTCATCTCATAGTTCTGAAAACATTCGAATAACAGGGCTCATGTTAAACACAACCTATCTGAAGCTAAATAAGAATCTAGGGCCTGACATCACACATTGCACTATTGTTAGGCAAGCATTCATTGCAGCTGTTCAACTTTTCACTGGCACCAGAAAATCTGCCCTTATGCCAATCAATTTGTGGAGCCTGGATAAAGTATTTTTTAAAATGGCCCTATGAATAGTAGTTCATTGTGGAATCTATTTCAATACGATATTCAAGCTCCTCACCTCTCTCCCTGCTGCCCTGAATATTAAGTCTTCCCCCAATACCACAATACAACATATTTCATTTACATGTCCTACAGGTGAGGACAGACTCTGATGGCACAGTGCGTAGACACCTATTCCTTCAGAATTGCACTTCCCCATACACCACACACAGCTCACCGGACCAATCCAGCTACTTGCGTTGCACTGTATGCATAATAGGAGGGCTGTCTTATTAAGGATAGGGGAGAGGATGTGGCCTTACGCTAGAGCGGTCGACCTCGATGCTGGGGAACCGGGTTCGAGTCTTGGCAGGGACGCTCAACATCCTGTGATTCTGGGCAAATCACTTAATCTCCCCATGCCTAACAAAAAATGTATGTGTCCGTCTGTAACGCAACTGGTGCTCATGTAAAGCGCTCTGATACCTTTGGGTCAAGTTCGCCCTATATGAAACTCCGTGAAAAAAAGGATAGATCTTCTACAATGTTTATTTCTCCATACACGTACTATAATGAATTTCCAAGACAGTACCTTCACAAGGGATACGTTGCTATTGTCAGTGCACAGAGACAATACAAGTAGCTAGGCTTGTCCTGTGCTGTGTCGCAAGGATGGGGGACGATGTAGTGGGAGGAGGAACCTGTGCTGGTCTGGTAAGTCTGTCCTCACCCACACATCATGTAGAAGTTGAAGAAATAATTTAAAAAAATGCCCTGTAGTGTAGACTTGCTGAAAGTGGGTAACGTTTGGTGTATTCAAGTGGTTTGGAGGTTGTCAAATTAGTTTATCCAGTCCTACAATTTTACAACAATCATAATCCAACATTACCACCAATCTTGCAAAAGAAAATGCAACTTTTACAATGGTCAGTCAGTACAAATGTTGTTTATTCAATAATCAGTGGTGTAAATTCCACTACAGGATTGCACATCCTCAGTGCATAATTGCCTATGAGTGGTGCAATTTGCTCGACCTAGCCCCTTGATTCATTTCATGCATGTCAAACAACAAAGTAAACAAAGAAGTATATGTAGTTCATAGTACTACCAGCCTTTTCACACTCACAATTCGTGACTGTCTTTTGAAATTTGCTCTGTGAGCAAATGGAGATATATTCATCCAGTGGGCACATAAATCAAGATAATGAATATAGCAAAGATTTACACAAGATATCAGCCTTGTCCGATGATATACTCCCTAGTATAATCCAATAACTATGATACTAACAACATGATTTTACGTTTTGAAGTGAACATGCTGTAAGAAGGTTTCTATGTTCAAATTATGACTTCATGCATCCTGTCTAGGCTGGATTATTGCAATACTACTATACACTGGACTGCCTGAAACTGCTATACTTCCATCCAGTCTAATTTGAATTATGCAGTGAGGATTGTATGCAGTATGAAGAGGACTGAACATGTTCCTGAAGCTAGAAATTTTCTTCACTGGCTCCCAATCAAGCAGAGTAATCTACTTAAATTTCTGTGCCTAATGCACACAACTTTTTATGATCTGGAAAATTCTCGGAGCAAAGTACCTTTTTAAGGATACCCCAAATAAACTTTTGAGATCTTTGAACTCTAAATAATTCAGAATACCTAGATCCCATAAACAGAGAACTGAAGGGAGAGCATTGTGAGTTGTGTACCCTACATTTTGGATCTCTCTCCCATGTTATCTAAGAAATACAACTGAATATCCACTCTTTAGGAAAGGACTCAAAACCTTTCTATTTGATAAAATGGTGTTCTGGCATGTTGTGCCCCCCTGTCTGCATCCACAAGGCGCAGAGACACGTTTCCTCTCCACCAGGGTTTTCATGGAGGAGGAACTGCCAGGAAAACCCTGGCGGGGAGGAAACTCCTAATATGCTTGGTGGGACCGTGGCGGTCCCGCCCTGCATAGGGATGCCTCTACAGTGCTGCAACACCGCCAAGGAATGGCGGTTCCCTGGTGGCTGTGGCGGGGCTGTGATGGTCCGACCACCCAACTCCTAATAGGGCACTCGGGAAACCGCTACCGCCGCGCCCCAGCGTAATCGGGGACTGAGTGTTTTTGGTTGCTAAGCACCAATATTCAAAGTGGGACCTATGGACCGTTTGCAGCTCCCTTGCAGAAACTGAATATGACCAGAATTTTGTTTTACTCTGTAGTGAAAGTCTTTATGTTTACCATCGGATCTGGCTAGTTGTATGTTAGTCTTCAATTAGAGATTTTATGCTAAAAGTGATGCCCACTGTTCTATGTCTACCTAGTGGTTGACTTGACTCTATAATGAAAGATCTCATAGTATCACAAAAGTAGGAGACTTTTCTCTTGTTTTGTAGAAAAGGTTCTGTCAAAGCCTGTAGACATATTTGTGATGATCACGAAAGGCTAGGTTAAAGTCTGTAGCTGATACTGAAATGAGTGTGTGTTAAAGGCTGTGGATATGTATTTTATTTCATGGAATCTCACAGTTTACTATGTATGGTAAGGGTGTCAATGTTAATAATCCCCTCTTTCAAACCTATGGGATAGAAAATTTGCATTGTGGTAATTCTTGTGGGAATCCCTAGGTGGTATGTGTGCTGCTTTATCGACTCTAATTTTGTCTGTTTATGAGTTTCTGCGTAGTATTTATTTATGTGAATATTAAAGTACTTTTTCTTTTTTAAGACCATTTATTGCAAGACATTGATTTGTTGAGTTTGTCTTGCTGAGCTCTGTGTTTCTGGACAGCACCTCCCTAAGTTCGTTTTGGGCTTATTATCTTAAGAGTTGTGTGCTGAAAGGGGTACTTGGTCCCTACCCAGTTTGAGAATTCGCAGTAAAGAGGCCCTAAGACTCACTGGTTAAAGCACCTTTATTGACACAATCTTCAAATCTACAGAAAATGTCTCCAAACCTCAAAATTAACTTGAATATATGCAATAATTCATATCCTAAGTCAGTGATACTCAAAGTACGTTCCTGGGGCCGCAGGTGGCCCCCTGGTCAGCAGCAGTACTGGGCTGCTGGTTACTCCACTCAGCACTAACATTAAAAAGATGTTAAAAAACAGGCAAGCATTAATTCAATGGTTATTTAGAGTTAAAGAAAGTAAGTAACTAGGTTGTCCTGCACCGCTTAACTTTAGGAACACCATTTTTAAAGACCTCTTGCAGCAAAAGTATAAAAATGTGATAAAGCCTCTTCAAAATTCAAAAAGTGTATTTCATTCACATGCAGAACCATTTCACCTTGGTATATCAGATTATATCAGTACATTAAGAAGTATTTTTTTTAAGAGAGATGTTTTTTAAAAATGAATGTAGAAATATTCATTCTCCCCCCACCCTAACAACAATGCCGATAGTGAACTAACAGTCATGTCAGTTGTAATGTGCATTTTAGTAGCCTTGGTTCCCATTATACATGAACAACATTATAATTTATTAAGTCAAACACAGGAGAAGGTTTTGTACAGCGCACATCCTGAAGTACTGTATTTTGAGTTCAAAATGTTTGCCTAGGATAACACAATTTGATTAAGTGGGGAAGCCAGGATTAATCTCAGGTTTTCTGGTTTCACATTGCACAATTCAGCCACTAGATGTATATGCTTCGCTTCCCCTACACCTGCCTTACTGACAACTTCCCTCAACCCAACACACCCAACTGCCACCCTGCTGGCATCAATGCGGCCCTCAGTCACATCACAGATCAAACTTTGTCCCTTGGGAAAATGTTTACTAGTACCCATGTCCTAAGTAATGCAGCAGAGTGTTATTAATTCTTTCTTTGTCACTCTCAAGTCTTTGTTATGTTATTATAATTTTGACTTTCGATCTACCATGTTGTTGAGTAATTTTAATACATTTGAAATCTTGAGCAATTCTGAGGTTAAACCTGTTGTTATAATTGCTTTGCCATGTTTCCAAAGCCTTTACATTTGTGAAGTGTGGATTAAACAGAAATACTCCACTTTGAATCAACATTGACTCCACTTGTGGGATTTAGAATCTACTGTCACCTCGTCCTTTCCATGCCTGTTGAGTAATTTACATTTTGGCTTTATCAATTCTTTGTGTTGTGTTCAAAACAAAAAAATTAACAGTCAGGAAAAGCTTGAGACCGAGTGCATATTTCATTCAGTATCAATTTCAAGGTGTTAACAATTTATGTTTGAGTCGGTCTTTGAACAAAAAATAATTTGAGGGCCTATTCACAAACTACATTTTGTTGTACGATTTGTAGTACTACAAAACATACCACAAAATGCTATTCACAAACCCACATGCGGTATTTATGCCTCCGCCTCTCCTTTCTTTTATGTGCTGACACCTGCACCCTGAGTGGAGAGTCGTTGGACAGGTAAGTAGGCATTTTAGTAGTAAATATGAGAGGGACAGAGGGGAGTGGCTGGAAAATGGGCAATACTTACTACTAAAGGGAAGAGGAATATGGAAGAGAATGGAGGGGTTAAGAGAGGGTCAGAGATGGGTTTAGGGAGGGGCATGTACCCACCCGCAAATGAGTAAGCCCATTGCTATGCACTTCTAAAGTTACTACAGCCTTAAAGGGGCCCAAAACTTAGTAAATTACTGCAGCTCAGAGCTGAAGTAAGACCACCACCACATATGACCAAGCACTGATACTGTAACACCTTCCAATAGACATCGGTGGAGTTTGGGACTGAAAATAAAAACCCCATAGGAAATGATCATAAATGAAATTACATTATTTAAAATATGTAAAAATATACATAATTATAATTGAATTCGTTTTTTGATTAAAAATTATTTTTATCAAATTCAAATTAACAAGCTCAATGCACAACTAAATTAAAAAATAAATAGTATGCATTATTACTTCTCAAAAGTGATATAAAGAATTAAAGAAAAGTAATTTATTTATATTTTAATAAAATGTATTGTTACATAAATTTTAACATGCAAACCATTTTATTATTTTTTTTATTATTAAATAAAAAGTACGTACTATAATATAATAATTTAATTTATGTTAGTATAATTTAAGCCACTGTCTACATTATGTTTGATAGGAGGGTATTGCAGTACCAGGGGTTGGTCTTGTGTGGTGCTAGACTCCTGTTTTTTTTTTAGTAGCAACTCACACTGGTAAATTAGGCTCCATCCCTCTTTTCGGGGGTGGAGACATGTAACTCAACACTGTTGAGAACCCTTCCACTTGGATTTTGTGAATAGCCAAACGTAGTAAAGTGACTCAAAGGCGAAGAGTAAAGTTACATATGTAAATTGCTCACAGCAGTGTAACCTTTATGAATAGTCACATTAATGTCCATGTTGAGCACTATATAACTGACTCAGTCCTTTGAGAGATGTTAAACTGTTGTTCATTATGATTCATATTGATATAATACATTATAAATTGCTTGGTATTAAGTATTTGTATGTTTGCACTGTACCACTAAGTTTACACATTGGCTGCAAGTTTGAGATGGCAATGAAATGTTTCTTTAATATGAAATATTGCCCCAAGCTGAAGAATACTTATTCTTTCAAATAGAAGCGCTGTACAACACATTTTGTTCCGGTCATGGTCTCCTTGAATGTGAAGGCCCAGCCTCATTCTGCATAGGTTTATGTATTGTAGCATTTGTACCTTGCTTCATAACACTAGCATGTCCGCAATGCACTGTCCTGAGCAGTCAGGTGAGAGGATACCCAGATTGCTGCGTTTGACTGGGATAGTGCAATTTGTACAGTTTGGCCAATAAGGAAGCATAACATGTCATACATAAAGGTTATAGGAATGATTTCATCATGCTTCTGCAGACCTGAAGCTGCAGTTAAGCATCTCAGAGACACAAATGAATGTGAAATAAGACAGCACTATACCATGTATTGTTGGTCTGGTGGTTGGGCGTGCAAGGGCTCTTTATGGAATAATTCTGTGTTGAATGAGATGCTTAGTGGGCGCAATAGTCATATGTTCAGTAACAGTTGTGTATTTGTGGTGCTTCAGAAATCCAGGTTTCAACAAAGATGTCTCTAATTCTTGCTTGGAGTATTCCATAGTTTGACTTCCTGTCTTGCAAAATATGTCCTGACAATGCAAGACTTTGTAAACCAAGGAATGGTCTGAAGCAGGGCCCATAAGTATTTGAGAAATCTTCTTGGCAGAGCTTTTGTTGTTCAAATATCGGCTAAGTGATATGAATGCTCTGGTGGTGATGGTAAATGCTTTCAAGGAGATATGTCTTGCTAAATATGGCCGGTGAAGAGCTTGAAGTGATCTGTAATGTTACCAAGGATGCGGAGGTGTTCCCGTTGACTGGCAGCTAAGTTTTAGAAATAATGAAGCCTGTAGAGAATAAATACAAGAGGACCTCTTTTATGTTCACTTACGAAGTCCAAGCTGTAGAGAACCAAACTGATGGTGGCGTGTCTGTGGTCCAGTTTCCACTTTTGAGGTTTTCCATTGTTGAAGAGTTAAACTTTAGTTGGTTGCATTACATCCACTGGTCTATTGGCAGTAAGCCGGAGCGTGGGGCACATCAGTACAGCTCTGAGGAATTTCTCTGCCAGAGGAAGATCATTGTGTTGTCAGTGTAGCCATAGTATGTAAGGGTGAAGGATCTGAGGACTTCCACAAGAGAATGAACTTTGCATTTAAAATAAATGGTGTGATAATGAATCCTTAAGGACCACTTTCATTGATGTAGATCCAAGGTGACACGAATTGAGAAAGCTTGATTATGTCAGATCTTTAGGCAAAAAGCTACATATCCTTTTAGCAAAATATTGCACAAATGTATCTAATTGTTTTGCTTCACTTGTTTGGTAAATTGCCAAATAGAATATACACCAATCATGATTTTGCTTTAAATTCAAACAAGATTTCTTAAGGAGCCTAAACACAGTAAGAAAGAAAACTTTGTAATAAACTCCAACTCCTACACCTACAAGTCGTATTGGTTGAGTGAGGGAGTCCCGGGAAGCAACAGTTAAAAATGTTGCAATAAAATGTTTTGCATCCAAAGGACAGATGAAGAAATCCACACATGAATTAAATATGTGTAGTCTGAATCTATTTTTGCCAGCTTGTAGAACATCTGCATGCAGAATGATCATAGAGGCTATTACCTTCCTCAATTTCTAATATTTCCTTCATTCCTAATATAATGGTATGTATTCATTATTCTCCATTCTGTTTTTCAGGTTATTCGAAACACTGCAGTCATTATTCTGGTCCATATTTGGACTCATCAACCTGTATGTAACAAATGTAAAAGCCAGACATGAGTTCACAGAATTTGTTGGGGCCACAATGTTTGGGACATACAACGTCATCTCTCTGGTTGTTCTTCTCAACATGCTAATAGCCATGATGAATAATTCATACCAGTTGATAGCTGTAAGTATTCCTCTATTTAGATTGTTTTCTGTTACCTTAAAAATGTACTGAAGTAAAAACCTACTTCTAGTATCTTTTGTAGTCATCAAACACATTTTGAGAAGTGTTTTCCCCAAAGCGGATTTAAAAATGTACCTCATGGAGTTCTCAGGAGGAATTTAATATAATCAGATGTAAACACTGTAATGCAAACAGAATTTGAAGACAGGAGATGAGAAAATTGACAGCGAAGAAAACATTGCATGAATTTAATAAGCACTCGCCCCACAGCTTGACGTGAGGTATTAAACGCAAGGGTAAATTGATTGCCTGTGGGAGAGATAAAAATAAAGTGTGGCTATAATGCAGCACCCTATGAATCACCTAAACTTTAAGAAATGATAACACATTCAAAAAATTGTGTTATGAGTTCATGCTGTTTATGGTAGACTGTTTGATCTATGTGATCAGGCAACCTCAACTGCTTAAACAATATCCATGTCCTTCAAGGATTTTTTCACTTTGAGTAAGATCTACTTTATGTATATCTCAGATTACTGAATATGTATGGCTATTCCTTCAGTTTTCATCTCCTTTTCATTTTCAAACCAGACATATTTTACATGAATTGCCAAACTGTGCCAGCATTTACTAATAAAATGTGTGAAATTGGCCAAACAGTGCCAACAAATTTCCCTTCCTTGGAATCCCATTTAGACAATTCTACACTCAAACGTGTGTGGGTTCCTTTGCCCTTGTGTCTAAGTGGAATGATGGATATATTTGCATTGTAAACTACTTGAGGTAACATAAAAATGTCCATACCAAGTGTAAGTAAAAAGAGAACAATTATAAGAAAGATGAGATAATAGTAAAGAAAAATCAAAGAAAATAACTAGGGAAGTTAAGACCAAGAGTGTATACGGAGGCTGAGAGGTTGTGGGAAAACAGATACTTCTGTAGACTGTCTGCTGTTTTTTGCTGACTTTCAGATGGGAATTTAGGAATGCCAATACAAATATGTCTGTTTTTTGGTACATCGGACCTAGTCCCATAGATGAACGCTCTATTGGAATCAGTTGTAAAAAGCTTCCCACAACTGATGCAGCTGTGTACAGTCTACCTATAGTACTCAAGTTGTCTATAATGCTGTGAAGTGGCTACCAGCATCTTCTTGGTTAGATAGTCTTAATCTTCCTTTATCCAGCAGGCAAAACATTTTCTCCATGGCTGATCCAATTCTCCATGCAGGGCATGAAACCAGATTTTCATTTTTGTACAATCAGATGCTTGAGTGTAATGATTTGATAGGAAGAAAGGTTATTCCAGTATTCCTGTGAGGCAATGTCTTTTTTGTTCTTCTTTAAGGTTAGTTTTGAAGTTTGAAGTTTTAATGGGACAGGCATGAGTTTTCCCCCCAGACTGTTCTGGCAGAGCGCCTATTGGTATCAGTACTCACGAAGAACCTTTTGCAGGTTAAAATCCAGCATGGAAGAACATTCCTTTGTGGTTAAAGGGTTACATTTTGTCCTCTACGTCAAAATAACTCTATAGTTCAGTTTGGTCCAATTCAAAGGTACTTCATCAATATAGTAAGATTTGTCACATAGCGGAGGAGACCGAGAGTCGGAGTTGGCTCCTCCATGAAAATAAGCAGACAACAGCAACGTGTAATGATACTAATACGAGGTACCTCTACCCTCATCTCTTGTGCATTGTGTGTCCCATTTGAAGTGATGGGCTGTCAGTTTCCTTAAGCATGTGTATCAAGAGGCTTGAATATTACCAGTATCTCCAGCCAAATGAGTGAATTGTGTTTACTCTACACACTCAGGCACACCGTTTTTCATATCTCGTAAGTGATGGAAGACAACCACGTATAATAAATATGAGATCACCTTTTGTCTTTTCTGGCCACATTAGATATACCCTCTCATTTTGGTTTTGATCACATTTACAAGTCTCTTGACCCAATTTAAGACCAATTGATCTTTTTGCTTTCGACATATGTGTTCTGAAACATCCCTGTGAGTGAGTGAGTACAGCTTCTAATCTGTGTGGCAATTACTTTTAATTAAAAGGAAATATGACTTTTTTTCCTTTGTTTTGTAGAAACACTACTGTATTGAGTAGTGATTTGAAAATGAGTGCATTTTCAATTCACTACTCAATACAGTAGTGTTTCTACAAAACAAAGGAAAAAAAGTCTGTTGAAATGTGCGTGTGTAGCAGAGTGAGAAGTGGATATATCATTAAGAAAAGTAAATGTTGTGTTATAAATTTGATCTAATACATGTTGATGTTAGCAGTGCAGTTTGATAGCTACTCTAGTGTGTGTGTGTGTGTGTGTGTGTGTGTGTGTGTGTGTGTACCATTAAATCATTTCTCCTTTGCACAAAGCGCATATAATTCATTTTCTGTAAATTATTAGATGAGATGATTTCATGTTATGTAAACAGACTTAGTGTTACATTTTCAATTACATTCGGATTGTTGGGTTTTGCTAGCAATTTAGCTTCTGCTCCAGTAACTCTTCCAGTTTCTATGCAGGAGACCTTTCAAAACAGTTTAGGACTTGGTTTAATTTGTGGCTTGCTTTTTTTTTTTTTTTACTCAGGATCATGCAGATATTGAATGGAAATTTGCACGGACGAAGCTCTGGATGAGTTATTTTGAAGAGGGAGGAACACTACCAACACCCTTCAACCTTATCCCCAGTCCAAAAACGTTATGGTATCTCTTTAAGTGGATAAGAAAACAAGTGTGCAAAAAGTACATACGGCGAAAACCGGAGAGTTTTGGAGCAATAGGGGTAAGCAATATGGGTGGCTTTGTTACTGTGTTAATCTGTTAATTTAAAAGGCTGGATTTCAAAGCCCAGGCTGGTTAGAGAAAGTCTTATTTATTTGTGTATTACCTTGGAGGTATTAGGGTATTTCTTGGGTGAGTTATGACTATTCAGAATGCTGAGTAGTACTGATGGGCGGTATTCCATCATTATGACCAGAATGAAGAAAGCTGGCATGATAAAGTCTAACAAAACTATTTTTTTGAGGGGGGAATTGCTAACGATGAAATAAGTTTTCCTGAAAACAGAATATTTTTCATGGAAAAAATATGCAGATCCCAGATCCAGTATAAGTATATAAAAAAGAAAAAAGAAATGTAAAATGTCTACACAATTAGTAATTGTAAGAACAATCTAAAGTTGATGTATAGTTAAAAAAGGCCCACTGTAGTGTTTCTTCTATGTCTGCTGCAACCTGAAAGGAAAAGAGGAGAGATATTTGGCACAAAAAATGAAGAAGAGGAGAAAAATGAAGGAAAGGATAGAAAAGGGCGTGGGGAAGTGAGAAAAAATTGAGATGGGCTCACCGCTCTCTGATGGGTGAGACAGAGAGGGTTCGATGAGGAGAGAGAAATTGGTGGGGGTTTAGGGGGTCAAAAGATAAGAGGGAGGATACATCCACAAGAAAAAAAGGAAGAAAGGGTGTTAGAAAAGGGGGTCAGTTGGCAGAGGTAGGTACCTTTGTCCAAATATGGACCCTTGCTTCAAGTCAGGGTAAGGGGGATACACACTTTAGATAACCCCTGCTCACCTCCTGGGTAGCTTTGCACAAGCACACAGACTTATCCCAAAGGCAATGTATAAAGTATTTGTACTCAAAACACACAGTAATACAGTGATAACACCACTAATGGACAGCCCACCAGTTTAGAAAAAGAAAGTATCTTTATCAAAACTCAACAAGACCAAAACGACAAAAATCCAACATACATGAAATTAGAATATGACTTTAAAAAGGGTTCAAACAACTTGGCCCATAGAAAACTATGGATGTGTGATTTCTCTCAAAGTACCTGTAGTTGCGACAAAATTCACAAGGCCAAACAGCCACAGAGATGGGAAGCGTAGGGAAACAAAGAGATGCCTCAGTTCCTGAGCCCATGGGGAGGCGATGCGACAGTTCTGTCCTCACTGGTACAGCATGACCTCAGGGGGTGGGGACAACATTGTGCAAGGGAGACAGGCCCTATTCAGGTGCAAGGAAATCTCCTCCCACTACTCTAAATTCAGCCAGGGTCTATTCAGCCCAGCTCTGAGTCATCCACGAAGGGTCTAGCACACCTCACCCCCCCAGTGGCTGTCTACAGTGAATGCACATCCCCAGCCCCTGTCACTCCAAAACCAGACAGTCAATACACAAACAGGCAGAGGCACACAGAATGGTTAAACAAGAAAATGCCTACTTTCTAAAAGTGGCATTTCCAAACACACAATTTAAAAACCATCTTTACTAAAATATGTGTTATTCAATTCTGAGTTCAGAGAGCCTAAACTTTATTTCTCTATCTTGTCCCAATGGGAAGTTATACTTGGAAGATTTTCCAAAGCATTTCCATTTCTATCCTATGGGGCAAGACAGCCTTTCAATAGTGAAAAACGAAATTAGCAGTATTTCACTATCAGGACATGTCACACCCACCAGTACATGTTCTACCTTTCATATACACTGCACCCTGCCCAGGGGGGTACATTGGGCCTACCATGGGGGTGCCTTACATGTAAGAAAAGGGAAGGGTAGGGCCTTTACAAGTGGGTGCACTTGCCAGGTCGACATGGCAGTTAACAAACTGTGCACAGACACTGCAGTGGCAGGTCTGAGATACCTTTTCAGGGCTGAAAAACAAAGCTTCAATGGCGGACTAATGGTTCTGCACCTCACGCAAGTTTCCTTAATTAAAAAAGTCCTGCGCAACGAACTCTGGCACCAGCCGTTACGTGATGCCTCTGTGTCCCAGATCCTGAAAATGCAGCTGTAAGTGGGTGTGCGCCAGGCAATGAAGTCCAAGTTACTCTTGTTGTATGCAAAAAGTCTTTATTTCAAATTAGTATTTCCCATATGATAAAAGGACATTCAGCTTAGCCAACGCGTTTCGTTCTCTCTTGGAGAACTTCATCAGGGCTGAAAATGACATGTAAAAAGACTCCAAATCAAAAACACAAATACCCAGATCACAAGTAAAAAACACTACAAAAATGGCACAGGACTTGAACACAAAACCACAATGAAACTGAGAAATCAAAAGAACTCATGGACATTTATAATGAAACATGTATCAGGATGAGGAGCATCCAGCAATATACAACACCACATGTTGAAGACAAAAGACATAGATAACAATTATAAAACGTGTGAAAGAAGAATTGAAATCCTAACAAGGGGATATATTTACAAGATAAGCATAAAATAATGTGCAGAGAAATCACCTAGTAGTAAAAAATATATATTCTTAGGAGAATCCTATACACTTATACAAAGAATATTAAAAAGAGTCTTGTAAGAGAAGAACTGTGCAGTCACATAGGTCTTGAGACAGACAAAAGCAGAATATAAAACCAGAAGAGTAGTAATTAGGAAAATAGAATAAAACACCCCCTACTTTTGACCCAGAGGAGAGAAAAGAAGGAAAACAATGTCCACTGGGACTGCGACCAGAGCTTTAAATGGGCCGGTACTGTCCGGTACGCAGTACCGGCACTTTTTAATTTTGAGAGGGAGAGTACCGGCACTTCTGAAAAGAAATGTAATACTTTTAATTGGAGAGTACCGGCACTTCTCAGAAACAAGCAGGTACTCTGGAACAGAGTACCTGCACTTCTATTTTTCTATTTCAAGCACTGACTGCGACCTCACCTTAAGTAAAGCGAGGCGAAATGTCAAAATAATCATGTAGAGGTGGTCCAATGTGGATGCTCCAGTGTATTGCGCTGGAAGCAAATGGGAATTCCCAGGGCCAAGTCAGGCCCGGAAGAGAAGATCCGTGTTGTGCATAAAATTGCATATTAATAACGCTGAATAAAAGGATAGCTCAAGACAGGGTTGAAAATTACTAATCTTTGTATTTCCATGTAGCGGGTGATCAAGACCCTAAATTTAAACTGTCAACCCCCATAATAAGTAATGGGGAAACATGACAAAATGGAGTGCCCACCATGCTCTAGCATCAGAAGCAATCCTGTACAGATGTCAAGTATTGTAGAAGTAGATGATCTGATTGCACATGTAAAAATTAGACTATATCCGGCCCACCAATTGTCAACAAATGCCCCTATGGCATGCTCCAAAGATTGAATACGACCAGAGAGAGTATAGTTGAGGGGAGACCAGATCAGTTGAGCCTGCCCACACCCCTCCGTGTGGAAGACGCAGAGGCAAGCATCACATGGTGAGCCAGAGTGTATACAAGGTATACAAGCACCTGTTTATGTATTATATAGACTATAGCCAGCCCACGGGACCCCACTAAATGCGAGTAAATAATAACATGTAAAATGCAGAAAGCCCGGCTCCAAAGAAGGAGTACCGGCTCCCTACCCCCGCATATCCGTAAAATAGCCAGGAATATATCCATAGACAACCTCTGACCAAGTGTAAGGTATTGGATGTGCTACGTAAGTAAAGAGGAACCGGCTCCATGTAAGAGGTCCGGGCACCCTGCCTTCCACTTCTCAATTGACGAGAAAGGAAATGCATTTCGAAAAACACGACCACGTAGCTGAGCATATAGAAAGAAGCAGCCCGTGACGCTAGACAATAATATTGTAGTCTAAAACCACATAATTCTTAGAGAAAACCAGTAAAAAACCAGTAAAATATCTGCCATGATCGATAACCACATGGTGATCAGTGGGACATAATAGCGCAAAGTCCACCAGCATAGCCACCCCCTCAAGCTCCTTACCCTTCTCGTTTGGAAAGACGGGTGCCACTCGCGCCATTTGAAGTAAAATGGTCCCTCCCATTCTCGATGCGCAGCCAATCACCCCCAAGCCCAGTGAAGCGGGAGGGTTGGATTAGAGGCACAGACTTCCGTGAGGTGGCATCACCTTCCTGCGTGGCGCCGCCATAACACGTAAGAAGGTTCATTTGCGGGGAGAAACAAACTGGAACGCACACCCCGTGCCGGTATACAATTGCAAACCGCCATGCTGGAGCGGATTCCAAGGGTTGGAGGAATATATAGATTTGTGGCACACAGCAATAAAAACAACTGAACCGCACACCCCTTACTGGTAAATAAATGATGGCCGCCATATTGGAGTGGATTCCAAAAATAGGAAAAATAAAACAAATAAATTGAAGCAAATAAGCGCGTAAGTGAGATGACACTAAATTGTGGCACGTAAAAAGCAAAAACACTGAACCGCACACCCCGTGCCGTTAAGTAAATGAAAACCGCCATGCTAGAGTGAATTCCAAGGAATGAAAAAAAAAAATGCGGCACAGAAACGCTTAAGCGAGGTAACAAAAAGGGTAAGTAAGGCAAAAAATGTTGCCAAGGTATAAGAGCTAAGAAGGATACAGAGTAATTTAAAATAGCAGATATTGCTGAAAGATGTTATGCCATATCTAGCCACTAAGATCACGCCATATACGCGCATATGCAGGCTGACAGGAAGGCAATTATATATGGCAAGATTAGTAGACAGGATGCAACAAATGATAAAACAAAGAGTAAATCAAGGTAGCAGGTGTAATAAGAAAATAGTTACGCCATTTAGGGCCACTACAATAAGCCTCAGACAAATAATAATAAATGTACCATGTCAAGTTGCTCTTGTCAGAGATGGACAAGCTATAAACAGGTGCTCGTATACCTTGTATACACTCTGGCTCACCATGTGATGCTTGCCTCTGCGTAATTATATTTTTAAGTGCCCCAGAACTGGTTTTGACTGGGCCAGGGGAAAGAACTAAGACATATGCACTATAAGTGCTGGGGCTGTGACCCCATGGGAGCTGACTTGGAACTTCTTGAACTCGAATTGTAAGAGACTGCGTGGGACCAGGGGGATTGATGTGCTGCCAGGGAACCGCCATCTGGACTTTGCCAGTGTGCTGGCCAGAGCCTGCTTCCTGCTCGAGGCCCCCAGTCATCCCCCCAGGGCTGTGTGGCTTGCTCTGGGTGGTTTAACCCAGCGTATGGTGAGTGCGTTAAAGATTGCGCTTTCAAGTCTGTTGCCCAAGGAGTGGGCTTGCACAGGGCTGACTTAGGGAGGGGCGCTCTCTGCCCTGCAGCGTGGATGGCACCGCCCTCTCCTCTGTGGCCTGAGCCCCAGGTGTGGACTCACACTGCCCTGGAAGGTGTGGAGCGCTTCATTGTTTGGCACTCAAGAGCGCTGTGCCCTGCAGCCAGTTTCCTTTAAAAATAACTGCGGAGGCCGGGGCTGGAAGAAACGACCCGCCGCGGAGCGGCCGCTCGTCGTTGAGGCGTTGCCTGGCAACCAGCCCCCTGGGTGGAGGAGCCGAAGGCCAGGCAGGAGTGACATGCTTGAGGCCGAGCCTGGATGTAGGTGGGGCTGAAGACAGTGGAGTCAGTGGAGACTTCTCTCAGCTACTGCCTCTGTCGCAGAACGAAGCGGCTGCACCGCGTGGTTGCGGGCAGCCGTGGTGAAAAGATCCCTAAGGGGGGCTGCCCACATGCCTCGCACAAGGAGCAAAGGCCGAGTGAGGACGTCGCAGTCGGTGGCGGTGCTCCGAGGCAGAGAAGTCCCTAACCAGGAGGACCGTACCGGGAAGAGAGCCCGTCCGGGTCCGGCTGCGCCACGAGGAGGTCGCATGGGTGGCCGCGCTCAGAGGAGGCGCCACAGGCAAGTTAAAGGGATAGTGTATTTCATCCCCTGCCCCGGATTTGGTGCATTAGGCACTGGGGTCATTCGTTGTGGGGTTAGGCCGGGGCGAGACCTCAACAGAGGCCTCCGAGCCGGACATTCACGCATCACCTGTGGTAGGCGGGCAGGTAGCCCGGAAGCCTACGCTGGGGGAGACTGTTGTGGCCTACCGGGTAAAGTGCCTGGGATGTGCCCTGAGGGAAGGGTACCTTGACATCACCAGTAGGGATCTCATGAAACTGCGGTGACAGTGACTGGGCTGCACCCTAAGTATAGTATTGGTGATCTGCATATGCCCAAGAGGGGCAGGATGTGTTTGTGGAAGGTGCACTCTGATAAGTATTCACTATGGTACACTTCTGATGATGTCTATGAGTAATTTGCTCTGCTACGTACCATTATTTTGGTTATGCCTCATCTTGTGCCCTGATATTAGGATGTGTTGCTGTTCCTCATACCTCGCAATCACCAGGAAGGGGCACCCATGTGTACAGTGGTGATGATATGGATACATAATGTATTGTGCTAAGTGCAATCCTACCAGTAGTTACTGGTCGCCCTAACTATGATATTTTATGACAGTGTCCCGATTGGCCTAGTGATTTATGTAATCCCTGTGAAGTCATGACAAGTGCCTAGTGGCACAGTGTATTAGATGTGATTGGGTTCTAATGTGTTTTTATGGGTAATACAAAGGCTATTTTTATATAACCTTGTGTGGAGTTTCTTGTGTGGTGTGCCTAGAGGTTCGCTGGTGTGTGAGTGTGTTGCGCAAACGCTTTACACATTGCCTCTGGGATAAGCCTGGCTGCTCTGCCAAGCTGCTAAGGGGGTGAGCAGGGGTTATCTTCAGCGTGTAACTCCCTTGCCCTGACTAGAGTGGTAGGTTCTGCCTGGCTTAGGTGCATACCCTAGCCAACCAGAAACACCATTTCTAACAGGAACAGTGTGAGCAATTGTGTTTCTTGATGTGTGGTTACATATGGGTCAGTGATTGTACATCTGTGTGTGACTCCTAGCCAGTGGCAGCTGGAAAGTCCGCCGATTAGAGGGGCGGAAAAAAGATTTAATACATTTTTTTTTTTAAAGTACATAAATGTAATTAAATTAATTAAAGAAATAAAAAGGTACTTACCATTTTCCAGACACACGTCCACCTTCTTCTCCTGCCATCACCGATGTCACGTCACGTCCAGCTAGGCTTAACCAATCCTGGTGCTACATGAGAGCAGTACCAGAATTGGAGGGAGAGGCTTCTCTAGCCGCTCCCGAGGACAATAGAAGCCTGTGTAGGCTCTCAACCCGGCTGTCTAGGACAGCCGGGTTGAGAGGTTTATAATGCATATGTCAGGCTGGTCGTCACAAGACAGCCAGCCAAAGGGACTTGCACACTATAAACTAGTGCACAGTCAGGCAGCTCACCAATGCTGCCACTTAACAGGCCCTGCCCCATCCTGACACTCTGTTCAGGACGGATTGACAGAAAATAAAATGGTAATGAATTAACTTCATTACCATGTTATTTTTCATATCTGGGGCAATTAAGTGGGGCGACGCTCTTCCGCTCAAACGAAAGAGCCGCCTCTGCTCCTAGCATGTGTCCTTGTACTGTCTGGCTTGTACATTGAATTCTAGATGGTTAATTGAGCATAACGGGGATGTTATTCCTTGAGGGGTTCTGAGTCACACAAAGTAGACGAAGAGAGTAAAGCATCAGTTGTCTATGATGTCCCTCAGAACCCTGAGTTGAATGATATTCAATGTATTCACATTTTACCCATCTGTACATTTAGGTTGTATATGACCCCCCTCCTTCAGAATCAACTGCCCCTACTTCAAAGCATATATACAGATGCAGAGTAAGTAATGGGGGCACTGCGTAAAGAATGTATAATAAAAAAAGTTACAAAGTAAGCCTGGCCTACAGCCACTAAGCCCCCCCCCACTCCCCTAGTGATACCCTACTGTCCTTCAATTTAAAAATCAGTACCTGGAGTCCTGCCACCCACCACCACCACCCTTTGCGCAAACCTTCCCCCACTCAAACCGATAAACATGCCTGATCGTCTGCCACCTACCCCCACCACCCAATGTGCGCTCTTGCCCCATCCCAGCTAAAATCCATTGAAAATTGGGTGCCAGCACTGCGCTGGTTAGTGCCTCAGAGAAAGCTGCAGGTCAGTGCATCTGCATAGCTCCTCTCAGCACGGTCTGCAGAGAGCCACGCTGGCAGTGGAGAAGGCAGTTGGTGTATGCATAACACTACTTGTGTTCCTCCGTCTCCATCGGTTCTGTGGAGACCCAGGAGAAGTGGGGAAAGGTGAATTAGAGCAGCAAATGTATTTCTACCTGTGTACTCGGTCCTCAGGGAACCCAGGTGAGGTGGCAGAATGAAGTAGAATGCCACAACAGTGGTTAACCACAGTTTTGATGTCACTCCATTGAATAACTAGATCCAGATCTGGTTCTTTATGCTAAAAGCTTCCCATGCACTCTGTGTACAACAAAATTAAGTGAGACTAAACGGCACTCCTAATCCATTTAGGTGTCAGCCCCAAACCTTCACTGGTGGAATCCTCCTTCTCCTTCATGGGGAAAACATTAAATTATACATTGGGGTTAGCAGATGTATTACTGATGCTAAAAGAAGGCACTTGTCTGCAAGGAGAATAATAAAATCATTTTTGTGCAGAACTATTGGCTGATGTGCAGCATCAGGAGCTGTATGGGACCAGGAATTTATACTTAAGCTGGATCTTGATGTGCAATAGTGGCATCATTCCTGCATTTCCAATGCCTTGGTTGTAGTTATGGCCACACAAGACAGGTAGGTGTGGTGCAAAGCTCTGGTCATGACATGCACAGCTCCTGCTGTTCAAGCTCTCGTTTAAGGCACTCACATCTCCTACTCTCTTTTCAGTGGCTCAACTGGCACCTGTGATTCCAATTCAATCCTGGGGAGGCAGTGTTGCTACTGCTCATATTTCAGCACCTATCTCGGGATACTCGTCCTACTTCCTCAGTGAAATTAACTGACTGCCTCAGTTCTTACCAGTGGCTCCCTCTTCTTTTACCTTCCGCTCTCCCAGTGGCACTCACTTGCTACATCCTGGTGTCTCTTGCTGTCATCCTACTCCATCAGCATCTGTCACTGGCTGTGAGTGGTGGTCTATTTAATTTTGTCCCTTCTGTTCTCGTCACTGGCTGCCTCTGTTGTCTCAAATTGCCCCATCATCCATTCATACCTGCCACTAGCTGACTCCTGTAGGTCTCTTTCTGCCCTCCTACCCCCCAAGCCTTATCACTAGCTACTCTACTACCCCCAAGCCTTATCACTAGCTACTCTACCTGTCCTCCCACTCTAATTCCAGCTGCTGGCTTTCTCTGTCTGGCCTTCCATTCACCACCCCTTGTCAGTAGTGGTTTCTGCCTGCCTACCCACTGCCAATCCCTGTCAATGCCTGTTTGCCTTCTTACTTCCCACCACTAGAAGTCACTGCCTGTCCTCCACTGGCAATAGCTGTCTCTGACTACTTCCCACCCCACAATCGCTGTCACTTGCTGTCTCCGCCTGCTTTCCCTGTCACTAACTGTGCTTTAGTGCTCTCTTTCTGCTCCACAACTACTAGTCATATCACTGGATGTGTTGCTAAGTAACATTGTGTTGCTCTTCCCAAAACCAAATACATATCAATTGCGTACTGCTTTTGTTTTTAGGTTTTGCCTGCACAGTGCTTGTGTTGTGGTTGTGAAATCTATTGTATTTAATATAAATTTTAAAATGGGCTTACATCCCGCCCTCACTTTTTATTGGTTGATGTGCTTGCCACTTACTTTTCCTCTATTTCTACTGGCTGTAGCATACCATTTCCTGTTGTTCCTTTCGTGTGTTTCTCTTATCAGAGTTCCATGGCACAAGTACTGTTTTCATCTGCTTTTGTAGAAATCTTTTTGTTTTTTGTTTTTGCCTGCACAGCACTTGCGCTGTGCTTGTTTTTCAAGCCACCTGCTTGTGTTTAGCAAAGCTTCCCTTTTAATTTGCAGAGCATTCTCTCTCTGAGGTCGCTCTGTTTTTGGAAAAAGGCTGGTGAATCTTAATCTTATTTTGTCACATACCGAGTACAAATGCCATACATTTTTTGAAGGGAAAGTGCTCTGAACATGAACTCAAGAGGGGGCCGAGAGGCCAAAGAGCTCACCTTACAGACTGAGGAATAACACATCCCCACAGAAATTGGGGGGACTTAGCGGCCACCAGCCCGGGTCACTAACCATACACAAGCTCATTATGCTTCAGGCTTCCTCTGAAATGCAAACACACACACATTCCAGTTACCGCTTGAGTTTAGTTTGAATATCGCTGTGTTTCTCTAATCATTTCTGTTTCTTTAACCATCATTTAAGGAAACAACATTTCTTTCATTTCCCGAAAGAAGCTCTGGCCAGCGCGGCATATTGACGTGTTTGTGTTTTTTTTAAATACATTTTATTCACACTGAAAAAGTTCATGAAATGCTCATGTGATTTGCTGAAAATCCCAATGCAATCCAGGGTGATGTGATTTGCATTTCATTGTGGTTGATGTCATCATGCACTCTGGTCTCTTCAGAGCACTGTTTCAGAGCTGCTACTCTTGATTTTCTCTGCTACCAAGTACAACATTTGTCTAGTCTTCTCAAAGGGCTGGTGTGCACACTTCTCTTTTCTTAGAGTCTTATCAGTGCCACGTTTTGACTCGTCGTGCTCAAATTTCCTCATTCCATATTGTGCTCGCCCTCTGCTTCTTTACTTTACTTAGAGTGTCTCCTTCCAAGAGCCCCTCATACACTATGACTGTGGCACATTTGGGCTCGGTGTCCGAATCGAAAGAATCCATTTATCCCACAGAGCTGCCTGCTGGGATTTTTAGTCCATTTCTATAGAGGGGTTACTACAAGCCCCAGAATTCCAAGGTGCTGTAGTCGGTGCTGGCTGTGTCAAACTTGGGGAGATGGGGTGCTGGTTCTTTGGCCTGTATTACGGTCCCAGTTGTGTACCTTTGCTTCAGAGTTCTCGCTCCCTGCCGCTAAGTGAATTCCGCTCCCCTCTTCACCAGTGCAGCCAACAGGAGCATGCTGCATGCAAATAAGCCCAGAAACACTTAGCAGGTGTGTTTACCTAACCCACGCCCCCGGGGGAGGGAGGTGTCATCTCCTACAAAGGGCTACACAATAATAATACAGAGAAGGAAAAGCCACACGTATGTATGTATACGCAATATGTATGTTTGAAACAAGTAACAGTCTCTAAGATGGCGCTCACTGCCAACATCTTGAATGTCATGAGTTTCAACCCCTGCAGGTCCTCCCCAACTCATTCTCTTTTTGAGTTTCATAAAATGAATAACAGGAACACCCATTATTTACCGGTCTACAGAACAGCAAAATTGCTTTAGCAAGCGCAATATAAAACATTATCCAGAGCTTTAACATTTAGTTGCGCTCTGCAGCAAGGGAGATAAATTATACTGGTATGCAGAATCATTGCTCATAATGTGTAATGTTTTTTTCCACTACAGATTAGAGTACATTTCCCTGTTTTCTGTTACATTCACCAGTATAAATAACATATAAACACCATAGCATGACAAACAAAATCATAAATATGTTGGCTACTCGGAGGTTGTTCTAATCTAATCGTGTGGTGCTTCTTACACCAGTTCTTCGAAATAATTATCTCAATCACATAACCCCATTTCAGAAAAATTATTTCACATTTGGTACCATACGCGGACATACAGAACATACGTTTTGCGCTGTGACTGTGCAGCTCACACAGATTAAGGAACTTTGCCACACTGTGTTATAACAGGGAAACAGCATTTACAACGTGGACGGAGCCACGCATTCTGTTACAGCGGAAGTGTTACCACGCTTGCCTTTACCATGCTTATGCGTGGTAAAGGTAGTCAGCGCTCTAGATTCAGAGCAGATGGGCGGGGAGAATGGAAGGAACAGGAAGGATCAGGACAGGAAGGATAGGGACGTGGCTTGGTAAGTAGGGCTGGGGGCCGGGTTTTAGGGATCAAGGCAGGGAAGGTCGGGTAGTTTTAGGGCTGGGGATAGGTTTTAGGGACGTAAAACACAAAAGGGGGCCTGAGAAGGTTTAAGGGACCAGCGATGGCAGACTTCCCAATTCACGATTATCAAGCACACAAAGATGCCCTCGGGTCCGGGGTCGCACAAGGCGTGAGTGTGTGTGGAAACAACTATGCTAAGAAGGAAGAGGGGGAATCCCTTTAAGAACGATTTCCCTCACACACCAGAGGTGTCATGCTTCATCATAGGGATACCTCCTCGCATCACGAATCTAGTCGTGACGCGGGCTACAACCCCCTCACTGTGAGGGAGGGGCTCAGGGGTGTTTTTTTGGTATGAAGGGTGGTCATAAATCCCAATGTGACTGTCGTGTGTGGTAGAGGGAGTGCAGTGCTGGGTGGACAGTGGTTAAAACTAGCTAACATGTTAGCCTCACACAGTTTATTGATGCTACCTGGTGCTAGGATTAAAAACAAGTAGTGGGTTGTGCAACTGCCGACATTAGAAGCTGTTGTACTAGAACGTGATGCAGCGCGTACAATAAAAACTATTCTCCTCCCAGGTCACTTATAGGTCATCCAGGGGCAAACTATATTTTCACACATCCACATGACGATGGGGCCCATAAACATCGCCTAACACATACACACACCTGGATTTCCTTTACACCTTTATGAAATTCTGTACTTCTAGGAGAAACATGAGAACTAAATGGAGAACACCATTTATGTACCGCTGGAAGGAGCCGGGATATCTTATTACCTTAACTTGTCGCTTTCTTTTAGTTATTTCTTAAGATATTCCTGCTCATTGTTTTGTCGATGAATCATTCATGTAAAAATTAGTTCATAGTGATTAAGACCAGCTGAATCACAATAACCAATTACTGATGTCACAATCATTTAGGAAAATAACCACTGAGTCATTTTGGTTTAAAGAATCTTAAATTTTATATAATTTTAAAAGCATGAGTGTTAAAGATTGCAGGAATCGCTGTTAGCATGAGCTGAAAGCCATTTTGTACTTGGCAGCCATTTTAGTTAGCCATGTGCTCGCCATGTGCTTTCTCCCTCTTCCAGAGTCTTGCACATGCTCAGAGAGGCCTAGCTGGTAGAATGCACCTGCTCCTAGTATAGAACTGTCAGGCTATTCTTACTCATGTAAGCAGTTTAGTCTCCCCTCCCACTTTGTGGAGCAAGCAAATTTTGTATGCCCATATTAGTCAATAAGCATGCTTGTATGTGCTAGGACCTCCCCTTGATTTTATGCTGACTATATAACAAATGCATATATAAGGACCCTGTTCTCTGCACTCATTAGAATGCCTCCTACAGTGGCCTGCGGGTACCGTAAGATGCAATCTCCCTCATCTGAGGTTAATAAAACATGTTTTTTGATATTACAGCTTCTGTGCCAATCTCTTCTTTGTTGGTCTTAAGGACCAGATGTATCAGTGAACCCTTAAGAGGATTTGTATTTCTACAAATGGCGCCCGAAAGTGGGACTCATCGGTGCAGCGGCTATTCAAGGGAGTGGTCTTGAAGGGAGACAGGAATCTACTGAGGAGTACAGGACAGGAATCTACTGAGGAGGTACCCAGCGCACGGAGATTGTTTGTCTTCCAGCCCAGTATATTTCTGGTCTTCCTGATCTGATCCTCCAAGTGTTTGCCGCTCCCGACTGAGAACTTCTTTGGCGTGAGTATTTTAAAATGACCGTTAGGTCACTCAGAACTTGGCAGTTGGAACCTGGACACCATTTGATTGGTAAGAGCCGTTTTGCGGCACTTGCTGTTGGTTTGATGCCTTTGATTGGTAAGGTAGTTTTAGTAACACTTACTGTGGCTTTGTTTGTATGATTGGCCAATTTTGGAATTTGTTTTGAAATAATATATGCATTGCAATTCATATAGGCGGGTAATGAGGAGATTTTTCTCTATCTTTGAAAATTTGAACGGCACACATTGTGTTAAGTGTCACTTGGAGTATAATATTATATATGTTATAATATTTTTGGCATGCCTGTTACCAGTACACTTTGTTGAAAGTGTTGCTGTCTTGGAGGTACCGATATGGATTTAGTAAGTACTCAGCTGACTCCCCTCAGAGGGGATATCTAAATAGGTTTAGGTATAGTAAAAATATATTTCTTCCTTGGTGACTAAGTACCCCATGGAACTAAATATGTACATAAAACGGATCCGGATCTGCGCACTTAGTAACATTCATAAGTGGTGATATGCAGAGCGCTTTTTGAGTGTTCTACCAGCCAAAACTGGCGAATTTGGAGTATTTCAGCTTTTTGACCATGGAACAGTTTTTTTTGGCTACTTTTGAGAGCTCTTCTTGTAAATATGACTTACAATTAGTATTTACAAATAGGTTGGTCTTGTGTACACTTTGTAAGCTGTCCTAAGTATTGATTTGTGGGTTACATGTGTGTTTCAATGTCTATGTGGGGTTTTTGGTTTGACATTGGTAATACTTGTGTGAGTACTCTGTGTACGAATGGCTAGCTTTAAGCGCGCTCTGTTGTGTCCTTCTGTAACTTTCTGAATGAGCTCAATGAGTTTGTTTATGTTTTTTGCTGTCATCATTCTGTTATGCAAAATGTCATTTAGTTACTTACATATTAAATAAAAATCCAGAAATAAATTATGTAACATATGCTAAATAGCTGCATGTTACTATTAAATTGACAGAGTAAGACACTATACATGTGTGCAAATTGCCACAATGTTAAAGATAAAATTAGAATTCGTATTCAATAGGATTAAAATAGGCCTCATACAGAGGAATAAAAACGAAATTGTGTGTTTTGTAATCAATAGACTGAAATATACATGTTATAGCCTTTTCCTTAAATACATTGTATTAAGACGTTAAAAGGCATGCACATCATTTGAGTGAATTTGGTCGTTGCTGAACTAAATACACATTATAGAAAGATAGATTTGACTGCATTGAAATGCCTCAGTTTTTAAATAGACTGTGACATGCCTTTCTTTCAGCACCCGAGAAAAAAGCTTTCCGACAGCTGTGTTTAAACTGACTAACTGAACAGCAACTGTTTGACACAGCAAATGGGGATTTAACTCTGTCAGGGTATTTCAAATAATAAAGGGTTTTTTCCTGAGAAAGGCGTGCAAATTCGACGCCTGCTGACACACAACAGCTGCATAAATAGCATATGGCTATTCCTGCTCACGGCCACAGACAGGAATGTTGAATCAGCGGAATTTTAAGTCAGTGTAAAGGGCCTGCCCTATCTTAAAAGTTTCAAAAAAACCAGTTTCATTATTTTGGATAACAGAGAACAAAATTGAAAGTAGGGATTTCCTTTCTTAATGCCTTTTTATAAGTATATCTATGGTTCCGATGTTAAATGATAATTGTCTTTTTAAAAAAAAAGTGGCGCAGATTTTTCCTGTTTCAAGTAAAGGCTTCTGTGCTTAGGGTTATGAATGAATGTGTTTAAATATGATAGGCTACAATGAAGCTTGCTTTTCCAATGTGGAATCATTAAAATGGTTGGTTTTGATTAAAAAAATAAATAAAATTAATTATATGACAAAATATATTGCTAAAAACAAATGCTTTAAATTCGTTTTTTCATTTTTATAAAACCTAATCATCATACTGTGAATTCCTAGTATCAAAGTTGAATTTAAGCAGTGCTGTAGCGCAATAAAAGGGAACTTAAATGTGAAATGTCACTTTACCCAGCCGTACAAAACTTGTTTTTATAAGGGTATACCAAATACATTTCTGATTTCCCATTCCTGGGCTATCTAGAGAACACTTTGGGGGTTCCTATTATGCAAAAATATTGTAGGATATTCATTTTTAAGTGCCCCTACCACCAAAGTCGAAATTGAGCTAAATTCACAATTTTACAAGCAGTTCTATCACTCAAGGCAGTTTTAATGTGCTCTTAGGCTTCAATAAAAGTATACATATGCAAATATAGAACAAACAGCTGCCTCTGCATTACTAGAACACACACTATACACAAATGAAAATAAGTATACAGAAACCAGCAGACTTATTATCCTACCTTTCAATTGCTGGCAAACACATCGACCAGGACTGCTTTTTAGCTGTGCTTCTCCAGACTTCCTTTGCATTACAAAACCGCATGGCAAGCCTTGCACACAAAAATGAGCAGCTGCTGAACGGGTCAAAGGTCAGAGTTCTGCATTTAGCAACTTAGCAGGGTAATGTTTGCTGGAACACTTCAAAGTTTTTGAAAGACGAGATGATAGCGCAAAGAGAGAAAGAGAAGCTTTGCTTCCTATTTTTGGCAAACACACGTTTTGCGCAGTCCTATGCCACGAAGAAAGACAACCCTCAGTTGAACACTGATCTGCCATTTATATAAAATAATGGTTTTAGTTTAAAGAATACTGTGTAGGGGCTATGATAAGGAGGAAATGGATTTTAGTTTGCATTCATGCGCCCTCATGTTAATCTAGTACAATTGCTGTAGAAATTGGTTTAAAATTACCTCAATTTGCATTGTGTTAGACTGAATCAGAGAATAGCCACTTTATAAGATATCTCCTACAAGTTTGTTTGTGCCCAGTTGCTACAAATAGGGGTTGAAAGTGTTGACAGAAGTAAAACCTGTTTCGGTTTTCCTACTGTCAAAATGGAGGAAGGAGGCTAGCTCCTCTACAAATTAAGGGTAGGCAAAATGATGTTTTCTCTCTTCTTTTTCTCACTTTTTTTTTGAGTCTGTCTAAAGCTGTCTAGGAAATGGCCATGTGACAGTTAAGGCACTTTGCATTGTTCATAAGGCGGCACACAAAATGGGGCCTAAACCATTACAGAGAATGTTTACTTGGTACTCCCCAGCTAGAAGTCTTCGTTCCTTGGCAGCCCACCTAGTATGTACCCCACGAGTCAAGAAAACCCGACTAGGAGGTAGATCATTTGGCTATGCAGCCGCAAGGCTATGGAATAAACTACCAAGTGAACTCAGACAGACTGATGACTTACTGCAGTTTAGAAAAAAGCTAAAAACCAGGCTCTTTCCAAAAGAATAGCCTTGAGAGATTGGCGCATGATGATTCATAGTTTTATAGCTGCACAGTGATTTAGGTAATCCCAGCGCTAGGATGCCCGTTGGGTGACAGCTGCGCTATATAAATGCTACTTACAATTACAATTACAATTGACTATTCTGTAATACTGTTTTAAAATTGTTAGAAAGATGAAACACATAAGTTATGTTACTGCCCATCCTGTATGAAAGAATGAGTAGAACAGATTGATGTTCCCTTATTTGATCTTTAAGGAGAACTGTATAGTGGGGGTTTCTGTTCAAAAATCTCAGGTGGCAACACTATTGTTGTTTATGTTATTCTCATGTTCTATACAGTTTTGCAAGGGCATTGCTAGTCTTTTATTAGCTAGTCTGTGTAAATAAGCTGACAGCCCTTATTAGAGCTGGAGATAGGGTTTTTTTCCTTTTGAAAATGATGTTGCATAGTCCAGATCGTGAAAAGTACAATGCAGGAAAGACGCTCATGTGATCCTTAGCAAACATTTTGAAGGAAAATATTGTTTTATAGGAATTTGTTTGTCATAACATGTTCTGCTGGAGAAAACGTACTCACTATGTTGAAGTTTAGTTCTTTTTGCAATAAGAATCCCTGTTAGATTAGCAGTTTTAGATTTTCCTGCTGCACCTATAACATGAGAGCATGGTCCTAAGCATAACATGTAAGAGAAATTATTTTACAAGTGTCTGCAGTCCTGTACAAGTAATGTAAAATCTATGAATAAAAGTGTAGAACATTTCCTTTTCTTGAGGGTTCTTCAGATTAGTAATATAGGAATACACCAATGTAAGTATTTGGAGTATGTCTGTATTGTTTTTCTTTTTTCCTCAGAATTTAGTAAATGAACACAGACTTCCTTGGCTGTTTGGGATTGGGTGATGTATTACTCTTGTCAGTTCACCAAAACGTTCCTTTTATACTTGCCAATAGGTCCAGGGTTTTCTACTCTCAGATAGATGAAGTGGCTCTTGGGTGCCTTGCTAATGTATGGGGTGCCCCAGGACTAAGAAAGTATTCTGAGACTATCCTTTCTGTTGTTAGATTATTTTTGTGCCTTGTCTAAAGACCTCTTGTTCTGTCCACCAATAGATATTTGCTGCCTTACAACCATTGCCAGAGGGGCCCGGACATCAGATCCAGCCTGGGAGTCAGCGTCACTCCAGTTTGAAGCCAAAGTGAAGGTAACCAGCATAGGCGTTGCTGGCAACTAGGACCTCAGTGAAGTCGGAAGCACTGGGACGTGAAGTGTGTACCCCTGCCACTGTCTTGGGCGAAAGACGGGGTTACAAATCAGGATGGAGAAATCTTTGTGTGGATCCAGTTTTTGATGCCCAGCTGAGAGAGTCACAGAACGACAAGGACGGCAAGGAGGCTTTTGCTTGAGGTGACCCCCTTTGAAACAAGGGTTGCTTCAGAGATCCTAGCATCAGGCCTCTTAGTCCTGGTCCCAAGTGAATGCAAGTCTACGCCTTTGTTTGTTGATCAAGGGATGCCCGAGCATACTGGATGCAATTTGTGCCCCAGCAAAAGAGCAGTGCGCCAGAGGTGCAAATACAGGAGTTAGGGAAGGACTTGAGTTTAGGGTACAGGTGCTATGCCCTTGGTGCCTGTTAGATTAAAGTGAAGAAAACTGGTGCACTGCCTGAGACACTGGACAGGATAATTGAGGGTATTTGCCCTGGGGGGTGATTGCCCTATCCTGAAAGAAAGACTTTTCCTTCTCCGTGATTCTTGAGTTGCGAGTTGTGCAGCTCCACCGTGGGAACAACAAGAGCCTGCCTGTGAGGCTCAAAACGGACACAGGGAGAAGACTCCCCTCTGGCTGGTGGTTGTACTAGAACTTTCCCAAGGACTCTTTTTTTTGTTAGTAATGTACCCCTTTGGTCGTCCCATTTTTGAGGAGGAGCAGCCCTTTGCGGCTCCTTGTCCTAATTCCTATGGCCCTGTGTGGTCCTCCTGGTCCCCCGGAGCCAGGATTGTTTTTGTAATAATATGTCTGATTGCTTTAATATTTTTTAAGAGTAATGTTTATTCTGCACGAGAAAAGTTCATCTGAGCATGTTACTTTACTCTTTCCTTAAGTATATTAATTGATAATTTAGCCCTCATAAAAATACTGAGAAAGTCTATTGAAAATGTTTTTATTAGGTATGTGCTGTTGGCTATTTTGAAATTTACATAAATAGTCACTGAAATACATCAGAGCCCTGAAACTTAAAATTAGACTAGATGGTTTTGGTATTTGCTTTCTGCTTAGGATTGGAAAATATTGAGATTTCTGTTTGAGATAATAGTCATTATTCTCTCTTGCTACCTGTATGACCCAATGCTCTGTTCACTTTGTACACCTGCTTATACCTTGTATATACCTGCTTAATGAAATGTTTAGAATGTAAATACCCACCTAGCATAGGATATTGATGAATTCATGAGAAGAAAATGTGCAAAATATGGTAATGTCTTTAGCTCATGCTAAAAGGATCGTCTGTTAAAGATTGCAGGAATCGCTGTTAGCATGAGCTGAAAGCCATTTTGTACTTGGCAGCCATTTTAGTTAGCCATGTGCTCGCCATGTGCTTTCTCCCTCTTCCAGAGTCTTGCACATGCTCAGAGAGGCCTAGCTGGTAGAATGCACCTGCTCCTAGTATAGAACTGTCAGGCTATTCTTACTCATGTAAGCAGTTTAGTCTCCCCTCCCACTTTGTGGAGCAAGCAAATTTTGTATGCCCATATTAGTCAATAAGCATGCTTGTATGTGCTAGGACCTCCCCTTGATTTTATGCTGACTATATAACAAATGCATATATAAGGACCCTGTTCTCTGCACTCATTAGAATGCCTCCTACAGTGGCCTGCGGGTACCGTAAGATGCAATCTCCCTCATCTGAGGTTAATAAAACATGTTTTTTTGATATTACAGCTTCTGTGCCAATCTCTTCTTTGTTGGTCTTAAGGACCAGATGTATCAGTGAACCCTTAAGAGGATTTGTATTTCTACATGAGAAAGAATTTAAACTTTATTCAATTATTCATTCTTAAATTCAAATATTTATTAAGCATAATCAATTTATTGCAGAAAGGACATTTTTGTCATGAAGCCAAACACTAATTACCTGCCTTCCTAATTTAGACTAATGATTTCTAACCTAAGTTTAAGAATTAGAAATAACCTGATTCTCATACTCAACTGGAAAATTAAGACAGCAACAGCAACTTCAGCTCGTCAGCATCAGCTACCTGCAACCCGTCTCATCTAACAGTCTTTCAGCATCTCCCGCTCAGTAAGGGATCGATCAGGACCACCCAGCACTGGAAGCCACCAACACCAACACGACTCTCCAACTCCGCTCCTGACTGTGACTGCAACTGCGACTGCGACTGACCCCCTCCCACTAAGAGTAGGCCCTCTTATACCCTAATTCTAACTTTGCTAACTAACTGTTGCAACATTAATAACACGCTTTTCTTTCATTGGTCCATGCATGTCATCTTATTCATTCTTTTAATCAAGTTCTCTTGGATCCAAGGGTCCTTGGATCATTTCCTTTCCCATACGCTCAAACATGTTTTCATCCGTTTCGATCAGTACATTTGTAACTTCTTTCGATACATTCGAGAACTCCGCAGTCATTGTCCTTTCTCTTAAACTGGTTTCCCACGGGTCTTCTGCTGATCATCACAGCACACTATCAGTTCAATTAGGTCACATCAGCCTTGACCATTTCTCGCATCCTAGCCTCTCAGTAACATCACGAGGTTTAGTTTTTTCTCCGATTTCATCCCGTGTCACATGTCCCCTTGCGCCTGCGCACATCTTCCCACTGGCGGCCATTTTATATCGCCACTCGGTTATACTTTAGAAGCACTAATTTGAGGCAAACAAAACATAATTAAAATAGAGAAAAATAGCCCTTTCGTTTCCCTCCCGTCATCTACGTACCCCAATTAGTTATTACCTAGCAAAAAGCAACATTTAAGCTGTTCCTTACTTACCATCACTATTGTTTTTGCAACGACACGTTTTATTTCTATGAAGCACAAACATGCATTTATTTTTAATTAGTACGCATTTATTTTTACGTTATAATTAGACACACGGACATCCATTAATAGATTATTTAGCACACACATTGGCATGTTACCATTCCCACACATACAGTGTTGATTAATACATTTAAACGAACATTTTATTTAATTAATTATAAAATTTGTTAGGGGTTAAAAAAATTATTTTCCCTGCTCCATCAACTCCCCCTTTGGTGATTTTTAAATCACCACATAAAACCCAAGTTATACTTCTTTTCAGGCATCATGTCTTTCATCCTTTGCTTTCTGTTATTTACACATCTGTTTCTTCTTCATCTTGCCTTTTAGTCTCCTTATACATGTTTTCTTTCATTTTCTCCAACTCAATTTCACCCATTTCTCTCTCTCTCTCTTTCATTATTCTGTTATTTCTTTTTATCTTATTTTGTCTTACTTTTCTTTTTATGCACGTTATTACTATTTTCAATACCATGGCTAACAGTATTACTACAGTTGCTATTATTATAACTTTCCCTATCATTAGTCTACTCATTCTGGTCAACCAATTTGCTACCGAAGAAAACCCTCTACCAAGTTTTCCCAAAACACTTTCAACCTCCAGTGGAACTAGTTCTTTGTGCAAGTTTGTAATATTTGTAATATACTTCTGTATATTTTCACTTTTATCAGGAATGTAAGTACAACAATGTTGGACTTTCAACATTCCACAGACTCCACCCTCTTTTGCCAAAAGAATATCAAGGGCAAGCCGATTTTGCATCACCATAGCTCTCATGGCAACCATTTCGGTATTTACCATTAAGAACCCTCCTGCAGTATCTGTAGACAAACGATCTACTACTGTGGATAATTTCCGAATTTTAAATGCATTCAAAGATAATCCCACTGCTGGTATTAATGCTCCAAAAATATCACCTACAATTTCTGAAAAACTTTCCCTCTTTCTACGTGTAAAGCTATTAATCATCTTGTATGTTCCCTTTTCTTCTCTGTCCATGTGAAAAAAAATTGGAAAGACCAGGCCTACATAGCAAGTTCCATACCAATGGTCCGGTAACCTGTAATAAGCTCTATTCCCACAAATATAATAGATACCTGGAAATATTGGATCTTTTCCACCTTTGAATCCCCAACCTCCCAGAATTTGATAATTGTCATGGCAGATACTGGAACCTACAAAGTAATTGTCATAGACTGTCTTATTTCTCCTAATACACAACTTTCCTGTTTGCGGCCAATCTAATGTCATTGCTGCATTTATCTTTTTCCCTTCATGATTTCCTTCCTCAAACGTCCATAGGTGTTTTCCTTCCTCTTTATTGCTTCTTTTTGAAATTTCATTCTCCTTTCTTCAACCATTTCTAAAAATACTTTTTCTTCTTTCTTTAACTCACAGGTAAGGTTGTTACTAACTATTTCTTCTAACGTTAATTTTCTATGTTCTAAAAGAATTCTCCTAAAACCTTTGCTGGTTTTACTTTGTTAAGTTCTGGTACTACTGGAATGTTTGCAAAAATCTTATCTATATCAGTATAATAAGATTCTAATCTACCTGTTTTATAAAATAAACTTGCTATTACACTACATGTTATTCCATAAGTTAGAGGTAGGTGATGATAAGTCACACCTTCTGACACTGATGCAGGCAACTGCATACAAACATAACAATCTCTCACATCCATTGTCTCTACATATTCATACAACAATTTTGTAAAAACATTTTTTGAAAAGTCTGTTACTGACTTATCCTTATGTAACTCTGCACTACTTCTTAAAATAACTGGTTCTTTAATATTAGTTTCTTTTTCTGGTTTAGTATCATTCTTTGCTTCTATCACAGCTAAACTAATAGGAATTGTGATTGCTAAAACTATCCATATGGTCATTAATAACCCTGTACAAAAGCAGCACATTTTGCACCATCTTTTTATAAACTCACATTTATCTCTTCTATCCCTATTATTTTCCATTTTTCTTTTTTCTATTTGTTAAGTTTCAGAAAATTGTGTCACTACACCTCAGAAATGACTTAGATGCCACTCTGCTCTCAAAAGTCTTTGCTTGGTACTTTCTTTAATTCTCTCCAGAATTCTTTCGTTGTCACATCCGGTGATTTGTCACATCCAGTAAAATTGTCATGTCCGGCAGAAGCACTATAAGTTTTCACTTCAAGTTTGTTGCATCTCATCTTTTCCCATCCGACTTCTCAGTCTCTGGTTCTCGTGAGTGTTTTCTTCTTCTTTGTAATCTGTCAGTGCAATATACAGCCACTCAGGTGACTTATACTTTGCATTCACTTTCTTTGTCCTTTTGGACTTTTGTAATCTTTTTCCACTTGGTTTTTCTTGTCCCTTTTGACTTGTTACTTCATTCACTTGTTCAGCACTTTCGTCTCCCGCTCTTATTATTCTATATCTCAATTTTCTTATATAGCTGTTGGGCCAATTATCTCCTTTTCTTGGCCTTTTGGCTTCACCTTCTCTTTCTTCTCTTTCTGATTTCCAATTTCTTGATTCAGTTTTTACCTTTTCCTCTTCTCCACTTTCTTCAGTTTCTGTTTCAACTGTTTCACTATTGTCTCTTATTTTGAAACTTATGATCTCGTCATCTCCTACTGGTGGATCTGTCTTCTCCTTCTTGTTTTCCCTTATTACTGTCCCTCCTCGGTGTTCTTCCGATTTGGTGTTTTCCTCCCTTTCTGCTTCTAAATTTCCCTGTTCTTCTGTTTCTCTATCTGTCCCTATTGCTCCTCGGGGTTCTTCTCGATTTTCTAACTTTTGTGTACTTCTTTCCCTACTTCATCTATTAATATTGTTTCTGAAGGATTTCCACCATAACTTGTACTTGGTTGTTCATCTAACTCAATTTCTTGCTCAGTTTCTTCTCTAATTGGTTTATAACCCCAAGTTTTCCTTAGGAATTCTTCACGGTTTTCAACTGAATCATCAGATTCTGAAGTTGTGTCAGATATTTCCAGATGTCGACTTACAGGTCGATCTTCAAGTTCTGGAATTTCTGAATTTCTTTCTTCTTCTTCTTCTTCCTCTTCTTCTCTAGAGGTGTTTGCCATTGGGGTTTCCAGATGTCGACTTTCAGGTCGATCTTCAAGTTCTGGCACCCTTCCTCTTATCCTTGTTGTCCCAGCCGTTAAACTTTTATCCCACACTTCTAGACGTCGATTCACATGTCGATCAGTAGGTTCTTGAACTCTGATTGTGTGGCTGGCATGGACCCAATTCTTCACTCCTGCACACTTGACTGCAGTCGTTGTCACTAGGATTACCTGTCGTGGTTCGTCCCAGCGAGGAACTAGACAGTTTCTTCTCCTGTGGATTTTTATACGGACCCAGTCTCCTGGATTCAAGTCGTGGGCTGGTTTTCTTTCAAGAGTGGTCGCATCCGGTCCAACCTGATGAAACACAGAACGCACCACATCAGCCAGTCCCTTGCAATAATCCAGTACTAGATCATCAGTTATAGTTAATAACTTGTTGACAGGTACGTGTGCTTGTCTCATTGCTCGTCCCATGATCATCTCATGAGGACTGAGTCCAGTTTTCTTTTCAGGGATGCTTCTGATGGTAATCAGAACAAGAGGCAGTGCATCCGGCCATTTGAGTCCTGTAGCTTGACACATTTTTCCCAATCTGTTTTTAATTGTTCCATTAATCTGCTCTACTACCCCAGAAGCCTCTGGTCTGTAAGCACAATGTAGTTTTTGTTTAATACTCAATGCTTCACAAATCAATTGGATCAACTCATTTTGAAAATGTGTTCCTCTATCTGTCTCAACCGTGACTGGAAAACCATACCTTGGAATGAATTCTCGCAGCATAAGTTTTGCCACCGTTGTTCCATCATTCCTTCTTGTGGGGTATGCCTCCACCCAACGAGAGAACAAACAGACGACCACTAGAACATATCTTAGTCTGTTACTAGGGGGCATCTCGATAAAGTCTAACTGCATTCTAGTGAATGAACCTCCTTCCCGTCCTATTGTTCCTAGACTCACTACTGTTTTTCTTCCTGGGTTAAACTGCTGACAAATAAGACATCTTTGACAAAGACTTTCAGCAATGGCTCTGAATTTTGGGTTATACCAGGTTTGTCTAAAAAGTCTGATCATTGCATCTCTCCCAATATGAGCTTGTCCATGGTACATCCGTGCCATGTCTGCAATCATGCTATCAGGCATAACTGGTCTTTCATCTCTGTATACCCACACACCATTATTTTCCTGTCTTCTACATCCTGCTTTTATCCAGTAATCTTTTTCCTCATCCCTTGCAGTTTCTTGTAACTGCCTTACTTCATCCCATGTCTCGACAGTATTAGTAAAAAGCAAAGGACAAGAGACATGCTCCCTTTCTCTATTTTTGTTCATGGACACCATGTTCTCTGCACAATATTTAGCGATCTCATCGGCATAATTATTGCCGACGGCTATGTAATCTTCGTTTTTCTTATGCGCTTTGCACTTCACTACAGCTATTTGTTTGGGCAACTGTATCGCCTCAAGCAGCTTTTTAACAAAATCTCCATTTCTGATAGGTGTTCCTGCAGATGTCAAAAATCCTCTTTGTGACCAAATCTGACCGAAGTCATGTACGATGCCGAAACCATATTGGCTATCGGTCACAATCGTGACTCGTACATTTCTTCCTAATTTACATGCTTGAATCAAAGCAATCAGTTCCGCAACTTGTGCAGACCTTATTCCTTTCAGACAAGACGCTTCCATCACAGTTGCCACTGTGCACACTGCGTAAGCTGCGCTTAAAACTCCTTCTTTGTTCTCAAGCATGAGCCATCCACAAACATGACATAATCAGATTCCTTTAACGGTTCATCTTTTATGTCAGCTCTTGGTTTCGTGCAATATTCCAGCACGTTCAGACAATCATGATCTACTTCGTCTTGTTCAATTATATTTTCCTCATCTGGCAATGATGTAGAAGGATTTACATTCATGCATCTATCTATGGTCACATTTTCAGCACTCAAGATGACTTTTTCGTACTTAGTCAGCCGACTATGTGTCATGTACTGCGTTTTTGTTCTTGTCAAAAGAATTTCTACTGAGTGGGGAACATATACTCTCAGTGGATACCCCATCACTATACCTTCACTTTGTTCCAGACTTACACAAGTAGCAGCAACTGCTTTCAGACAACCAGGCAATGCTTTTGCTATAGGATCTAAAACAGCTGAAAAATAAGCGATTGGTCTTTTCATTGTCCCATGTTTTTGTACCAGTACTGAAAATGCACATCCATCTCTTTCACTGCAGTACAACTCAAAATCCTTCTCATAATCAGGCATGCCTAATGCAGGTGCCTCACACAGTTTCTTTTTCAATTCTTTGAAAGATTTCATTTCTTCTTTGTTTAACTCAAAAGGGTCTTTTACATCTTTCTTGGTCAATTTTTGTAATGGTTTTGCAATCAAAGAGAAACCACTTATCCACTGTCGACAATATCCAACCATTCCCAAAACATTCTTACCTCTCTCTGAGTCATTGGTGCTCTCATTCCTTGAATCATTCTTACTCTTTCTGTCGCTATCTTTCGCACTCCTTTCTCAATTTTATGTCCTAAATACTGGACTTCTTTCTGACAAAACTGTAATTTTGAAGGAGACACTTTATGTCCTCTTTTCTCTAAATGGTTCAGTAAAGCAATTGTATCACTTACACATGCTTCTTTAGTTTTCGATGCCACCAATAGGTCATCGATATACTGTACCATTACTGATTTTTCTGGCATTTTCAAATCTTCCAGAGATTTCTTTAGAATCTGATTAAAGATTGAGGGGCTTTCTGTATACCCCTGAGGAATTCGGCACCATGCCAAAATACGCTCTCCAAACCGGAACGCAAATAATGGCTGGCTATCTGGATGCAAAGGAATAGAGAAAATGCGTGACACAAATCTATCACAGTGTACCACTCAGCTTCATGTGGAATTTGATATAGAATTACTGCAGGGTTTGGCACTATTGGACAACAGGGCACAACTATTTTGTTGATCTTTCTCAAATCCTGTACTATTCTATATGTTCCATTTGGCTTTTTCAGTCCCATAATAGGTGAATTACATGGACTGCTCATGATTTCTTTTAGAATTCCCTGTTCAATCATCTTATTTATCACAGGAGTTATTCCTTCAATTATTTCTGGAGTTAATTTGTACTGTGGCGTATTCGGGTAAGTTGTCCCTTCTTTAACTGTCACTTTTACGGGATCAACTTCTTTCATTAATCCAATGTCTTCTCCTGTAAAATCCCACACACTTTCTTTTACTGCACTTTTAGTTCTTCTGGAAGTTTTTCTGCATCAAATGCAGGAAACAAACCATTCGTTTCAGGTTCTTGATTCATCAAAGTTACTTTATACAAAACATCTTCATCTGAAGTCTGAAATCCGATTCCATCTGGCGTACAATAAATTGTGCAATTCATCTTGCACAAAAGGTCACGACCCAAAAGATTTACAGGACTACAATCGCACACTACAAATTTATGCATTTTGCTAAAACAACCAATTTTTACTTCCACCAATTCAGTAAGTGGGGTTTTAATCTGCTGATTGGCTACTCCTACTACTTGGATGTATTCACCTGAGAGAGGAAGGTTCGGAATTTCCACTGATCTAACAGTAGAACGGGTAGCTCCAGTATCGACAAGGAATGTTACATTTGCACCATTCACTTCTCCATCCACAAAGGGACCAGACTGATCTACCTCTAGAGTTGCGCCAAGCACGCACTCTTTCCCCTCTCCTGCGCACCGTCAGAATCTTTCATCCGGGTCATCCTCACTCTGACGCAACCAATACTGAGAAATGTTAGCTGCTCGCGGCAATTGTGTTACCTGCTCTCCTCCGTAGAATCCTGTTTCTGTACTGTATCTTTGCTGGTTAACAGTGTTGGGAAGTGGTGGTTGCGGCACCTGACTTTGTTGAACAACTACCTCATTCTGCACCTGTGGAGTTAATGATTGATGTTCCGGATTAGGTTTAGGTGGGAACTTACACTCGTTTCTCCAATGCCCTAATTTTCCGCAATTATGACATGGCCATTTCTTCTTTGCCTCTTCTAGACTCACTTGACCCTTTCCTTTACCTATGTTTGGTCGCATTTTATTCTGTCCTGTTTCATTTCCATTATTATTGTCCAATTGAGCTTCTTGTTTTTCTGCCACCTTCACCTGTGCCCACATTGCCTTCTCTTTCAACTTACGCTGTTTACTCTCTATTTCATCACTACAATACTTAGCATATCTCAGTACCTCATCTACACTTCCATTCTGCCAGTTTATCATGTGTTGCTTAATCATATCACTTATTTCTTGTTTCAGGCCAAACACAAATCGGTATACAAAATGACTCATGTCTTTTTCACTCAATTCCTCATAACCACTATACTGCTTGAAAACTAATAACAATCGCTCATAATATGCATGTACAGACTCCTTACTTTCCTGTGTAGTTCTATCGATTTTTACCCAATCTGTCTCTTTTGGAGAAATCTTATTCTTCAAAAAGGTAATCACCTTATCGTACTTCTTCATCACATCAGGACCTGGAGCTCCTGTCTTAGGATCTCTTGGATATTCTGTAGTTGGCCAGTCAACTGTAATCTTACATTCTGACCACAAATCTGTTGGTACCACTATGTCAAACAATCCATCTAAATCTATCCACAACACTTTTGAGACTTTTACAAACCTCTCTACTTGTCGGTACCACTCAACTGGCTTCTCTCTTAACTTTGGAAAGTCATTGGTAAATGACAGTATGTCCTGCCTAGTCCAGGGAACATGCACGTAACTACCACCTGGAGTTTCTCTCATGGGGTATTCTTTGGCAACAGATTCTTTTTCATTTATCATAAAGGCCAATGAACCTTTGTCTGTAGTTTTCTCATTCTTCTTTGTCCATCTAACCTTCCATCTGTCCACATCACTCCATTTTCTCAACAACACAATTAACTCCTTTATCTGTGTCAGCCTTCCTGCCGTGTTCAAATTTTCAATATCCTTTTCACAAAAGTCTACTCTGTATGGTTTCTGCAACGTTTTCACTTTTGCAAAGTCTATTCCAATCTCACTGGCCACTTCTTCTAGTTTGTCATGTAAATTCTTTGCCCTCCATGTAATACTTTTGCACAGAAACATTATTTCTTCATCCTGGTAATTTTTTATCTTTTCGGTACCAATTGTTCCTAGAATTAATTCTTCCATATCGATTTTTAACCTAATTACATCTAATGGTTTTTCTTCTGGTTCTTTTATTTTAAATGCCTTCATCCACTCATTTAACTCATCAGGAGTCGGACCTATGGGTGTATTATTTAGTTCTATCCAATTACCACTCTTTTCAGGGGTTTCTGTTGCAGATTCTGTTACCATATGCATTTTCCTACAATTGCACCCATTTACCGTCAAATTTGTAGGTGGACTTGGTCTGTAAGTACTAGCCAAATTACTTGTACTTGCACTTTGTTCCATCCTTTCTTTTTCTCTCTGAAATTGTGAACTCATGGGAATTACCAAAGATCGTTCATCAATTTTCTGATTCTCAAAACGGGTATTACTGGACCTATTGTTACAGGCACAGTAACTGCTTCCATATTTTTCGTTAATTCTCTAATCTTCTCAGTTAGTTCTTTTGTTGTCCTCGCCAATTCGCTTGCATTGTCGCTTTCTATTCCTTCATTTTGAGAAGTTCTCATTTGTTCTTGTGACCTATTTACTTCAATTCTCTTTTCCGGACTTTTATTTCGCATAGTCTCTATTAGCGGCGCATTTGGTGTCACCACTGTAGAACTCTGCTGATACGGAGGTGGATTTCTATTTAAAATATCTTCCGGCAACTCGTCATCCGTTTCGCTCTCATGCATATACTTTTCTCTCTCTATATGTTTCTTTTTTTCAGTCCGCTTTTTCTTAGTCCCTTCCTCAACTGTAAAAGCTGGAAACAAACCTCCTGTCATGTTAGCACATCTCCATCGTTTTATTCTGTCCTCATGATTTACTCCCCATAATCTTCCAGGCATAAACTCATGATCTCTCATTCCTCTGAATCTCTCTCGTTCATACATCTCATCTTCCCATTCCGTCAAAGCTTCAAACTGTGTTGGTCTAGGTCTAGGTTCCAATTAACACATTTTTTCTCGCAAATTTCGCAAAACCGCTACACTAAATGAACCATTCTCAGGGAAAGCTAAAGCACCATCATTCTTCGTATATTTTGCCCAATTTTCCAACCATATGCACGTATGATATCCATATTTCAGCATCATGTGTGAAGCTGCTGATTTTGGTGGAGGAATTACTTGTCCCTCTCTAGTCACAACCTTTTTGTCTTTCTTAAAGAAATTCTTCAATTTCGTCGTCCATGACGTTCTCTCCCTTTCATACTCGTAATACGGCATGTTTTCTATTTGTTTTCTCTTTACGCTAACGCTGTTCTGTGTACGGAACTTCGACCAATTACAGCGCGACTCACACTAACGTACCAATCAGAACAATTCCCACCGTCCGCGAACCAACCAATCCTAGCGCGGCACTTTTCTACGTCACTCCTGCTCTGTGTTCACGTGACTGGCGCACTATCCAATCCTAGCGCGGCACTGTTCCACGTCACTTCTACTCTTTACCCCTCCTTTACAAAATTTATCGGCAATTTTTCTTTTTTTTCGCTGTTTTCTTCGTTAGTTACAACAATTAACACAATTCCATAGTCTGATTCGCTAAACAAAAGTGACAGCTTTGTCCTTTTACACAAGAATCCTGTATTTCCAGTAGGCAGCGCTTACCTCTACCCTACCACAGAATTATTTACTCTCGCCGATAAAGTAGCACTTCCCTCTACCTTACCCTTCTTTCAAACAAACAATTTACTCGTTTCTGTGGGGATAAGACACATGTGGAGACTAGGCTCCTGAGAATTAAGGCCAAAGTTTCACAAGTAAACGTGATTTGCTATTTCAATTACACACTTTTCGTACAGAAAATCCCTAACAGAACACAACCTGCGTTATTACCAAAAATGAATTCAGACCATGTACCAAATTCCATGTGACTTCTCTTGCCACACGTGTTCCACTTCCTACATCCCAGAAGCGTGAAAACTCACATATAACATAACGCGACTCAACATATAGTGTTAGTCATCAAATAATCAATAAACAATAATCACTAAACTAATCTATAGAAAACCATAACTCTGCTACCAAGAAATCTGATGCAGCGCGTACAATAAAAACTATTCTCCTTCCAGGTCACTTATAGGTCATCCAGGGGCAAACTATATTTTCTCACATCCACATGACGATGGGGCCCATAAACATCGCCTAACACATACACACACCTGGATTTCCTTTACACCTTTATGAAATTCTGTACTTCTAGGAGAAACATGAGAACTAAATGGAGAACACCATTTATGTACCGCTGGAAGGAGCCGGGATATCTTATTACCTTAACTTGTCGCTTTCTTTTAGTTATTTCTTAAGATATTCCTGCTCATTGTTTTGTCGATGAATCATTCATGTAAAAATTAGTTCATAGTGATTAAGACCAGCTGAATCACAATAACCAATTACTGATGTCACAATCATTTAGGAAAATAACCACTGAGTCATTTTGGTTTAAAGAATCTTAAATTTTATATAATTTTAAAAGCATGAGAAAGAATTTAAACTTTATTCAATTATTCATTCTTAAATTCAAATATTTATTAAGCATAATCAATTTATTGCAGAAAGGAAATTTTTGTCATGAAGCCAAACACTAATTACCTGCCTGCCTTCCTAATTTAGACTAATGATTTCTAACCTAAGTTTAAGAATTAGAAATAACCTGATTCTCATACTCAACTGGAAAATTAAGACAGCAACAGCAACTTCAGCTCGTCAGCATCAGCTACCTGCAACCCGTCTCATCTAACAGTCTTTCAGCATCTCCCCGCTCAGTAAGGGATCGATCAGGACCACCCAGCACTGGAAGCCACCAACACCAACACGACTCTCCAACTCCGCTCCTGACTGTGACTGCAACTGCGACTGCGACTGACCCCCTCCCACTAAGAGTAGGCCCTCTTATACCCTAATTCTAACTTTGCTAACTAACTGTTGCAACATTAATAACACGCTTTTCTTTCATTGGTCCATGCATGTCATCTTATTCATTCTTTTAATCAAGTTCTCTTGGATCCAAGGGTCCTTGGATCATTTCCTTTCCCATACGCTCAAACATGTTTTCATCCGTTTCGATCAGTACATTTGTAACTTCTTTCGATACATTCGAGAACACCGCAGTCATTGTCCTTTCTCTTAAACTGGTTTCCCACGGGTCTTCTGCTGATCATCACGGCACACTATCAGTTCAATTAGGTCACATCAGCCTTGACCATTTCTCGCATCCTAGCCTCTCAGTAACATCACGAGGTTTAGTTTTTCTCCGATTTCATCCCGTGTCACATGTTCCCTTGCGCCTGCGCACATCTTCCCACTGGCGGCCATTTTATATCGCCACTCGGTTATACTTTAGAAGCACTAATTTGAGGCAAACAAAACATAATTAAAATAGAGAAAAATAGCCCTTTCGTTTCCCTCCCGTCATCTACGTACCCCAATTAGTTATTACCTAGCAAAAAGCAACATTTAAGCTGTTCCTTACTTACCATCACTATTGTTTTTGCAACGACACGTTTTATTTCTATGAAGCACAAACATGCATTTATTTTTAATTAGTACGCATTTATTTTTACGTTATAATTAGACACACGGACATCCATTAATAGATTATTTAGCACAATTGGCATGTTACCATTCCCACACATACAGTGTTGATTAATACATTTAAACGAACATTTTATTTAATTAATTATAAAATTTGTTAGGGGTTAAAAAAAATTATTTTCCCTGCTCCATCAAACGTGATCGACATGTTTCAGCCTGTTGACCTAAACAAGTGTTGTGGCTTTCGTCAGGATCTATTCTTGAAGCTACTGCGACGTAAGTGAGAGATACTTAAAATCGTGTTAATAAATCTGTGTATATATGAAGATACTTAAACCAGTGATCCGGCACTTTTCCAGATTCACCGGTAAACCTGTGAAAAACTTAAACAACATACCGCACTGTTAAAGCAGTATTACACATAATAGCAAAGTAGAACCACACTCACGAATTAAAATGGACAAATACATGCAATGTATACACGGTATCATGCATTATGCGTCAGAGCTAGTGTAGCACTTTGCTAACGTATTCCTAGCTTATAGTCATTCACCTGCAATAGTCAGGTAAATTACCGCATCTGTCCCTGGCGGATAGCCAATGGGATCAAATGCCCGTCCAACCTAGCAAGTGAAGGGTGGGGCATTAGAGATCAAAGAAAGAATGGTGCCCAAATAATTCAAAACAACAAGACAAGCATCTTAAGCAATGGGTAGGTTAATACTGCAAACCCACATCTGTGCACCCCCAAGTAAATGCTAGAGGGGGCCCAGGAGGACCCTAAGCAACCGCAAAGATGAGGCCACTTGAACTGAGGTTCTGCGTGGCTGACATGGGAGCTGAAAGCCTACCAAATGTATGCATGTAGGCTGGGCAAGCAAGGAGAGCGAGCGCGCCTTGACAGAAGGCAGCCCCAACCCCACTGTCATGCAGTGTACTACACAATCTAACATCATAGGAAGTAGCCGGGGGAGGGGTGGCCATTGCGTCGCTGGGGGTGAAGTGCTCTGTCCGTGGGAGAGGTGGACAGTGGGCCTAGACATTTGGAAGGCCGCTCAGGTTGGTGGTCAGAATACGAGCGTGCGTGCGGGCTGCGCAGGTGGGATATGAGTGGTATGAGGCGGGCGGGCGCCGCACCGAGTATGAAAGGTGCAGTGTCCCCAAACTGTGCGTAGCAAACTGCGCAGATGGCATGCAGAAGGAGGGAATGGCTTGCTCCGGTGTCGATAAGACCACTGATGATAGTTTGACGGTGTGCGAAGGCTACCGGGGCAGTCACAGGTAGTAAACAGGAACACGCACATACCCGGTGTTAAGCCATGGAAAAAGCCTACGAGGGCCAGAGACCAGCTAAGTGAGCGCTGTCCCGGGCCACGGAGAGAGACCCTGAGTGCGGTTGGCCGTGAGCCGTGTGTCTACAGGTAAGGAAAAATGGCATGGACACTGTGAGAGCACTTACCGCTTGGAGGGAGCGTTGTATCCACAGCGTCTGTCCCGGGGGCAGGTGTGGATCCAACAGAAAGATCCGGATTGCATGAGGAAAAGGTAGATGACCTTCAGATGACTTCTGGTGGAAACCCAGGGCATGATGGGAAAAGTAGTTTGTGAATGGCAAACGGGAGTAGAAAAGAAAAGCAAGATTTTGGTCACAACGGCCACAGTGATACAGGCGTGTGAAAGAAGGGGGTCGGGTTGACCCAGCCTCTCATAAAATGATAAAATAATAATAGTAAAAATTATAATAGAAAAAATGAAGATGAAAGGGGCCCCTCGAGGCACGTACACCTAGGGGTGTCACTCTACCAGGGACCTAGAAGATAGATAGGACCCGGTGCAACCCTCCACGGTACTCACGGTAGTACGTGGATGCTCGATGTGGAATAGGGGTTATATTACATGGTCTGGAGCAAGGGTGCAGACCTAATGTTATTGTATCGGCGGCGGGGGCTGCGGACTGCTGGAGAAAGTGCCCAGGTGTGAAACTAATGGAGAGTGTGTGGCCTCATCTCCACAGTCGGGGGCATTGGACCCAAGGGTGTCTGCTGGAGGTGAACATCGTGGCAGGGCTGTACACAATAGAGTGAGCGTACTGATGTCGACTAGATACTGGAAATCAAGTGGATGCTATCTAGGTGTAGGGAGGCAGCTAGGATTCGGGATTAGGCGAGTGATAGCCATGGTATGTCATCGTTAAGCCCATTGTGAGATGTGCCCAGTCTAAACACCCATCTCTGCTCGATACGCAGAAATCTCTTAGTTAAGTTGGGTGTAGTTGTGTGGAGGTGGGGTTTGTCCAGTACTGTCTATCTTAAAGTGTCTGCCTGGTGATTCATTTCGAGGAAATGTTTGGTTAGTCTAGTGGTTTGTATGGCAAGCAAGGAGAGCGAGCGCGCCTCGACAAAAGGCAGCCCCAACCCCACTGTCATGCAGTGTACTACACAATCTAACATCATAGGAAGTAGCCGGGAGAGGGGTGGCCATCGCGTCGCTGGGGGTGAAGTGCTGTGTCCGTCAGAGAGAAGGACAGTGGGCCTAGATGTTTGGAAGACCGCCCAGGTTGGTGGTCAGAATACGAGCATGCATGCAGGCTGTGCAGGTGGGATATGAGTGGTATGAGGCGGGCGCCACACACGAGTATGGAAGGTGCAGTGTCCCCAAACTGTGCATAGCAAACTGCGCAGATGGCATGCAGAAGGAATGAACGGCTTGCTCCGGTGTTGATAAGACCACTCGTGATAGTTTGACGGTGTGCGAAGGCTACCGGGGCAGTCACAGGTAATAAAGGGGAACACATGCATACCTGGCATTAAGCCATAGAAAAAGCTAGAGAGGGCCAGAGACCAACTGAGTGAGCGCTGTCCCAGGCCACGGAGAGAGACCCTGAGTGCGGTTGGCCGTGAGCCGTGTGTCTACAGGGAAGGAAAAATGGCATCGACAGCACGGGGTGTGAGAGCACTTACCTCTCGGAGGGAGCGTTGTATCTGCAGCGTCTGTCCCGGGGGCAGGTGAGGATCCAACAGAAAGATCAGGATTATATGAGGATAAGGCAGATGACCTTCAGATGGCTTCTGGTGGAAACCCAGGGCATGATGGGAAAAGTAGTTTGTGAACGGCAAACGGGAGCAGAAAAGAAAAGCAAGATTACGATCACAACGACCACAGCGATAGGGCGTGTGAAAGAAGGAGGTCGGGTTGACCCAGCCTCTCATAAAATGATAAAATAATAATAGTAAAAATGATAATAGTAAAAATGATGATGAAAGGGGAAAAGTAGTTTGTGAACGGCAAACGGGAGCAGAAAAGAAAAGCAAGATTACGATCACAACGACCACAGCGATAGGGCGTGTGAAAGAAGGAGGTCGGGTTGACCCAGCCTCTCATAAAATGATAAAATAATAATAGTAAAAATGATAATAGTAAAAATGATGATGAAAGGGGCCCCTCGAGGCACGGACACCTAGGGGTGTCACTCTACCAGAGACCTAGAAGATAGATAGGACCCGGTGCAAGCCTCCACGGTACGCATGGTAGTACGTGGACGCTCGATGTGGAATGGGGGTTATATTACATGGTCTGGAGCAAGGGTGCAGACCTAATGTTATTGTATCGGCGGTGGGGGCTGCGGACTGCTGGAGAAAGTGCCCAGGTGTGAAACTAATTGAGAGAGTGTGGCCTCATCTCCACGGTCGGGGGCATTGGACCCAAGGGTGTCTGCTGGAGGTGAACATCGTGGCAGGGCTGTACACAATAGAGTGAGCGTACTGATGTCGACTAGATACTGGAAATCAAGTGGACGCTGTCTAGGTGTAGGGAGGCAGCTAGGTTTCGGGATTAGGCGAGTGATAGCCAAGGTATGTCATCGTTAAGTCCATTGTGAGATGTGCCCAGTCTAAACACCCATCTCTGCTCGATACGCAGCAATCTCTTAGTTAAGTTGGGTGTAGTCGTGTGGAGGTGGGGTTTGTCCAGTACTGTCCATCTCAAAGTGTCTGCCTGGTGATTCATTTCAAGGAAATGTTTGGTTAGTTTAGTGGTTTGTGTGGCACATCTGATTGTGCTCTTGTGCTCGAGAATGCGGGTCCTCACTTTCCTGGTGGTCATCCCTACATATCGCAAGCCGCATGGGCAGGTGATGAGGTATATCCCCTTCTCGCTATTGCAGTTGGTATGGTGTCTGAGTTCCCACGGTTTGTCCGTGCCAATGTTGTGGTTTTGCTGTATTAACCTACCCATTGCTTAAGATGCTTGTCTTGTTGTTTTGAATTATTTGGGCACCATTCTTTCTTTGATCTCTAACGCCCCACCCTTCACTTGCTAGGTTGGACCGGCGTTTGATCCCATTGGCTATCCGCCAGGGACAGATGCGGTAATTTACCTGACTATTGCAAGTGAGTGACTATAAGCTAGGAATACGTTAGCAAAGTGCTACACTAGCTCTGACGCATAATGCATAATACCGTGTATACATTGCATGTATTTGTCCATTTTACTTCGTGAGTGTGGTCCTACTTTGCTATTATGTGTAATTCTGCTTTAACAGCATGGTATGTTGTTTATGTTGTTCACTGGTTTACCGGTGAATCTGGAGAAGTGCCGGATCACTGGTTTAAGTATCTTCATATACACACAGATTTATTAACACAATTTTAAGTATCTCTCACTTACATCGCAGTAGCTACAAGAATAGATCCTGACGAAAGCCACACTTGTTTAGGTCAACAGGCTGAAACTTGTTGATCACGTTCTAGTACAACAGCTTCTAATGGCGGCAGTTGCCCTTCCCACTACTTGTTTTAAATCCTAGCACCAGGTAGCATCAATAAACTGTGTTAGGCTAACCTGTTAGCTAGTTTTAACCACTGTCCACCCAGCACTACACTCCCTCTACCACACACAATGCTCACATTGGGTTTTATGACCACCCTGCATACCAAAAAACATCCCTGAGCTCCTCCCTCGCAGTGAGGGGGTTGCAGCCCGCGTCACGACTAGGTTTGTGACGTGAGGAGGTATCCCTATGATGAAGCATGACACCTCTGGTGTGTGAGGGAAACCATCCTAAAAGGGATCCCCCCTCTTCCTTCTTAGCATAGTTGTTTCCACACACACTCATGCCTTCAGCGACGCCAGACCCGAGGGCATCTTTGTGTGCTTGATAGGTTTTTGGGCTCAGGGCAGGGGGCTGGAGTTTTTTTAAGCCTGGGGGGCTTGTTTTAATGCTCAGGGCAAGGGGCCGGGGTAGTTTTTACGGCTGGGGTTGGGGTAATTTGCAGGGCTGGGTTTTAGGGCTCAGGGTGGGAGGCTGGGGAGTAATCTTTACCAGGCATATGCCTTTACCAATCATGCCTTTACAACGAAATTCATTGTAAAGGCATGCATGATAAAGGCATGCATGGTAAAGACGCAGTTGTAGTAAAGACCGAGTTGTTAAGCATGCAATATAATCACATGCGTAGTTCCGTCATACAACCGTTTCCTTTATTAAATAAAAGGCGTGCACATATTTATCTGTGCCACTTACTCATAATTTTTCAAGTAATCACCTCTACAGGCTTCTTAAAAATGAAGATCTCCTGCCATGTGTCCCGTAAATATAGCTGTGAAGAGGAGTTATGGGTTTATTGTAAACACAAGGAAAACTTGCGGTGAATTTACCATAAATAATCAACAAATTTCTGAGGCACAGGCCCTATATTACCTCAGATAACATCTGAATGTAACCAAAACATTTGCCACCATGAGAACACGTGGTTTTAATTGAACCACAGGAGTTACTTGTTTCATCAGCTGTGGCATTTTCCACATAATTATGGATTTTTCCACTTTTGTCACATTTACACCATATGGTGCCTTATGTGAAGTTTAGTTTTTTTTTTAAAAGGAAACTTGTTTCTAGTTCAAATTGATCAAGGATACTAAAACATTGTACATGGACTTCAAAACAAGTCTCTCAACACTGTGCAGAAGTTAACAGTTAACTTCTTTACATAACTTAAGGCATGTGAAGAAGTGAGAATTTGGCCCAGATGGTGTTAACATCGCTATTCGTGAACTTGGGCAATGCCCTTTTGTGTATGTGTGTCAGTGCTTAGGTTGTGTGATGGAACCACGCAGTCTCAACAATGCAAGTCTTAACCACGAATATGCCTTTACCACGCATGCCTTTACAACGAATTATGCGTTGTTAAGGCATGAATGGTAAACACATATCTGCGGTTAAGACTTGAAAGGTAAGTCTGAACCTCCCTGACCCCTGCACCTGCCCTGAGACCTAAAACTACCCCCTCCCTCCTGAAAACCAACCCCCTCCCCCTAGAAACTTCTCTGCCTCCAGTCCTAAAAACTACCCCGCCCTCCCCTAAACCCTAAAACATATCCCGACTTCCCCGTGAGCCCTAAAAACTACCCTGCCCTCCCCTATTCCCTAAAAACTGACCCCCGAGCCCTAAAAACTACCCTGCCCCCCAAAGCCCTAAAAAGTATTACAATCCTAAAATGGCACCACCCCAGCCCTGAAAACTACCCCAACTCCCCCAGCCCTTAAAACTACCCGACCCCCCATACCTGAAAACTACCCGAACCCATCCAGCCCTGAAAAGTACCCCGAACCCCCAACACTGAAAACTACCCCGAACCTCCCAAGCCCTGAAAACTACCCGTAGCCCTGAAAACTACCCCCCAAAACCATACAAACTAACCCACCAAAACCCGGCCCCAGCCCCACTTACTACACCGCGTCGCGTCCTCTCTCGATCCTTCCTGCTACTTGGCTGCTTCCTGCTTCCGCCAGCCAGCAGCTAGACTGTGATAGAGCGCTATGTTCTCGAGAAATTTGTAGGGGTGCATCATAATCACCGTTAGTCTGCACCCGCATATATCCAGTTATATATCAATGAATGGCTAGTAAAATGTAGTTCTAAACCGCATTTATTAGAGTGAATAGAAGAGTAATTGTGCTATTATAATCATGCAAATGTAATGCTTAACTGAAACGTGTTCAAAATGATGCATAAATGAATTAGCTCATGTGTAATCGAGATGCAGTAGTTTAAACGTGTACCATATTAAGTTACACGTGTAGTTCACTTTTTCGCATATGAAGTGTAATGAACCAATGCTTATAGAAGTGATTAGAATTGTGTGTTTAAATTGTGTAAAGGCCTGACTGCATATACGTCAAAGAAAGGCCTGTTCGTTCCTATGTTAGCTTATTTTGTAGGCCGAGAAGGCGTTCTCTTGGGAAGGCTCTATGGGCACCAACAGTAGATTATCACAGTGGAAAGTTTCTGTTGAATGTATTTTCTGTTGCAGGTGCAAGGACACATGCCTCGCTAGTGAAAGACTGGCTCTTTGTTTTAGGAGTTAGGATGGTGGGAGACACTGAGATGGGAGTATACTGGAATGCAGGGATGATACTTTCAGCGAAGAAGGTGCCTGGGACCCAAGGTCACTGTAACCGTCCTGGATGAAGTAAGAGTTTCGATGGAAAAGTACGAGAAGGAAGACCTGGATGAAGAGGCGTGACAAGGGCGTGTTCTATTGTATGTGGATTTTGTATTAGGGATAGTGCCCCGAGGGAGGAGAGCAGATTGGAGGTAGAGGAGACCTGAGAGAAGGGCGAAGAAGAGAGAGATCTAGTTAGGAAGGAGCATCTTAGAACGAGCTCAAATGCTAAGTGAGTGCACTTCTTAGGAAGTCTTCACAGCTGACACCTTTACCTTTTTCTACTCTTGCCTGGGGAAACTTGTTAAGTAGGGATGTCACCTTAGTGGTAGAGTAGGGACAGATTTAACGCTTTTCTTTTATTAGGTAAATGAAGAATAAAATAGAGATTGGAGCCGTCATTGCTAGTTTAATGCTTCTGGAGCTAACGATTCTTCTTATTCTGAGTCGGATGAGACTCCTGCATAGGATGATGTTTGTATTAGTGCCCATCTATTTCTTTAACCTTGTGCTGAGGTGCTTGTATGTGCAGTTATTCTTGGCTTTGTAATAAACCCCTAAATTTGAATTCGGAGTCAGTGATCTTTGGAGTCCAAGTTGAATCCTAAATTGTTGAATAGAAGAACTGAGTTTTCTTCCCTTCACACTATTCAGCAGGTAAAAAGGTTCAGTCGACCTGAGGATTCTTAGTGATGGTAAGATAAGATAAGAATCCCGATTCATCAACTGCGCACTGCCTTAACCATGCATATGCTTGGTTAAGGCATATGCGTGGTTAAGGCAAGCCTGGTAGCGCTTGCGAAGTCAGAACACGCATGGCTGAGGCCCGGTGTTCCGAATGTTTCCTACACTCCTAGATGACAGCACTGTCCGATAGATGCAAGGCTTTCCTTCTGCTCATCAAGGATGCCCTAATTCACACAGCATGCATCAGGCTGCATGATGAGAAATATCTCTACCTCCTCACCAGGCCTGTTGAAGGCTTTTATGGGGCCTTCTCAGAAATGTTGTAAAAAAAATGTCATTGTTCGTCCAAGTGCACCATTGCTATAAGCTGCAGAGCCTTTAAATACCCCAACATTGAATCTATGGATGTGCAAAGTGCAAAAACTAGGTGGGTGGGACCTGGCCCAAAGTAAACAAAGTGCAAAAAAATGAAATGTAGAAGGCCTTATCATAAGCTGCATGGACAGGAGACACTTATTGAGAGACACCGGATAAAGCGAATCACACACACTACTGTTGTAGTCTCCTGACACGAATCTGCAGGGCAGGCACATTCAGATAAACATATAACATGCTTGTTATATAATAGCTGCATACAATTGTTTACTTGTTCTCTGCACTTCACCTAATCTCCCTCTGTTTGTACTCCTTCACTCTATATTAGTTAACAACTTCACGAATGGTGTAGATATTTCATTAGGACTGCATATGATTTGCATGCTTTTCGCCTGCATTTTTTGGTTTGTCAGCACGCATTTCAAGCGTGCTTGTGAGCTGTGTGATTATTTTTTTTCTCCATCATCTTTTAACTCATCTTCTCGTAGTTTCTACGATGCCCCTTTCCACCCCCTAAATCACAACCATACTAAAACATGTTTCTCACATTTTTATTTGTAGAACCTTGTGGGCTGCATTTTATTTTAGTTAAATCCTCCACCCTTCACCTAATATCCTTGCTGTATACTAGCACCAGATATTACACAATATATTGCCTTTCTCAATAAAGACGTCCTAACATTTTTACGCAGTTTCAGTAACTTATATTGCTCAACTGCTCACCAAGCTGAAACTTAAAACAAAAAATATCTCATCATTAATCACAGATGCGAAACCTATTGCATTTAACAATGCTTGTTGGTCTTTCTTGCCACTCACCCATACCTTGCCTCTAAATGATGCTCTCTTCACACCACCACTGCACTTGACTGTTGCACAAAAAGATCATCAATTAAAGGGATTTACAGCGTCTACTGGAATATCTATGTTAGAAACCCAGGATAGTGTACAGGTTTTTAAACCCTGTACATAATTTGCCTTCACAACATACTGCGTTGCCTGCACAATTGTCACATTTGTTCTCTCACCTATTTAAATACATTTAATGCACGAGTGTTAGACCTGGCATTTCTGGCGTGATTACCCCTGACTTTTTGCCTCTACCTCCTCTATTTTTGGTGCTGTGATGGATTTTGTTTTGCCAACTTAGATGCTTTGGGCCATTGCCACTGCTGATCAGTGTCAAAGTGCAAGTGCTCCCTGTATAAAGTATAATGGTAATTGGTTGTCCATGATTGGTATGTTTGCCTTACTAGTAAAGTCCCTAGTAAGGTGCACTATGTGTGCCAGGGCTGGTAATGCAAATGCTACTAGTGGGCCTGCAGCACCAATTGTGCCACCCACACCAGTAGCCTTAAAGAGGGAACTCAGGCCTGCCATTGCAGTGCCTGCGTGCAGTTTGTTAAACTGCCATGTTATTCTGACAAGTGCACCCACTTGCCAGACCTTACCCTTCCCTTTCTATGCACCTCAGACACCCCTATGGTAGGTCCAGGGTACCCCCTGGGCAGGGTGCAGTGCATGTGAAAGGTAGGACATGTACTAAGGTGTGTGCCATGTCCTGACAGTGAAATAATCTCCATTTCATTTTTCACTGTTGAAAGGCCATCTTGCCCATAGGACAGAATGGGGAGGCTGTGTAATATGTTTTCCAGCCTATCTTCCCAAAGGCTTAAGATGGAGAGGTGAAGTTTAGTATGCCTGAACTCACAATGTAATAACACATCTTTTTATGAAGGTGGTTTTTGCATTGTGTGTTTAGAAGCCACTCTTTTAGAAGTGGCTGGGTTTTTGTGCTCTAACATTTCTGTGTGTCTCTGCCTGGTTGTGGATTGACTGTCTGGATTTGAAAGTGATAGGATCTGGGCAATGTCTTGACCCAGGGGAGGAGGTGAGACAGCAACAGGCTGACCTGCATCTGGAGTGTAGGGGGAGGAGCCCCTAGAGGTCAAGAGGCCTGGGCTGCAGCCATAAACCAATGGCTCCAGCCCCTGCTGAGTGATTGAGGATTCAGACCCCCACTATCAAAGGAATAAAGGTGTCACTGGCAGGGAGGCACCCAGAACTGGTTTGAACAGGGGTCAGTGCCCCCTGAACACAAAGACTTCAAAGCCATTGACGGGTTTAACTATGAGAGCTGAAGCCCCTGAACTTTGGAGAATGGCTTGATCAAGATTGAACAAGACTGGAGCTACTTCGTGATCAAGAGGAACCTTTGCCAAGGAAGAAACAACTGAAGAGACTGAAGGAAAGGACTTACCCATGCTGTGTGTTCTGGGGCTGACCTGCAGTTTGCTGTTTTAACCAAGGAAAGGCTAAAGGGACTTTGCTGTGTCCCCCTGCTTGAAAGGACTTTGCTGTGCTGGGTCCTGAAGTAACTTATCCCCAAGGGCCCGAGGTGAGCTGACTCCCTGTTGCGGAAACTCAGGAACACAAAAGTTTCCAGGAGAGTCTCAGCGACGCTGTGTGCGTGTGCTTGTTGCAGCCTGAGACTCTCGTAAGAAGTGCCCTGTGATCGTGGGCACCTGGAGTCCAAGCGAGGATCAGCGACGCTGTGTGCGTGTGCTTTTTGCAGCCTGAGCTCTTCGTGAGTATCGTCCTGTTATTGTGTGCACCGGAATCCAAGTGAGTCTCAACCACGCTGTGTGCATGTGCTTTGTGCAGCGTGAGACCTTCGTGAGGATTGCCTTATCGTGCACCAGAATCCAAGTGAGTCTCAGCGACGCTGTGTGCGTGTGCTTTGTGCATCCTGAGACCTTCGTGAGGCTTGCCTTGTTATCGTGCACCGGAATCCAAGTGAGTCTCAACGACGCTGTGTGCGTGTGCTTTGTGCAGCGTGAGACCTTCATGAGGGTTGCCTTGTTATCGTGCACCCGGAGTTAAAGTGAGTCTCAGCGACGCTGTGTGCGTGTTCTTCGTGCAGCCTGAGACCTTCGTGAGGAGTGCCCGGTGATCGTGCACCCAAAGCTCCAGGGAGTCTCAGCGACGCTGTGTGCGTGTGCCCTGTGGCAGCCTGAGATCTTCGTAGCAGTAGCGGCCCGGACCGGCAGCCCCGAAAGAGCTGAGCCACCGGCCCGAGCCCACCGTTGCCAATTCACAAAGATTGCATCTGAGGCCCAAGTCGCTGGAAGAGGAGAGGAGAGTGAGTTTGCCCCCCCCAGGTAACGTGTGTCGACGCCTGGGGCGGGGTGCGGGCTCGGAGGGAGACGCTCTCGGCCTCTCTCTCATTTCGGCAGTGCGAGCCTCTGCTTCGGCTCGTATCGCGGCCCGTACTGGCCAAGGGAGTGGCAGTACCGGGGCCGGAGCGCGGAGCTGCACTTTTTGTTATTCCATACCTATGTTGGGGGCAACTGTTGACGGATTGCATCATTTCTGCATAACGAACTACCTGACTAGTGTATTACGCATTGCATTATTCCTGCATAACAAACTACCTGATTGTCGTATGAAGTATTGCATTGTTTCTGCATAATGAATTACCTGATTGTCGTATGACATATTGCATTGTTTCTGCATAACGAATTACCTGATTGTTGCGTGACGCATTGCATTATTTTTCCATTGCAGGGTGCCTGATTGTTGCGTTATGCAGTGCATTGTTTTTCCATTGCAAAGGGCCTGATTCTAGCATTACGAACTGCATAATACTGTATTAGGACTACAGTGGAATTTTGGAAGTGCTCATTAATATCGTCAGAACTTACAAGAGCTGGCTGGCCTAACAACCAGCCAGGAGGAATATTACCCAAACTCATATGTTGGATTTATATCGTGTGGTCTTATCGTATATCTTTCTATATAAAATGTATACTCGTTTTTATAAAACTCGTGTGGAGTCCATTTGTGGTGTCATCATTGGGTTGCTGTGAGCGTGGTTGCAAATACTTTACACATTTGCCTTGAAGATAAGCCTGGCTGCTCGTGCCAAGCTACCAAGGGGGTGAGCGGGGGCTATCTCAGAAGGTGTCCTTCCTTTCCCTGACGTGAAAACGCGGGTCCCTATTTGGCCTAAGGTACCTACCTCAGCCAACCAGCAACAAAAAAACATTGAATTTTTCATTAATTCAGATATAATTGGTTTAATTTGCGGTGAAAGAGTCCCAGGAGACCTTTGTCTTTTTGACACACACATGCAGCACCGCTGCTTCACACAAACCCCACCTCAGTAATACACAAACACAACCGTGTACGCCATTACAACAAAGAACAGATGCACCCAAAATAGAGCTATCCCACCGAGTTTGCAGTGCTTGTTTTTGTTGCGCTTTGTATCAACAAGGCAGCCAAACTACAGGCGAGTATATTGCTGTGAGAAGCGTTCACGGCGGAGGCTTTCCCTTTCATTGGTTTTTGTTTGAACGAAAGATATTATCGACCGGTTGATGCTAAATTGATGAGCAGGGCTGCCCTGGCCTTTACGAATTATAAAATGAGGTGTTTATTGTACGACTTCCAATCATAATGATTAACTCTAACCTTTATGGAAAGGACACGAGGATGCATTACTAAGCACTGTGACTAAAGCGGGAAAAGGCATTTGAGGTGGCAAATATTGACATGCAGAACGGGGCATCTTACTGACGACGTATTTTCGTTCTGCTTGTTTTATCTGGTAGTGTCTGACATTGGCATGGGATGTGTAGAATATGCAACTTTTTGCTGCCGATCTAAAATTATTCTTTTACTATGTACTTCTGCCATCTAGCGGTTTTATTTGGTACTGCAGAACCACGAGCGCTAGAAGGAGCGCGATTGTTTGTGGGGCTATTGAGCTCAAGAAATGACTCATTTCTCTTGTTGTTTTGAACTGGCTTTCCTCATCATGTGATATATTACACGATCTTTAATTAACTATGCAGTATAATTCACAGGAGACAGCCCTGGAGAAGAATCAGTAATACCCGAGCTCAAATAACCTCATGTTTACAAAGTTTTGATGACGCAGGGGCAGGATATCATGGTTGAAAAATATCATCTCTATATCCAATAAACGCTGGCATTAAAACGTACTAATGTATAAAAAATAGCTCAAAACACAAGCTGATGACATACTAGAACCCGTATTTGTGTATTAAATACCCCTTTGTTGTTATGCATCACTATCCCTGAATGTCTTAGTTACTGATTTGCTGCATGTCTCTATGTTGATGTAGCACCCATAAATCTCCGTGAATTCCTCGTGTATTTCTGTTCATATAAACACTTACTGCACTATATTCAGGTGATCGAGTCTTTGAACTTTTGCCTCACTCATACTCTTACTTAGTCCCTCCAACTTCCTGTTACCAGTTTCAGTATTGTGTTTTCTATTTAGAACCATTCCGCCCAAGATTAATCACATTACACCGAGGAAAAATAGTGAATACGGTGGCTATAAACATACAGCTAGTACTCTCTTGTTGGTCATAAGAGACCCTATACAAAAACGTTCTCTTACCGGAACTAACCACTAGGGTCCAATTCACAAAAAAATCGAAAACTTGCTTTTTCGGTCCGTTATTTCCATATTTTTTTGAGAATTCAGAAGGTTGTCCAGGACTATGCCTCCCAAACTATGTCAGTGGCATATTCCCGGAAACACTCCTAAAAGACATATCATCCAAAGGGCATGCAAAGGGCCTGGCACTCCAGCATGCACCTAAAAGGAGCCTGAACTTAGGACTGTTCATGCTCACCTGTTCACACTACAAGCCTGAAACATGCCTAATGAGCGGAAGTCCAGGGCACCAAGATGTGGAACGCACTGAAATGAATCTATAGGTAGATTCAAACTTCAAAGGAAGAAATGAAGGACTCAACCTTGCTTAAAGTTCTGGCAAATGTACAGTGTTGGAAGTGAGCTAATCGTGTGCTTTACAAAACTATTTCATAACACAATAATAAAAAATATATCATTTGCCCTCAACACTTTGCTTTGTGTTTTTCCAACTTTTAGTGCCCCCTTATCCAATTATCAGCAGCTTAACTGGGCAAATGCGTTGCGGTCTACCGCTCTGATCAGCAACACAAACATTTCAGCACGTTATTTAAACGCAAGTATGGCATTTATCCATTTCAAAAAATTAACTGTGACTAATAAAAGTGATAACTAAGATAAAGCCCTGTGGCATGATGCTTATTGAAACAGAAGGCCTCTCTTATGGATCAATTCTGCTTTATTAATTTTTTTAAGTGATAAAAAAAAAACAGGTGAAACACACAATTCTGTCACCCTCAATATGGCAGGCGACAGCTTTCATATATCAGTTATAACAACCGACACAAAACACGACCCTACCCCCTCCCACTCAAACACTCCCGCTATACACTATTTAAGAAAATAGTTTATGCACCTCCTTGTCTCTCCCCTATGAGGCCCTGGAGTTAGAGACCCCCACACCTCAAACCCGCTGGCTTAATCCGTTACGTCCCGTGAAGGGGGGATTAAATGCTACTATTTAATATATTTGGGACAGGTCAATTCGTTAAATTCAGATGACAGTAGATTAATAAAGGGGGCTCAAATCTCCTGATAGGTTGATATGTTATGCTCTGTGGAGAGCTTTAGTTTAACCATGCTCAGGAAGTGACATATTATATGGTGCCATACAATATAATCTGGGACTCTGTCCGAGCCCCAAAGTGAGAGGATTTCCTGGTGCGCTGCTCCCAGAGCTAAAGAAATGTGCCCGGTCTTTCAATGACTTCAATTGATATTTTAATTGGTTAGGTAAGCCCAAAAGAATATGCACTGGGAATTGTGGGATATGTGTACTAAAGAATTTATCTATGTCTACTACCGCTTGAATTTAAAGTGTGGTGTGGGAGGGCGGGAATTGAACCCTGAGTGGGTTGCTTTTCCAACGCTGGGAACTAAGAGCCGCCATTGTGGAAAGTGAGCGGTCTAGTTGTTAAACCCTGGCAACTATAAGGCGGGGCGCTGCGCGAACGTGCAGTGGACGCGTGCAGCGGGCGCGCCGAAGGCAAGCCCGTCTGCGCCCGTCAGCGTCCCGGAGGCAGCCGGCGCCAGCCACGCCACCAGTTGGACACTTGATCCTGGGAAACGCTTATATTACAGCAGAACGATTCTTCTGCATATCGGTAAGTGTGTGAGCTGCCGCTCCCTCTTAACTCCGAACCCAGATACTAAGGCCCTTATCTGCTTACAGTGTAACTGGGCTGCTTCCACCACTAAGATTGAGACAATGTCAGAAAGGGTGTCTAAATGTAGCCCAGGACTTCAAGAGGGCCCGTTGCACCGGGAGGATGGCCAGCTACGGGCCCTGCTTCTTAACACTCGGTCCCTAAAAAAACATGACCTACATATTCACGATCTACTATTAGACAGTAGCCCTGATTTTTAGTTTTTAACGGAAACATGGCTTAGTGAAGGCTCGAATCCTACAATTGCAAGTGCCATTCCTCCCGGCTACCAGATCATTAGGAAGGACCGGACAGTGGGTAAGGGTGGAGGTGTTGCGATAATTTTTAAAAAAATGTTCTCCTGTATTATAGTACCTACAGAAGAGGTAATGGGAGCTGAAAGCCTTGGTTTCCATGTGGGGGTGTCTGCGCATCAATCTCTTGTGGGCATTCTAATTTATAGACCCCCTGGCCCGGCCAGTACATTCCTCGAGTCTGTCAGCAACGTGGTTTCCCCCCTTGTCGCCAAATATAAACATTGCTTGGTGCTAGGAGATTTTAACATCCACATGGACAAACCAGCTGAGCAGGAGTCCATTAGACTACGGGAATCCTTGGATATCTTTAAGATGATCCCACATGTCCATCTTCCCACTCATGAGAAGGGACATATTTTGGATCAGATTTTCTCTAATGTAACAATAGAAACAGCCGCACCCCTTCCCCTTGTGTGGTCTGATCACTTTCTTCTCGGTTTTAAAGTTAGTAGAGAACCTAAGTGCCCCAAATTCTATGGGAAGTCCCGCCCTAGCAGTTTTAGACCTTTTCACCAAATCACGTCAGACACCCTGAGCGCTGCCCTCAGTAATCATCCGATTCCCTTTAGTGGTAATCTCGAGAATGATGAAGTCTGTTTGGAGAACAGGCTACAGCTTCACGCGTGGGAACTTGCACCCCCCACCTCTCGCTCAGCATAGTCAGCTCGAGCCTCTGCTCCTTGGTTTACAGAAACCCTCAGAAAGAGTAAGAGTGCCTGTAAACGTTTGGAGAGGGCGTGGCGGAAGAACTTTAATCTTAATGACAAAATAATTTACAAACAGGCGTTGAAGGTTCATTATAATAAAATTTATGAGGAAAAGAAACTTTTTTTCTCCTCTAAAATTGAATTGGCAAGAAACAAAAGCAAAGACATTTTTAAGATAGTAAGAGAGTTCTCATCGCCGAGTGCGGTTGTCAGGCCATTCACCCCCACCGATGCATGGACAAGCCATTTGGCCTCTTACTTCCATGACAAAATTAAAAATATTCAAGATGCTTTTCCGGATCAGCCCCTGGTCAAGGGAGGGTGCTCGGGGCCCCTGTCCCCTTCCACCTATGTGAAGGGACCGTCTCTATTGCAGTTTCCTCCTATTCCCCTGGAAAAATCCTTGGAAATTATGAGAGCCCTCAAATCAGGCTCACCCTCCGACCCTTGCCCAGCCAAAGTATTGGCTTCATAGCTGGGATTATCAACCCAGCTGTGAATTTGATTCTCAATGCTTCACTGCAGAATGGGCTGGTAACTGACAGATGGAAGAATGCAAAAATTCTCCCCCTATTAAAAAAGCCTTTATCTGATCCCGCGATATCCTCTAATTACAGGCCAATATCTTTGCTCCCCTTTTTTCCAAAGTACTGGAGAAATATGTGAACCTCGTCACCACTGAATATGTGGAAGCCAACCAGGTGCTACACCAGAGCCAGTCCGGTTTCAGAGCAAACTTTAGCACTGAAACAGCGCTACTGGAAGTTTCTGAGGTCATTAAGGGGTCTTTAGACAAGGGAGGCAAGGCTGTGTTGATATTGTTGGACCTATCTGCGGCCTTTGATACCGTGCCCCATGACCGGCTCCTGCAGGGACTCCAGGAGTGCGGCCTTGGTGGCACGGTACTTAAGTGGTTTTCCTCCATTCTGAAAGGCAGTCAGCAAATGATTTGGTCCCCGCTCTTTGCTGTCCCCATTCCCCCATGAAGGTAGGGGTTCCTCAGGGCTCGATTCTGAGCCCGACACTTTTTAATCTATATATGGTCCTCCTTGCGCACTTGGCCGAGGCCTATGGAGCGACCATAGTATCATACGCGGATGATACACAACTGCTCTTTACCTGCGACAAGGGCACTGATTTTAGAGGGGATGTGATTAACACCTGCCTATCAGAGGTGTTCTCCTGGCTACAATTGAACCAACTAAAGTGTAACTCCGAGAAATCGGAGATCATTTTCTTTGGCCTTCCCCCGTGCGATGTGTGGCGCCAATGGTGGCCCTCGGACATGTCCCCTCCTGCAACCTCGGTAAAGACAGTCAAGAACCTGGGGGTCAAGCTGGAGGGTCATTTATCTATGAGGGCCCAGATCCAAGCAATAGCTGGGTCCTGCTTCGGCCTGCTAAAAATGCTAAAACAGTTTCTGCCCCTACTTCCGGTTGCTCACAGGAAAACGGTGGTCCAGGCTTTGATAGTATCAAGGCTGGACTACGTGAACGTCCTGTACCTGGGTCTACCGGAATATTTATTGACACGCCTTCAGGTGGTCCAGAACGCAGCGGCTAGGGCGATACTCATGCTAGGTCCTAGAACGCGGATGTCCGCCCATTTGAAATCCCTTCATTGGCTACCGATCCGTAAGAGGATCCGGTTCAAAGCTTTGGTCCTGGCCTTCAAAGCTCTCCATGACACGGGTGCCTCCTATATCAAGAAAAGAGTCCAGTACTATATTCCGCACCGAACTTTGATGTCTTCTTCGCAGCAGCAGGCGCTCACCCCCAAGTTCTCCCACGCCCGCATGCGCAGTTTTCTCAAAGAATTACCCAGACGGCGAGGAAGAGGAGGAGGGCAGCCCGGGGTCGCCGCATGCCAGGTAAGTGGTTTTGATTTAATTTTAAGTCATGTAATATTAATTGCTAATATATGGGGGGTGGAGGTGGGTGGCGTAGCGTAGCGGAGTTCCACGGAGTTTGTACGCCCACTACGCCCGGGGTTAGGTAGGATGGGCCATCCTGACAGGATGAGTGGGGTGGAGCTGTGTAAAACCCCACTTACATCTCAAAGGAGCTGCCTCAGCACACACACAAAGAATTTCACACTAGCCTTTTGTGACCCCAGACCCAGTGGAGCCTGGGCAGGGATACAGGAAATTCCAGGACCATTTGTGGGGGGAACACTCTAGAAGTTTACTCCACTTAAACCTGGTACCAGGAATAAAATAGGACCCTCAAACCCACTCTTTAGTTCACTTCTGGACCTGCAGAGGACTCTGAGGACTGCCCTGCTGCCTTATGCCTGCCGTGTACTTCAAAGGACTGCCCTGCTGCTCTGAGAGGACTGTTCTGCTGCCTGAAACCTGTCCTGTGCACCCAGAACACTGCTTGGACCCAGGACCAGAAGAGTTACTAAAATAACTAGTTTGCTGGTTTCCTGCTGAGATCTACAAGGACACAAAAAGCTGAAACAACGTTTAAAGTGCACCTTGAACTAGCCTTAAGTGAGTCCTAACTCTCCAAGTGGTGCCCCCTAGATCCGGACCCTTGGAAGTGGTGCTAGAGGTACCCAACTAGCCAAAAACCAAAACTTGGGCTACAGAAAATTTTCCGACAAAAAATGCTCTGAGAACCGAGAGGAGACCTGGACCTACCTGCTCACTGATCTGACCAAGGTGCATCGCCAATCAGCCTGACTTTGTGGAAGCTCCTGATACATTCTTCTCTGCAGAAGCAAATCCTGTTCAGCGGCTCACCTCTGGGTATCCAGCCTCCTCCTGGAGCCCTCGTAGCATACAGCCTGCAGCTTCATCCAGTTGGAGATCTTCAGCGTCCAAAAAAGAGACTAAGTCCAAATGAACACATTTTCACTGTGACTTTCACCAGCGGCTTAATGACGATGATGCCTTTTCCACAGACACCGCTGACTGCCTTATCCCACTGAACTTTACCTTCTCAGAAATCTTTAATTGAAATTCCTTCTAGGTCTGAAGGTAAGCCAAGACCGGGCCCAATTCACTTCTTGTATCCGAGCCGTGCTCTGTCGCTGTCTGCCATAACTTTTGATGGTGCCTTGGTTTCACACAGCTAGATGTCCGCGGTTGACGCTTTGATCTATTAGGTGCTAGTTTGCACTAAAACATTTCAAAATTAATAACCCCGGCTCTACTGATTGAATTTTTTGTCGTTTTGGTGTCAAATAATTTATTAAAATGTAGTCTATTTTTCTAAATTGGTTTGGGATTTTTCTTCAGTTGTGTTTTCAGTTTATTACTGTTTAAGTGCTGCATAAATACTTTACACATTACTTCTAAGTTAAGCCTGACTGCTTTTGCACCAAGCACAGTTTAATTTAGTGACTTTTTGTGGTTCACCCTGACAAGGATTGTGGGTGCTGATTAAGAAGGGCTCACACGCCTATCAGCCAACACAATTTCTCACACCCTATATGCAGTAGCGGCTCCTCGAGGGAGTGCTGCGGGGCGGTGGGGTGGGGGAGGGGCTGGGTGGGGGTTAGTAAACTCCGGAATACGACCGAACGGAGTTGAGTAACTAAATAAATAAAAAAACTAATTACATTGCGCGCAATGCAACGCCAAATCGGCGATTCAGCGCGCAATGTAATTCGTTTTATGTATTTATTTAGTTACTCAACTCCGTTCGCCCGTATTCTGGAGTTTACTACCCCCGCCTCACCGCCCCGCAGCACTCCCTCGAGGAGCCGCTACTGCCTATATGTCCCCAAAGCACAGCAGCTCAGTTATAAGAGCATACAAGGAAGAACAAGGGTCTTTTAAGGCCACAATCACATTGTCCACTTAGACACACAGGGCCTGACTCACAAAGAGCCTCTGCACTCATGGTGGAGGCACCGCAGTCGTGGGAGAGTCTCCGCACTCGGGCGAAATCTCCACAATGACGATTCTCATTGCGGAGATTTCGCCCAGGCCCATAGTATGAGCGTCTCTGCATCGTACCTCAGTCATGCTTGGGTCAGACCGAATGCGTTGGGCTAATGGCTCCATATACACATCAAACAGGATTGGCGATAAGGGGCACTCCTCTCATGTCCCCCTCTGTTTGAGAAAGGAGCCAGACAACAACACATTCACTCGAACCAAGGCCACGGGAATTGTAGCCACACAGGATTCATCGGCAGAACCAGGTCCTGAATCCAAAGTGTTCAGGGAGCTAATTGGGTACAGCAAATGGACCCTGTCAAATGCCCTTTTGGCATCAATAGGAAACAGCAGTGCCTCCCTCTGAGACCTTTTGATCTTATCAATGATATGGAGTATGCGCTTGGTGTTGTCCCCACATTTTCTGTTTGTAATGAAGCCCGCCTTGTCTGGGTCCACCAGATAAGACATGTAGTGTTTCAGTCTAGTAGCTAATATGCTGGTGAAACGTTTTGCATCAATGTTAATCAGTAAGATAGATCTATATGAACTGCAGAGCTGCTTATTCATCCCTGGTTTAGGGAGGAGCATAATGAAGTGGGCCACTATCTGCAAAGGAGTTTAAATGTTTGGTGAAGACCGAGGCCAGCATCTAGCAAAATGTTTTATAGAAAAGTCTCGTAAAGCTATCAGTGTCTGGGGATTTAAAGGGCTTCAACCTGGCTATTGAGGAGATCACCTCCTCAATCCTAATAGGTTTCTCAAGGATTTCAGCTTGGTGCTAGGTGAGTATAGTCACCCATGCCCCCTCTATGTCCGGGTGGCGCCATTGATCAGGTCCTGAAATGAGTAGAGAGTTTGGCAGGGCTGGACTGGCTACCGGGCGTTTTGGTGTGCTGCCAAGCTGGGGGCTGATTTCGTTGATGGGGACCTGCGTGTGCTTAAAACCATTCGTTTTGCTTTGTTTATTTAGAAGCACACTCAGGTCCCCATCAACGAAATCAGCCCCCACCGCAGTGAAATCAGCCCCCAGCCTGGCAGCACAGCAAAACGCCCGGTAGCCAGTCCGGCCCTGGGGTTTGGTAAAAATCCTGAAATGCTGACATTATCTGCATGTCACCATTGACCTCTGTCCCTCCCTTTTCTAGAATTATTACTTATTTTAGAGCGCAACCTGTGTGCTAGCATTTTGCCACATTTATTGCCCACCATTTAAAATGTGTGCTTGAGACGTAGTAGGGCAAATTCCACCCTGCTGAAATCAAATCTTTTAAGGTGTGCATGAGGGTTGTCCAATGTATGCCAAATCCTTGGGGTTCCAGTGAGTTTGTGTATGGCCACCAGTTTCTGCACTTCCCCCTCCAGCTCCTTTCATTTTTTTCCACCAAATCCGATTTCGATGGCCGACATAGCTATTAGCTCCGTCCCAATCACTGCTTTTAGTGCTGCCCAGTGTGTGTCTCCTGATGTCGCCCCTGTTGTTGTCCAGCAAATAGAGAGAGCTGCATTGACTGCTTTAATATTGTCCATGTGTTACTTGATACTTTCCCTCAATCTCCACACTCTGGGCTCTCTTCATTTTCCCTGCACCTTAAGGAAAACAGACATCCAAGCATGGTTCGACAATAACATGGAAAATCCATGTGTACTTTCTGGACCAGCTGGTGTGCCCGGGAAATGATTTATACACTTGTAAGTTTGGTGGGCAGCAGAAAAGAAGTAGTAGTCCCTGTGGTTGGGGTGCTTAAATCACCATAAATCCTCCAGGGCGCTCTCCCGCAACCAGGCCTCTGTGTTAGAAGGCCCCTGTTTCACCAAAGTATTGGCCAGACCTGTCGAGGTCATTGTCATTGATGGATTTCGGTTGCTTCCAACCAGCGCAGCTGGGTCTGGAGTGTGTAGGACTTCAGACATGGCTCCAGTTAAAAAGCATTCGAGGTGCTTGTTGGGAGTATAAATGGTTGCTGTCATGAGGTGTTGATCGCCCAGCTTGATGCAGTATGCCAAACTTCTCTCCGTAATTTCAGCTACCTAACCTATCACTTCCCCCTCAAATGGTCCGGGAAAATAATATAGTTACCCCCTCACTCTTTTCAGACCCGGATGACAAGTGTTGCTGGGGGAACCATTGTGCTTTTAATCTGTGCAAACCTTTCAGCAATAGGTGCGCCTCTTGAAGTAAGCAAATATCTATCCCGCACTATGCTCCAAGAGGGACAGTATCACAGCCCTCTCAGTCGGGTGAGTTAAACGTCAAACATCGAGGCAGATTAATTTGCCGTTAATGGTATTGGGTTGGATAGGACCATGTCAGCCCCAGAGTCCCTCTATGTGCAGCTTGTGTTGAGCAGTTGTGACCATACGTGGTGGAGGTGTGGTGGTGCATGGAGAGTCACCAGGTGGATTGAGTGGTGTGACTGGGCGCAATTGTGTGAGTGTATACCCCTGAACATAACTAAAACATTAACTGAAGAACCCTCAACAAGTCCATCTGTAATGTATAACAATAGTTTGTGGCTGGTGGGCAGTGCCCGGACTGGAACAATGCAATCACCCCTCGAGGAAACACAAGTACTCCTTTATCCACTCCCCTGCCCGCACATTCTTACTGGGGTTGTGAGTACTGTAAGTAACTGATAATCCATCATGCATCTTACTGACAATCAGCCATTTAGCCCGGCTTCTTACCAGCACATCTTTTCCGACAGCTTGTCCGGGACCGACTGCCACTCCAACGTGATTGTACAAGGGCCTGGTCATGACCCCTTCATTGTTTTCGACACCCACTGACATAGGTAGGCACAACCAGCCGGTGTCCGATCAGAACTCTGCCTCAGGAGTGGTCCTCAGGGAGGCCCAGCACTTAACAGGTATCAGATAGTGTTCTGATTTGGTATACCAGACCATCCCAACGGATCATGATTCAAAACGGGTGACCCCAGCTGTAGGTGAGCTCCTTGCTCCATAGATAATCGGTTATCAGTTTAAAGTCCCTGTAATGCAGCAGAATGATCGTGGGCAGGTGCCGAAATAGCGTCAACTTCTGGCCTTGAAAAATGAGTGGGTGTGCATCCCTGGCTCTTTTAATGAGCTGCTCTTGCAGCTGGAAATTGTGTACACAAGCTAAGATGTCCGGTGGTCTTGCATTGTTTTCTCCAGGGCAGCCTGTTCTGTGGACTCTGTCCAGAGTAATATTCACCTCACCTTCTCGGGCCAGGATCTGCTGAAACAGAGTCTTCACTTACCCTGTGATGCATGCCCCTTCGAGGCATGTTTGGAATGCTCTTATTCTGATGTTGTTTCTGCACAAAAGATTCTCTACATCCTCTGCATGAGCCTGGAGGTCAGCTTGTGACTTCTGCAGTCATACTACTTCTTGTTGAAGTTGCTCAAGGCCCTCAACTCATGCTGTTTCACTGTCCTCCACGCCATGCACCCTTTCTCCAAGGGACCCAAGGTCTTCTTTCACCTCCCACAGTTCCTGTGAAAGGTCCCACTTTACTGCTTGAAAGAGTCAAAAAGGAATTTCATGAATGCCCTTGTGAGTGGTGCGGAGTCATCTATAGAGTCCTCGGTTTTCTGGGCCTGCTACGATGTTGGGCACACTTTGGTGGAGGAGTTGGCAGGCCATGTGAGCATATCCCTCAAATTATGGTCCTTCTTGTCTTTGGACATCGCCACGTTTGAGGTGACCCACAACAGACCCACCGCACAAGGGACCCTGTCCTCCCCACTCATAAGGTAAACAGCCCACAGCAGGGACCTGCTATGCCTAGGTCATTAGGACCGGTGGAAGTGTTTTACTCTGTGCAGTGTCCCAAGAGGGGGGGCCGCAAGGTCATCTATCCTGCCGCCTAATGCCGGCCCCTCTCTGTTGCATTGTTAGGCAGGCCACAAAGGGGTACACCTCACCCAAGGAACACACTCTGTCATGAGTCCCCTCATGTTCACTAGTGAGCAACAGTATCCCGTGTGGCAGGGCCTGTTAGGCGTGTTCTATTCTACATGCTATATCCACCTGGAGGCTCTAACGGGCACCACTCAGCCCGCAACTGTGCTGTGTACATGGAGGTGACTCAATGCCACAGGCCCTCGGAAGTGCTGGATGTGATGATGGTTGTGACATTACTCATACAGCAGGGATGCCTTTGTCCTGAATGCCACCAAACTCCAGTCATGCTGCAACCAGGGTATCCACTCCTTGGCCACTATGTTGTCAGCTGCACTTGGGCAGGGCCGGGACAGAATCTCTAAGCCACAATGAGCCAGGTAGGCTGGGTGTCACACTGCATCAATCAGGGCAGGAGAAACAGCTCAAGATTTCCATTTAGAATGCCGTACCAGATACTGTACTCTGTCCCCACTGGTAGCAGGTGGCCCCTCCTAGACCCTGGATGGATCGCAGCTCCCCCTCACTAGGCTGTGGCTGCCATTTTAGTACCATTGTGGCCCGAAGTACCCATGCTCATCTCTGAATCAGGATCCCCGGCCACCGCCAGGCATTGCATTGTTCCAGTGCTCTACTTGTATGCGTCCTGGTGAGTTTGCCAAGTTTTAGCGACTATACACAAGCTTCTCAAGGCCCCTCTGCTTGCATTTCTCTGCCGCAGTAGGTGGAGGAGCGCAAAGTGCACCTTACTCAGCTGCCCTCTTGACCACACCTCCCCTAGAAGGCCTCTCTTGAATCAATAGCACTCCCATTTTTCTGTACAATCCAAAGTTAAACTGATAAACTTTGAAATGTTTCATTGTAATAGGCTGTTTACTGTTTGAAAACCGATTTAAGGAAATCTAGAGGATTGTGGAAGGAGGCAATCTTTTCGAATGAGCATAGCATGTAACCTCCTAGCAGTCATACAGTTAGAGAAACAAAAAGCTGTATTGTTCCAGAAACATTATGAAAAAAAGTCCAATAAGTCCATAATTTCCAAAAAAGAATTGCCTAAGATGTTAGAGTCCCACTCACACATATAGAATGCAATCTCCCAGAAACAGAGCATTGACAGCACACCTTGAATCTGCAAAGGTATTATCTTGGATACTGAATGATGATTGTGGTGATAAGGCGTTCTTGATAAGCAATATGGAGTTAACATCTCAGTAATTGAAGAGCAAGTGGCAAGAGGTAAAGAAATCATGAACAGTGAATAGCAGTTTTTAAATTGCTGCCATTCCTCCTGCCCTATCATCCTACTATCTGCCTACACATCTAGCATACTGATATGGAAGGAGCTCTTTCATGGTAGTTTGTTTCAGAAATGAACTAGGTTTTGCATTGAAGCACTCATTTTGTATTGCAGACACAGGGCCTGATTCACAAAGGTAAACATACACTTTTGTGTAACTTTACTACATTTAGGTATTCACAAACTACGTGCAAAGTTTTACGACTCTGCACTCCCTAAACTTATGTGTGCAGAGTTTTTTGCACCTGGAGGCTCTGCAATCGGGGCAGGGAACTCTGAATTCATAAGTATAGGGGTGTGGACTCTGAAAACTCTGCTGGTAGTTTGTGGATCAGGGGCGGCTCCTCAGCTAAGGCGGACCAGTGTCGCCCCACTGCTCTTTGAGCAGGAAAAATAAAATGATAATAACTTCGTAATTATCATTTTATTTTTTGCAGGTTCGGGGCTGGGTTAGGGCGTGGCTGGGCTGGAAGCACAGGGGGAGGAGTAGTTTGCACACTCCAAGTGCTCATGGCTGCTTGGCCAGCCGTCTTGGCCTGGCCAGACTGTCATGCGCACTTTGCATGTTCCCCACCAGGCTGCATTACACACCCTGGTGGGGAACATGCCCAAGGCCCACAGTCCCCATCTGAGTACCGGTCAACGCTGCTCAGACCAATCACAACGCTACATTGCAGCATTGTGATTGGCTTAGGAGAGCCAATCACAACGCTGCATTGCAGCGTTGTGATTGGTTATGGGGAGCCTTGGTGCTTCCTGGTTCCGGGACTCGTGAAGCTGAGGAGAGACGCGGCCGGCGGAACAGGTAAGTGGTATTTTTTTAAATTATTTTGTCCCCCGCCACACCCCCTCCCCCGCCCCTTCACCCTCATTCCCTGTCACCCGCTACTGTAGTGGATACCTAAAAGTAGTAAACGTACACAAGAGGGTAAACTTTCCTTCGTGAATCAGGCCCAGATTATGCATTTTGCTGGTATTTGAAAACGAATGATATATTAATCAGGTCATCTTTGAATATTGAGTTCAGCATGTAGCGTCAACATGTACGAGTTTTTCAAAAATAAACTCAATCCTGGAACAAGAACCAACATTGAAGGAGATCTGTAGCATTTTAATATTCAAAGTTGGAAGATATAAGTATTTCATTTGAAAACAATTCCAATTCCTTTGCCTTTGTCTCATACGGCATGTTTTCCCATTTCAGAGACGTGCAGCTGATAATCTAAGAAGACACCATCAGTATCAGGTGGGCACTTTGTCTATATGTCTTTGATTGGGTGAAGCAATCCTGAGTTCCAGCTATTTAGTTCATGTTGGATTTGTACTTTAAAATGCATTCTGTTGTTGAGTTATACGCAGTGGTATAGCAAGGCTGCTACTGACCCTAATGCACGCAAAAAAATATTGACTCCTCCCTCTCCCCCATAGCAACAGTTAGCAAAAACAAACTGCAGTAAATGAGATGGTAAGGGCCCTGCACGCCTCTGGGCACATGAGACTCTGTCTGCATTCGTTGCACTAATGATAACGATGCTCTTCGTCCAATCTCTTCATCACTGCATCAATCCCTGAATATCGACAGCCACTTCTCCTCCTCCTTATCCTCTGTACCATGCTCCCTTTCTCCTTTAACTGTCACGCGCTTCCCTTGTATCTCTCCACTTTCCCTCTTCGTCACATCTGATTATAATTCAACACATTCTCCTGTCTCGTTTTTATACTACATCTCTGGTTTTCCTTTCTCTCCCCCTTGTATATCGTCACTTTCCCCAACTCTTCCCTATTCCTCCAGTATCTCAACTTCCTGGTATATTTGAACTCTAACCACCTATATTTCTCTCTTTACCCTTCTCTCTGTTCTTTGGTGGTTTCCATTCTGCACTGTATCGAGCCCTTCATCTCGTCTTCTTTGCTAATGGATCACTCTAGTACGTTTATACTTCCCTTCCTTTTTTCCACTTTCCTGCTTTCTCCCATTCTTCTCTGCATCTCAGTATCCATCAGTATGCATCTGCTTTACACCTTTCACTCACCCTTGTATTCTGCTATTCATATGTATCTAGCTGCTTTAAAGCTTTGGCTCTCCCCCAATCTCTCCTGTTGCTCACTATCCATTTCAGCCTAGCTGTTTTACACAGTTTGCTCTCCCCCGTCCTCACCTCTGTCTCGGCATCCATCTCTATTTAACTACTTTACCCCTTTCGCTTTCCCCACTCGCCCTTGTATCTCGCTATCCATCTATATCTATCTGCTGTCTACTTTTGCTCTCCCACACTCTCCCCTATATCTCGCTATCCCTCTGTATCTTGCTGCATTACACTTTTCTCTCTCCCCTACTTTCTTGTGTATTTCACTATGCATCTGTATCTCACTGCTTTACACCTTTCACCCTCCCCTGTATCTCGGTATCTATCTGTCCCACAACACTTGCTCACCCCTTTATCTTTTCCATATGTACCTAGCTACTTTACAGTTTTCTGTCCCCCACTCACCCCTGTATTTTCCTATCCATTTCTATCCAGCTTCTTTCCATCTTGCATTCTCCCCGACTCACTCCTGTATTTTGCTATCCATTTGCATCTTAATGTGCACCTTTTGCTCTCCCATACTCCTCACCGCTGTATCTCTAGGCTCTTGCGCTCTTCTTTAAATTTTTCAAAAACTTTACATCATTTCTTGTATATCCTAACTTGCTTCACCTTTTTGCCGTACTGCTTTGTACCTTTCACTCTCCTTCCACTCTCCTCTGTATCTCTCTTTGCTCTTCTTCCCCTCTTACCATTTTCACTTCTATTTTTCAATTCTGACATTTCTCTCTACTCTCATCTAGTTAACTTTCTCCTTACATTGCCGTGCCTTCAGTGTCTCCCCCTTCTTGTCTTCAGTGTACTTTTCCATTTCCCCTTGTGTTTCCAAATCCCCTTTTCTTTTTCCTACTACCTGTATCCTTCCGCCCTTTCGTTTGCTCTCACCTTTATCTCGCTATTCTCCCTTGTATCTCTATGCCCTCTTCTGTATCCTCTTTTGTAAGTCTTCATTGTAGCACTACACTGCCTTGATTTGCTCTCCGCTTTCCTTTGCACCTCTCCGTTTGCTGCTGTATCTCTCTATTCTGTCTTGTATCTCTCAATTCACACATACATGTTTTACCTCCTCCTTCCATTACAACCTGCATCACTAGCCCATTATCACTCGTCCACTCCCGATGTATCTATCCATTCCCCTGATTATCTTTTTTTTTTTTTTGCACTTGTCTTTACTTTCCCCACTTTATCTCTCTATTCTCTTTCTTTGCATGTGATGGTGCCCACTCCCTCCTCCCCAGACCCCTCACGCCTCATTGAGTCATCACAGTCAGACCCCAGGCAAGTGAAGGGAAAGAGTAATCTGTGCAGTGGGCCTTTTAAGTAAACAGCAGCTGTGTAGGGAGGGGTGTCCCCCTTCCCTCTGGGCCCCGGTGCCACAGCACTGGCCGCACTGTGATTGATAGATACACGCCTGTTTAAATGACAGGGAAAACACCATCCTGGGGCAACAATGACTCAGGACAAGTTAAATGCCCCTAAAGCTGCTATGGTCCTGCGGAGGAGGGGCCAAGCTCAGCAGGCTCTTTTGTGTTTTGTGGGGGTGTTAGGTTACACGTGTGATTTGGCAATTACACGGCGCTGGCAGGAACCTCAGGGAGGGCAGCATCATATTTAGATCTAGGCCCCATTGTTTTGCATTATGCCTGCCTTAAATACTAATAGACGACAGGAAGTGCTTCTTAGAAACGCTGAAATTTCCTACAGAAAGGTACATATATTCTCAAAAGCAAACATTGCTTGCTCTTCATTCATAAGCCTCTTTTGTTGCACACCACCAACAACCCCTTTTATAGCCTTCTAGCGTTGAACGCAAATGTAATATGGTGAGAGAAAGTGACTGAACAATGTGTATTCAGCAACACCACACACACACACAGCCAGATGTAATAGGATGATAGTGCCTGAACAATGTGCATTCAGCAACATCACACACATGCGCACACACAGCCAGACAAAAAAAAAAGAAATTTTCCTAAAAAACCTGGGTTCACCCATTTTTATTTGCATGAAAAGGGTTTCCTATTTCCTCTGTGTTCATGACGGGCCTACCTGCACCAAGATGGCCACTGTAGCTGACTCAGTACAATTGAACATGGCCACCTTTGCAGAGCAGGGCCATGAGCATGTTGGCAGACATAGTCAAATATTTGCTTTTGCTGTAAACCTCTGGGAATCTGGTGCATAGATTTTCATGAACATAAATGCCAGAGTAGGGACATTTATCTCAATAAACATAAAGCTTAATTTTTGACTGCATATGTTTACATCTGTTATGAGCAGGAGGCAATGAGAAACCTGGTGAAGAGATATGTTGCAGCCATGATCAGAGACGCCAAGACTGAAGAGGGACTCACAGAAGAGAACTTCAAGGTATAGTATTTAGTTTCTGTAATCCGTAGTTTGCTTTCGGAAGTCATGAGTCACAACAAGTATCACTTTAGCAGGGATGAAAGTAGTCTGATAATACACAGGGTGTACAGATTATGGGGAAGGAGAACTGCACTTGTATCATCCTCAATATGTCGTCGAATATTTGGATACAAAGCAACTTATTGCTATCGGGCTCTGGGGAAACAAGCACTGTTAAAGCCAATAGGTACGACATTGGTACAGCGTACTATTGGCTTTACCAAATGCCTGTTGTGTGGCAACACTGGTAAAACCATGAATGGCCTTTATCTTGAAGCATTTGCGCAGTGATGAAGATGCCTGAGTAGCAGAACTGCTCCAGTGGGGCAAACTACCAAAAAAACAAAGTACACAAATCTCAATGAGAAATGCTCTTTATCCAAGTAGGAAAGGAGAAGTAAATGTCTGCTCATGATTTCATATGTTACATAAATAACTACACATCACCAGATCTTGACAGTGATCTGGAGGTGATGCCTCAGTTCCCTTCGATGTTGCTGACCACAACACCATTCAGAATTTTTGGGCCCTAATATTCCATGTGGGTCCTGCAGCAAGCTCCCCATCCTGAATATAGAGTAATTGGCTTGTCAGCAGGTAAAACCTCTTTTGTCTTCACCGAGGAAAACAAAGGCGGCTTGAAAAACTCCAAAACTCGGACCACGAAGGCAGAAAGTTGAAACAACCAGTTTTCATTGAGCATGCAGCTGCATTTCTAATATGTGGTCAGTGAACGTTTCACCATACCACCCCAACTTTCTGTCCCCTTCTCTGGCATCCCCTTCCTTCATGCCTCATGTTCAGCCTTCTATGCATCATCTACAAGGCTATGGCATTAAGTTAAATTAAACAAGCATTTTAGTCATATGCTCTCAACATCTAGAATGATGGCCGCCTCATTGTTAAAAATGCATGCATGTCTATCTTTACTCATTTAAGGTCCCACATTCTGAGCTTATGTAAATGACTGTCCATGCTTCTATAACTTGTGCCCATGGAAACCACTCTATTTACTCTACTTATTATATAAACATTCCCCCAGTAACATATACCGAAATAGCACCATCTATCCCCATTGTGGCCGATTCATTACTGGTAGATTGCTGATCATGATTTTATGGAGTTATGAGCCAGCAACAATCAGAAATGCAGGTTTCAATATGAGCATGCCAGCTGTGGGCAACCATCTTTGAAAGATCTTGAGATATCATGATGCTTACTCTTGGTAATTGTTGGAAATGGCCCTTTTTGCGGGGTTATCCCCAAACGTTTTGCTTCTTTCTCCTATTTTTTCCTGACCTGTTGCTGTTGGTTCTAGGACTCTGGTCATTTTACCATTGCTGATCAGTGCTAAAGTGCATATGCTCTCGATGTAAATGGTGTTATGGATTGGTGTTTCCATGATTGGCATATTTGATTTTCTTGTCAGTCCCTAGTAAAGTGCACTGAGTGTGCCAGGGCCTGTAAATCAAATGCTACTAGTGGGCCTGCAGCACTGATTGTACCACCCACATGAGTAGCCCTGAAAAGGTAACTCAGACCTGCCACTGCAGAGTCTGCGCACAGTTTGTAGCTGCCATGTCGACTTGGCAAGTACACCCACTTGCCGAGCCCTAACCTTCCCTTTTCTTACATGTGAGTCACCCCTAAGGTAGGCCAAGGTACCCCTGTGGGCAGGGTGCAGTGTATGTGAAAGGAAGGACATGCACTGATGTGTGTGACATGTCCTGGTAGTGAATTACAGTGCATTTCGTTTTTTCACTATTGGAAGGCTATCTGGGCCATAGGAAAGCATGGGAGGTAATTTATAACATCTTATAAATATAACTTCCCATTGGGACCAGATAGGAAAATAAAGTTTAGTATGCCTGAACTCAGAATCTAAAGATGCATCTTTTAGTAAAGGTGATTTTTACATTTTGTGTTTGAAAATACCACTTTTAGAAAGTAGGTATTTTCTTGCTTAGCCATCCTGTGTGCCTCTGCTAGGATGTGTATGGACTGTCTGGCTTTGGAGTGACAGGGGTTGGGGAGGTGCATTCTCTCAGACGGCCAATGGGGGGATTGATGTGTGTCCTGCCTTTCCTGAATGAGTCAGGGCTGGGCTGAATAGAGCTGTGCTGCCTTCAGAGTAGAAGGAGGAGTTTTCAGTAGCACCTGAATAGGCCCGGTCTGCATTTAGAGTGGTGGGAGGAGATTTCTCTTGCACCTGAATAGGCCCTGTCTGCCTTGGACAATGCTGTCTCCACCCCCTGCCAGGAAGCTGGGTCAGAGAGTACAGAACTGGTTTGGACTAAGCACAGACACTCTCTGCCTGAGATGACAAAGGATTTTGGGGTATAAATATTGGGGCCGCAGACCCCAGAACTTTAGAATTCTTGTGGACCAAGAAGACTGCCAAGAAGAAGAGCTGGAGAAGCTGTGAGGAGGAACTACCACTTTGCAGTGTTGGCCTGCAGTGGCTGCTTCTGTCTTGGGCAGTGAAAGGACTGGACTTGAACTTTCTGCAATCTCTTTTTGTGAGTTTCTCGAAGGCTTGAGGTAGAGCTTGCCCCCTGTTCAAGAAGTCTCAGGAACAGCAAAGACTTCAAGTTCTTCTGCCCTCAGCACTGGGGACTGTGTGTTTTGTGCTGCAACAGAAGAAATAGCAACCCGATGCCGTTACGATTCCGCTGCCAACTCCATGTCCTAAAGGCACCGCAGAGGGCACCGCCGCAATGCCGCACCGCAACCCTGGTCTCACCGACGACACATGCTGATGCCGCCACCCAGCCGCTGCTTGCACCGCAACCTGTGGGCACCACACTCCACACAGCCTCGCTTCACATCGTCGCCTTGGTATCCCTGATGCCGCCGCTTCACGCCGACACTGACGCCGCTGCTTGCACCGTGGTTCAAGGGCACCGCTCGTAAGTTACACGAAGCACTGTCCTCATCCCGCACCGCAGCCTTGGCCTACCGATGACGGCGCCATCAACTCCAGTTCGTCAGCCAACAACAGCGCTTCAGCAACGACAACACCGCTGCTTGCACCATGACCTGCCAGCACCGCGACGAGCACCGCATCACTTTGCACCGCAACCCTGTTCTCACCAATGCCGCTGGACGACCATCACCAAGCCGCTGCCTGCACCGCGACCTGAGGGCACAGCACGCTGCACCACTGCACTTCGCACCGCAGCACCCGACGCCTGCCGACGCCAGTGCTACTGACTTCACCCGCGAGGAGTTCAATCTGCAACGCGTGTGACTTCAAGGGCTGATGGCTCCTGCACCGAACTCCGGAACCGACGCCTGCGGACGCCGTGCTTTCGGAGCTCAACGAGAGGTCGCCGACGCCCTGCATTTCTAAAGGTACTGTTTTGCGGGTCTTCTCGACACCGTAGCTGGCCCGCGACGCTGCGGTCAGCCAGAACTGTTTGGATTTGTTGTTCACGAAGCCGTGATAGCCCCAGATGGAGCTATCGACTTCAAGGAACTTTATTTCAAGTCTATTTTGAGTACTAAAGATTTCTAAGTACTGTATTGTGGATTTTTATCGTTTTTGGTCTTGCCTTAAGTCAGCAGTTCCCAATCTGTGCGCCGTGGCTCCCCAGTGCGCCATCAAAACTTGCCAGGGGCGCCGCGAATTGAAGCGTACCAGGCACTGTTTGGGAACCACTGCACAATATAATAAAGGGCTAACATTACCCAAAGGTGAGTGCACAGTGCTTTAGACATGCTGGAGTAAAATGCATGTAAAACAACAAAAAGAACTGCTTCCGTACCACAGGCAAGCAGATATCTTTATTTAAAACCGCAGTACTATAGAATATACAATAGATATAAAAAAATACCCAGCAACTATGAAAAAACTAAAACAGTCGGACCCATATATTTAAATTCACATCCTTTTTTCTTCCGAGTTGCACACTATTTAGACCTGGCGCTTCGGCCTCTTTTCTCTGCCAGCATATCAGGGCATCACTTTCAGACTTAGGAGTCTGGAAACGTGCATGCTTAAAGACCTCAGCTTCTGCTGTCGCTATGCTGCGAACTCAGAAGTGTCTCTCGAGAGCAGCATTGGCTGCGGAGTAATTCCGTCTGTGACCTATGATGCCATTGCAGGACCATGGACTTCCAGGAGGGCACCACGGTGCTTGCCTATTCACAGGAGCATTTCAAGAGGCCTGGCAGGGGCTGGACCGGCCCATGGTTTAGGAAGGCTGGGAGCTATTCGAAGACTATGGAATTTCATTCTATCAGCTGTATGACAAACTACGGTTACCCAAGTCTCCTGCTCTTTCACACTGTAACTTCAGTGGTGTCAATCCGTTTAAATAAATAGAATCCATTTAATTGAAGACCAATGTGTTTGAGGTTGATTACTGCCAGTCTTTTGTTTGATTGTTGGCACAACTGCTGAGTGTCACGAAAGTCAGCATTGTTTTACTTTTATTTTGCAAATAATTATGGAAAATAAAATGCAGGCAGTGTTGAAGCTACGAAAACCAATACTTGGCAACATCTAATGCCTGTTTACATCAATATATAAATGCAATATTTACTGGGTCTACGAGTTTGGAAGGAATTGATAAGAACTTTTGAAAGTTCTGGCTAGCCGCTGGAGATAGCTAATAGACCACATATAATCTCTTTGTGGAAGGCATCGAGGTTAGGATGCTGCCTTGGTTATTTTAATGAATTGTAAGCATTTGTTTCAGGGAGAAAAATGGAAGTACTCCCAAGGCTGGACGAACACCCACCCCCCCCCCCCCACTCCACCCCCTCCTGCCAAAAAAAAAGTAAAATAATGGGGAGCCGCAGCCAACGGCAAATAGGTCAAGGGAGCCTCAGGTAGATAAAGTTTGGGAACCACTGCCTTAAGTATATAAAAATATTGGATATTTTTCTAAACTGGTGTGGTGTCCTTTTGTAGTGCTTACACTGTTACTGTTGGTTATGTGCAAATGCTTTGCACACTGCCTCTAAGATAAGCCTGACTGCTCGTGCCAAGCTACCAAGGGGGTGAGCAGGGGTTATTTTAGGAGTGTAACTCCCTTATCCTGACTAAGAAGAAGGGTCCCTACTTGGAAAAAGGTACCTACCTCTACCAACTAGAGATCCCCATGTCTAACATTGGTTGTCAGCGGTGAGGATAGGACTTGCATTTGCACTTGACTTACAGTGATTGGTGTGCACTACTACCATGTTGCAAACCATTACGTACCACCTCCTGTTTTTTTTGGTCTATTTTGGCCTTTCCATCGGTCTTGAACTTGAACTTTCCAGTACAACATGCCTGAATCAATTGCATCATCTGCTGCATCCTTGGAAGTGGCCTTTGAGGAGGAGAGGTTAGAAACCTACAATGTGAAGGAATTGAAGGCGATCTGCAAAAACCTCAAAGACCAAACCAGGGGCCTCACCAGAAAAGAGAAGCTACAAAAGGCGCTGAGGGCCTGGGTAGCAGCCAGACATGCTAGTGAGCTGTCTCGGGATCTTGGCATGGAGGCAGAGGAGCCTATTCCAAGGGTGGATGTGCTTTTAGGAGGGGGGCACCCTCTAAACCAGGCAGCAGTGGCTTGTCCCCAGAGGAGCTGGAGGACAGACGGGAAGCAAGGAGAGCTGCAATGGAACTGGGAAAGCTTAAGTTAGCCTTGGAGAAAAAAGGATGATGTTAGACCATGAGTTTAAAATGAGAGAGCTGGACTGGGAAGCCAGTAGGGCCAGGTCCAGCCCAGATGGTGGCAGCAAAAGTATTAGGCCCAGTACTGAGGATGAGGTACACACACATACAGACTTGGTGCCCTGCTTCAAGGAGGGGGTTGACATACACCAGGGGGTTCAGGATTGTGAGGTTACTCCAGTGGTGAGCAGTGTCCCTGAGGTGCATTGGGGACCGGACACAGGGGATCATATTCCTGCTGGTGGGAGGGACACTCTACTGACCTTAGATGAGAGGTGCAGGGAGAGGGGTTCCCCCTTGGTAGAAGCCCTGGTAAGTGAGTATGGAGACCAGCCAGAAGAGTATGGGTCGAGGGACAGCAACAGTCAGACCCTGTTTCACCAGCTTGTGAGAATGATGTGGGGTACTTTTCTGAGGCACTGGATGGTTGGGTAAAGGGTAGGTTGGTTAACACCTGTGTGGGGATGTGTGATTCAATTGTTGGAGAGCATATTTTAAGTCCCTGTTTTCCAGAGCTATGCCAACACCCGGTGGAGTGTGAGTTCTCTGACCCCAGGGAGCTTGCATTTGAGGCAGACCTTTTGGTGGATTCCAGAGGGTCTGGAGAAGCATCTGGGGGTGATCCTGCAGGAAGTGGCTCAGGTATTTCCCAACCGAGGGTGGTGGGAAAGGTTTGTGGTAGCCCAGATAGGTCCCGCTGTCGTGGGAGGGGTTTAGGGACTCACGTCCTTTCTCCGCGGAGAAGGAGTGGGAATGGGCTGTGGCCCAAGGTGCCTGAAACCCGGTCACAGAGCCTGGGGGGTTTCATGAGGGAACACCAGGTGGGGAGCCTAGGCTGTACTGGAAGGCCACCCATTGAGGGGGATCCCCTAGTGTCTGGGGAACTGGGGGGGGCTGCTATAAAGAGCATCCCACCGGTTCTGGTGTCTGGCAGCACTGCTCCAGTTGGGAGGGTGCATGAGTCCAGAGAAAAGGGTGAGTGGAAGGACCAGTGGGCCAGGGGTTGCCAGCTCTGAGGTCAGAGCACCCCAGGACTGACCCTGGTGAGGCCACTTCTGCCCTGGGGGGTCTTTATGCTCTGTCAGGTGGACAGGAGGCTGGAGACCTGTGCCAGGCAGACTCTTGCACAGCTCATGAGGAGTGAGATTCCCTTGGGGGGGTTGGTGTACTCCCCCAGAAGTCCTGGGTTGCCAGGCACAGGTCCAGCCTAAGGGTACAGACCCTGGGTTGGAGGACCAGCTTCAGGGTGTTCCCCCTGACCTGGAGGAAGGGGTGACTGCTAACAGTGCCCCTACCAGTTTGTCTTCTGGTGGTGCCGCACCAGGTGGGAGAGTACATAGCCCCAGGGAGGAGGACCGGGTGTGGGAGAGACCACCCCTGTCCTGTGTCCAGCCTCAGGGTACAGACACTGGGCTGGAGGACCAGTTGCAGTATAGCACCCTTGAACTGGTGGGAGAATTGTGCAGAATACCTGCCACAGGTGCCCTGACAATTCTGGAGTTGAGGGGGACTGCTCCCGGTGGGGGGATGCAGAGCCCCGGGGAGGGGGACAGGGTGTGGGAGAGCCCACCCCATCTCCTGTCCAGCCACAGGGTACAGACCCTGGGCTGGTGGTCCAGTGTCAGGATGCCATACCTGACTTGGCAGGAGGGAGAGTGGAGAAAGGGTGCCAGGCACCTGGGGCTACCACCCCCCACTCTCTGACGCCACAGAGGTTAGAGAGGCCTGAAAGGCATAAGGCCTGGCTCTCATCACTGACAGTTGTCAGTGGCCACTGTGGCTTGCTGTCCTGGTGGACAGAGTTGCCCCTGGGAGGGGGACAGGAGTCACACCCCCGGGGTGGACTGGGCCACACCACTATGTTGGCCGTGGTGGTACTGTCTACCTGCTGGGACCCACCTGTGAGCAAGCTAAGGTTAGGTGCTGCACAGTTGGTGTCCACAGGTGAGGAGAAGGGTTCCCCATGGGTCAGCTTAGTGGGCCCTGAGAGTATGGATAGAGGGATCCAACTGGGTTCAGGGAGGCATAGAACGGGAATAGACCCCTGCTGTTGCAGGCCAGGTACCATGTTCTATCGCCCCAAGCAGGGAAGCCCATCAAGGTATGGATTGGTCTACCCTGGCTTTAGGCTGGAAGGGGGTTGTGTTGGAAATGGCCCTTTTTGCAGGGTTATCCCCAAACGTTTTGCTTCTTTCTCCTATTTTTTCCTGACCTGTTGTCGTTGGTTCTGGGACTCTGGGCACTTTACCACTGCTGATCAGTGCTAAAGTGCATATGCTCTCTATGCAGTGGCAGGTCTGAGTTACCTTTTCAGGGCTACTCATGTGGGTAAAGAAGTAAGCATTGTGAAATCGCAATTTGTAGATAAGATACGAAATGTAGCAAAATGCAATGCTTTGTAAAAACTGCCCTCACCCACAACGAATTGTGGCATGCTTCATCATAGGGCTGCTGCGACACCTCTGCACAGACCAACGCTAGGGATGGAGCAATAGGGTGGGGAAGACAATACAAACACAGAGAAAAGGAAAAGGATCCCAAAAATTAGTAAGTGCAGATTTAAAATCTAAAACTAACTAAGGGATATCCTCATAATAATTTTATTCCTGGACTCCCTTAATTAGGGTTAAAAAGGTATCTCCCTACCTAAGGATGGTGGTGAGGTAAGTGTATTTAAGCACCCATCACCCCTCCGTTCTGCATTAAGGTCAACATGTTTCAGCAGGATTGCGTTACTCCCCCTGCTTTCGCCAGGACTGTCGGATCCCTGTACTCAATCCCTTTTCTGTTTATATACGAATTGTATATCTAATTACTCCACCTGTTAATTTTAATTATGGTGGGTTCCGTACTCATACTCCTGATAGGATCTGCAAGTGAAGAGAATAAAGATACAAGTGAAGAAAGTCCTTGTTTAGGGTCTCAAAAGTACGTAAATGTGATGAAAAGTGATAAAAAAATCTATTTACTATATATGCTACCTTTATCTCATATAACAACCCATTTGGTGCGTAGCGGTCTTCATAATTCTTATTTTATCACCGCTAGTGTAGGGGCAATGCCCCCTATTGCTTGTGAATTCACCTCTGCAAATTATTAAAACCATTTGTGCCTATTTTTAGCAATTTTTTGTGCGAACACACCTATCAATACTATATAAGAAGATCATGCTTTTAATGTAGACATGCAAAAACCCTCGCGTAAAGACGTTCGGGTACTAATGCCAGGACACCGGGTACATCTTACCGAGTTTCACTTAATGTGCCGCCTGAACTGGCATAAGGGGAGAGAGCGACCCCCTGTAGTCACACACTAATTGGGAGAATGTGATTATATGCACTGGATTAGACAAAGACATATCGCCCCATTGGACTTCTCTATAACCATGATACGCTTAGTATTCCCTGTTCTGTACATTAAAGGAAAAAGTTCCTATACAAAAAGGGGTCTGGGCTATGTCAGTGCGCGGTCCAATTTTGAGCTAAATCAGCGTACATGCTACGCCATTGAGAGGTCTATATTGGAGATACAGCGAAGCAGAAATTATCACTGACTCGTTGAAACAGAAGAGGGGCAAATCAGCACCGACATGCCTTTTTGCATAGGAATTTTTTCACCGTGGTTCAAGGGCACCGCTCGTAAGTTACACGACGCACCATCCTGATCCGCCGGCGCCATCGACTCCAGTTCATCAGCCGACGACAGCGCTTCAGCAACGACAACGCCGCTGCTTGCACCATGACCTGTCAGCACCCCGACGAGCACTGCATCACTTCGCACTGCAGCCCTGGTCTCACCGACGCCGCTAGACGACCGTCACCGAGCCGCTGCCTGCACCGCGACCTGAGGGCACCGCAGGCTGCACTGCTGCACTTTTGCACTTTTGCACCCGACACCTGCCGATGCCAGCGCTCCTGACTTCAACCGCGAGGAGTTCAATCTGCAACGCGTGTGACTTCAAGGGCCGACGACTCCTGCACCGACCTCCGGAACCGACGCCTGCGGACGCCGTGCTTTCAGAGCTCAACGAGAGTTCGCCGACGCCCTGCATTTCTAAAGGTACTGTTTTGCGGGTCTTCCCGACACCGTAGCTGGCCCGCGATGCCGCGGTCAGCCAAAACTGTTTGGATTTGTTGTTCACGATGCCGTGATAGCCCCAGATGGAGCTATTGACTTCAAGGAACTTAATTTCAAGTCTATTTTGAGTACTGAAGATTTCTAAGTACTGTATTGTGGATTTTTATCGTTTTTGGTCTTGTCTTAAGTATATAAAAATATTGGATATTTTTCTAAACTGGTGTGGTGTCCTTTTGTAGTGCTTACACTGTGTTACTGTTGGTTATGTGCAAATGCTTTACACACTGCCTCTAAGATAAGCCTGACTGCTCGTGCTACCAAGGAGGTGAGCAGGGGTTATTTTAGGAGTGTAACTCCCTTATCCTGACTAGAAGGAAGGGTCCCCACTTGGACAAGGTGCAAACCATTGCCAACTAGAGACCCCCATTTTTAACAGTAATCATACATGTAAGATCCAAGGAGGCATTTGGGACAAACTGACCGTCTGCTTATGATCTCCCCAGACAAGATGTGGGAAAGTTTTGTGTCATTTTCCTTAACAGGAATGGACTGAGCTTGTGATGTTTGATACATTAAACATAGTGTCATAAACCTGATCCACTGCCACCAGGACAGCTAATGAAAGGCTTGAATGGCTAGCTCCACCTGTCTCTTATTTTCACATATACAAACAACTTGGCTGCCAGAATCTGTAAGAACCTGAGTTGGAGTTTAATGAAGGTTGCGCAGACTGCATTCACATAATCCAGCCTTCTTGCTGCACTCAGATATCACCACTAGAGTCTTGGCCTCATTAGAGAGAGACATATTAGAGTTTCCTGCAAACATATTTTTATAAAAAGGTTTGAGCTATTTTAGTTTGTTATCCAAAACCAGATGTAGTTCTGTCATCAAATCACTGAGACCAAGGCAGTTCTAGAATATATACAAAGGACTGATGGCGAATAATTTTGTAAAGTTGCAGGAACACACCACCAGGATCATTACTGTTTGATATGAGGAATGTATATTAATGTTAAATAACAGAGGTATTAGGCCTGAGCCACTGGGGGGGGGGTGCATCACAATTTACAGGCACAAAATTAAAGTAGGTGTTGTACAGAAGGAATCCAGGTTTTGCATTGGCAAACAACGTTTAAGCCCATTTCCACAATGACATTATCAATCTCGGACAACACAGGAAAGTAGTCAGGATACTCAAAGGTAGCCGACAAGGCAAGCGGTAACACAAAGATTCATATTTTTGGGAGTAAATGATTAAAAATCTAATTTTGTCCCTGCACCTCTATTGGGATGGGCACCAGACTGTGCTTAGTAGGGTCCAATGCTCCAATGCTCCTGTTTTCATTAAAGGAGTGACCAAAACCAAATTTGATGAGTCTGCGAGAAAACCTGTGTATAAAGAGATATTAACAAAATCTGTAATCTCTGATAGAAGTTCATTATTTCAATCTTCTGCTAGTTTTGACAGGCACAGATATTCAGCTCAGTGTGATATGTTGTTGCTTTTAATGTTGAAGCTCACTTCATCATAGGTGGTTTGATAGAACGCAAAGGGAGTGCAGGTGAGTTTTCTTACCTTTCCCTTATTTGAGCTTCTACTTGATGGCTCTCACTTTTTCAGTGATGAGCCTCTGTAGGGCACCTACCAGGCAACAGAATAATTACATTTTACAGAGTGATCAACAAGACGGTCCAAGGTATTCAATATTTTAAACAACATTTTGGTAGAATTTTCAATCCCAGATATTTTTAGTCAGTAACAATCCTTTGCTGAAAAACTTTCCTTCTATTTTTATAATTCTCCCGGTGGAATCTTTTTCCCAGAAACTTTGTGTTTTTTCCTTAATCCTGATTCTAAGCATTTTCAGTTCTATGGAATACCACATATTTAGAAATGTAGCTGATCTATCAATGATATATTTTAGGTGGCCTCCTTCACAATAGATCTGATCATATGGTTATAAAGGTTTTTAAAACCATACTGGTCTGGTGGCATGGTTGTCCTCCTTAATCTAAATTGTTATTGAGAAATCAAGTAATCTCTTGACAGTAGCAGCAAATCATATATTCATATAGGGGTGTGCTGTATTTTTCCATGTCCAGTGGCTTCTCATTTCAAGTCAGATTTGGGGTAGGTAGAAGCACGATGTAACCCTAGATAATTTATAACCCACACATCAAGTGAGAATATAATTTCCCCCTGCCCATGGCTCTCTAGATGAGAGGCCCTTTGTGGCCATATGATATTTGGTGTATCATCACCATCCATTATTAAAGCATGCACTTCTTCCCCATGGATGGTTGGGTAGGATAGCCAATGGATTTATAAATTCATGAGTGGAATATGATTCATACTGTTGCACTGTTCGGTTGCCTTCACACACCTTCCTAATACTAAGTACTGTTTTGAGTTTAAAGTGAAAGTTTATTAAAAGAATTTGCAATAGTAACACTTAAATAAACAATAAAATCATTGAGCAAGTAACCATAAATCTTGAAAAGAGAAATACAACATAACACCAGTAGAAAAACGGGACTGATAACGACAACATAGCAATTTGTGAGAAAAAATGATAAAAATTCAAAGGAATAAAATAAGATAAAATAGGACAAACTTTCATTAACCAGGATACATCATGGAGGTTTAGGTACTTCTTCAATTCGAGGGGTATGAGAGCATGCATTATGGGCAGATTTATCCAAAAAAGAAGTGATGGGAAGCCATAAAAGGTCTCTCTTAATGGCTAATGAAACAGGTTGTATGTATGCCCTATCAAGTCTATGGTGATAACATACACCATACCACCATGCTTGAAAGGATACTTGAGAGGAGTCTTTCCAAGATTTGGTAATTTGTTGGAAAGCTACTGCTAGAAGTAAATCGATTATGTAAAAATCCCTAAATTGAGATGACCAATAATCTGAAGTGCTGCCCAGAAAAAGATTAATAAAATTGAAAGGAGAATTTGAATTAAATATTGAATTTATCTGTTTCCAAACTTTTAACCAAAAGTCATATATGAGAGGGCATTCAAACAACATATGCTTAAGATCTGCAAATGGGCGAGCACAGGACCAGCAGTTGGAAGATATTGTAGAGTCGAATTCATGGAGTCTAACAGGTGTGATTAAAAGTCTATTATAGATAAAAAATAATGTTTGAGTTGTGTTAGCCGCTCTAGAAGACTTTCTTATTTTGGACCAAACCTTATTCCAGAGAAGTGGGAAAGGTAGATTGTAGATCTATTTCCCAACCAAGTTCGACTTCAATCTTATCTCTGTCTGTTGGAATTAGAGTCATATGTTTATAAATTTGAGACGCAGACGGTAATGTAGCTAATAATTTGCCCATAGGAGAAGGAGAGGAAGAAGATAGTTGTTCATAAGAGAAATTTTGATAAGCCCCCTGTATTGCAGAGATGAGTAACCTATATTTAGTTTCATATGAGGCCGGAAATGAAAAAAGAGTTTGAGCTTCTGAAAAAAGAAGAGTGGAGTCATCATGATATAATTGAGAGACCCGTTTCAATCCTTTAGAGTACCAATCTTTCCAAAATATGACTCTATTATTGATCTTAATCGAAATATTATACCAAATAGGGGATGCTAAAAATTTCTCTCTAGGTGATTTGAATGAAAGAAGAATGGGGGAAAGTATTCTGCATGTATTCTTAAAAATTGGAGAAGACAAAAATAAAGGCCTAGATGAGAAAGATAAACATTCTAACAAAGAAAAGGGACTGAAACAAGATTTCTCCAGGCCAGCCCATAAAGGTATAGACTCAACATCATTATCTAATAAGAAGGCCGAATGCTTAAGACAGAATGCTTGGTGATATTTGACGAAGTCTGGAAAGTTAATACCACCCAAATGTTTTGCTCTTTTAAGTTTACACAGAGACATCCGATATTTTTTCCCATTCCATAAACATTTGGACAAAATTGAGTAGATTTTTTAATAATAACTTTGGGGAACGTTAATAGGCATATTAGAAATATAAAATAATATAATGAGAACAAGCATCATCTTGATAGTATCAAGACGACCCCACCAAGATAAAAATAAGGGATTCCATCAAGAAGTAAGTTCTAGTAAAATTGTAGATAAGGAATTCAAATTCAAAGTGATAGAATTCGTAATAGAGTCCGAGAATAATAAACCAAGATATTTAATTTTAGTTGGATTCCAATGAAATGAAGATGTAGTGAAATCAGCATGGAAACATAAATTATTTAAGGGAAGAATTTCACATTTATCTGCATTCAATTTGTACCCCGAGACCGTTGCAAAACTATTTACTTCTAATACAAATGCAGGTAAAGACGTTTGTGGACGAGAAATAAATAACAGGATATCATCAGCATATGCTGAAAGTTTAAGTTGAGAATTTCCATAAGAGAAACCAGTAATTTGGGGATTAGAACGGATCTTTATCAAAAAGGGTTCTAAGGCAAGGACAAATAATAAGGGGGAAAGAGGACAACCCTGTCGTACGCCTCTGCGCAGAGGAAAATAAGGAGACATGAGACCATTAACTAAAATAGAAGATCTAGGAGAGGAATAGAGTAATGAAACATATTGAATAAATTTAGGACCAAACCCGAACCAAGAGAGGGTAGCAAAAATAAAGGACCAATTAACCCTATCAAATGCCTTTTCTGCATCTAAAGAGTTCGCTGCTAGGGAGGATTTATAAGATTTAGATTTACTAATAAAATTAAAAAATAAAAGAATATTGTCGGAAAGAAGTCTACCTTTAATAAAACCGCATTGTTCTTTCCCAATTAAATGTGGTAAAAAAATTCCAATCGTAGAGCTAAAATCTTTGCCAAGATCTTATAGTCTAAATTAATGAGGGAAATTGAACGGTAATTCTTACATAATTTATGGTCTTTTCCGTCTTTAGGAAGAAGGCATATCAGCGCTTCTTGAAAAGAACCGCTGGATGATTTGGCTGAAATAAAATAAAGAAAGAGTTGATGTAACTTAGGAATAAGGAAAGAAGAGAAAAATGAGTAGAATTCAATAGTGAAACCGTCAGGTCCAGGGGCTTTGCCCTGCTTAATAGAACGAATAGCAGTAGAAATATCCTGTAATTGAATATCTTGATCTAATAAAGAAAAATCTAAGCCAGGATGAACAAGAGCTGGAATGGAGGATAAATAAATAGAAGCTTCATGGGCATCTGATTGAACTTCTGGGGAATAAAGGGTTTGATAAAATTTTGTAAATTCTGAAAGAATGTCTTCATTTTTATATAGGGTCTGATTAGAAGGAGTAAGAATAGAATCAATAATAGTACGCTCTTTCCTAATCTTAAGATAATTCGCAAGAAGTTTCCCTGATTTATTTTGACCACCATAATATTTCGCATTGGCCTTGAGTAGAAAAGAATTAGCATTGTTTGTAGAAATTTGATGAAATTCAAATTTGGCTTTTAAAAGATCATTTAAGACGTTCGTAGATTGGGATTTATAGTAAGAATATTCTAGCTTCTTAATTTGTGCGGTGAGAGTTTTTAACTTATTAACAGCTGATTTCCTTTTTTAAGAAACAAAATTAATAATAAAGTCTCTAGAGGCGGCTTTAAAAGTATCCCAAACAATTTGAGGTGTAATCTCAGGAGATTCATTTTCCATAAAGAAAGTGTGAGCAAAATGTTCAAAGGCACGTGTGAATTGTGAGTCCGACAGAAGAGAGTTATTGAACCTCCACCGTCGGGTTCCCTGAAGGGGAGGAAGGAATTCTAGATCTAAAGTTACTGGTGCATGGTCAGAGATCAAAATAGATCCTATATCAGAATTAATAACTCTTTGAGCAAGGTTATTGGAAATAAAGATATAATCCAACCTAGATTGAGAGAAATGGGCAGGGGAAAAGAAAGTGTACTCTTGGAGAGTGGGATTACATAATCTCCATGCATCAACAAGAGATCTTTGGGATAGAGTTGATGTAAATTGAGAGTGCATGTGCGAAGGTATGAATCTGGACTTAGACTGTCTGTCCAAGATAGGGTCAAAAACCATGTTGCAATCACCACCCACAATCAAATAATCATCGGTATAGGTCATCAACTTAGATAATACACCTGGCCAAAAAGATTTATCTGGTGTGGTAGGTACATAAAGATTAACAATAGTTACTGGGATTTTATCAATAAGTAAAGAAATAGAAACCCATCTGCCATCACAATCTACATCTTGAGTAAGTAATTGTATATTGAGACGCTTGTGACAAAGAATAGCCACCCCATTACACTTCTCTGAACCTGGAGAGGCAAAGACCTGACCAACCCATTGACGTTTTAGCTTAGCAATTTCTTTATCAACAATATGTATTTCTTGCAACAATACAATATCTCCCTTTAAAGAAGAAAGATGTGATAAAACTCTCTGACGTTTTATAGGAGAACCTAAACCTTTAACATTCCATGAAATGATTCTTAAAGTCATTTATCACGTAACATTAATCTATAAACATTGCAATATATGATAATAACTGTAACTGGTCTTTAATCAAAACAATAGGAAAAATAAAATAAGAGGTACTTTTGAAACAATGAGCGAATGATAGAGAAAATTGCAAATAGAAAATTGAATAGAAATAAAGGACAGGGAAGAGAAAAGAGAGGAGAGATAGGATGATGTATAGAATTAGCATTGAAAAATATTAGATAAAGAACAAGAGATAAGAAAGGTAGAAAGGCAATTGATAAAAACCATTGTAAGAAAAGAGAAAACAAAAGAGAAAGAGAAAGAGAAGGAAAAAACACAAGAAAAAAGACCATGTAAAAAGAAACATACCAAAAACATGTATGAGATACAAAAAATGATATACCAAAAAACACACAAAAAGGTCGAGGGTAGTGGCGCCACAAGGGGGGATGGTACATCAACCGGAACTCCACTGACGGGAACGGGAGGAGGATAAGAAATCATCAGACGAACGGATATTCACATGAATGAATATAAGAAAATTGAACCTAAAGAAAAAAGAAATAGAACATATCATGAACAAAGCAACAAAAACATTATACGAACAAACAACCAGAACAAATTAGCAAGGAAAAAGACATATCAACATTAATCAGCGGATCTTGAAACGTCCATGGCTTCCTGTCTGCAGTTTTCCAAAAATCGCTGAAGTTAACGGGGATCCTCATATGCTGTAGTCTTATTTTTATAAGTAACTTTAAAAAGACAAGGATGGATAAGGCCGAATCTGGCATTAATATTTCGTAGTGCCGGTCTCATGTCCAAAAATTGTTTCCTTCTATCTGCCGTTGCTTTGGCATAATCTTGCGAGAAGAAGAGGGTGGAGCCATGCCAGGAGAGTCTACCTTTGGCTTTAGCAGCTTGTAAAACCTTCAGCAAGTCTGTATATTCCAAAAAATACAGTATTACTCCTCTCGGTTTATGTGAAGAACTTGTCGAATGTGGAACATGACCCAAATGGTGAGCATGCTGGATGTTCAAAGGTGGAGAACTGAGAATATCCAAAAGTTTCGGAAGAAAAGATTGAAAAAAGGAGAGCGTATTAGTACCTTCAAGTCCCTCTATCAAGCCGTAAATGCGAAGATTATTGCGCCTGTTACGATTTTCAAGGTTTTCAACCTGCTTCTGAAGACTTGAAATCTGAGATTGCATTGAAGGAACTTGCGCCACAGTAGAATGGAGAGAGTCCACCTTATTTTCCAATTGAACCACCCTACTCTCCATATGAGACCATTTATCGTCTAGTTGCTGAAGACGTATGTTAGTCTCCTCCATATAAGGCTTAAGAGCCCGAATTTCTTCCAAAATTAACTCCATTGAAATAGGAGGAGGAGATTCTGTTGGTGAGGGAGGATCTTGTTTGACCCTCTTCACAGGTGATTGCGTTGATGTGCCAGGCAGCTTTGATAAAACTTTAGGAGCAGGCAGTGAAACATTAGAGACAGGTGAGCTTAAAGAGACCTGGTCTGAATCTGCCATATTATCCTGAAGAACACTGAAAGGGTTATAGTCCACCACCGGCGTAGAAGACATTGCCTTGGAACGTTGAGCAGATTTTGTTCTCCCCATACATAAAGTTCACAAAGTAGGAAAAACAAAAAATTTGGGGAGAAAAGCTGCAATATAGTAGGTATCCTTACAAAAAAATCCAAGGGAGACCAAAATGTCAAAGCATACTAAACATGTTTCAAAATTCACTCAGGAAGAGTACCATGGAAGCACTAGAGAAGCCCAGCATTAAAAGTTATAAAGAAATAGCAATAAACATGTTTTCGTAATTGCTGGGTCATGTTGCCTCATTTTATGAGGATAAACGCCGCTCGCGGTAGAAACAAAATGGCGGACGCGAGTTGCAGAACACTCGTGTCGGCCCACAAAAGTCAAAGGTAGTGTGCCGCTTACCGCGGGAACTCCACAAGACACTTCAAAACGTGGCCGGCATATTCACACAGGCGGTAGCTTCCTGTCAAGCCGTTCGTCACGGCGCAAACCGCCGAAACTGGAAAGAGGCTCCCGTTCCGTCACGGAGCTCACAGGAGAGCGGCCATCCCTGACGGCGCCTAAGCCACGCCCCCAATACTAAGTACTGTTTGATCATAAGGAATCTAAGCAATGTATGTTTTGCAGAGTAGAAAGAGAATATGAGAGGGTCCCTTCAACCAAAGGGACAGGGCTCCGTGAAAGACTAAAAAGTCAAGGAAAACTCCATTTGGGAACACAATCACAACTAATTATCTTCAACCATTCATTCTAACATTCATCACCATGGTCTCATAAATAATTCAATACCATCCCCAAAACTGAACAAATCAAGTGTTACCAAATTACTAAATTCTTCCAGTCTTAACTGGCAGATCTTTATATAGTACATTTCAGACAGCATATAAAAAACACATTAAATCAAAACTTCAATTAAAACAACATTGTGCAAAATGTACTAAAATTCATATACAATAACAAAGTATTAAAGATAGGGAGAACACATGAGAATATTACATCTGTCTTTCTGATTTGCTAATCTGTGTGAATCAAAAAAGAAGATACATAATTGTTCATAAAATCAACATCTATTGTTTTCTTGTGTTCTTCAGATTTAGCCCAACATCAGCATAATGCGTTTTGCTGGTTAACATGAATTCTGACCACCTTCTTTGGGACAACAAGATATCTCCCATATGTAAATGTCTAATGTTAAAATATGCTCAACGAAAACGATAGTCTTTCGTGTCCAACCGATTCAATTCTCGTCCAATTTCAATCTATTTACTTGAACATAAAAAATGCTATAGAGGGTCCTCAGAATCACAAGATGAACCCAATCGCTTGAGTACTTGTAGCATCACCCACTTTATTGAGCTGAAAGACTACAGTAATATGTAGTTTCTCACCATAACACTATTGCCATTTGTGGTACCATTTGGACCCATTTGTTTAAGTCTCAAGCCACTGGGTTCCAATATCTCCAGAGTCCAGTGCCCATGTACAAGTCTGCACGTATGAACGGGATTATTTATCCTGTTCATACGTGCGGAGGAAGAGGTATCCTACAGGAGCGGATTTCTCACTTTTTAGCCTTGGACTTTGTGAATCAGAATCACAGGCCCTGCACACCTAGGATAAGTGAACCAGTGGACATGAGCAATGGTTGTGAACTCAATGATCTTAAGTCTATAAGCTAGGAAATCATTAAGTTATGTACAGATAGTATTGGAGTTAAATATAGAAAATCTACGCCAAATGGTACAATATTTTTGTAAACGTGTGGATGTCAGACAAAACGTCTGCATGCAATATTCTGACATACAACTACAAATATGACATAGATGAATGAAGCATTTCCAGTTGCACCAATTTAACTGCACCGGAGCAAGTGCAAAATCTACAAAAAACACTTTAATAAAACTTTGGCCTTAATATAGAGTCTAAAGTGCTCTGAAGCCACTCTAAGGTGATTTGTTGCACTTTACAGCAAACTAAACTAAAACAACTACAATAAGGATGGGTATGTGAGGAGGAGTCACTGTGCAGTGTGCTCTAGCGTACTACATAGTGAGGACAGTGCATTTGTTTGTGTGCACTCTGTAACGTCTACTTTAGGCAGATGAATATAAAAGCTGTATGCACATAAAGTATTTCCATCCTGCAGTGTGCACACATTGTTTGTATGCATAGTCCAATAAAATAGTTTTAAATGTTATCATTGTTTTTGTTGTTGAAGGAACAGGGGACGGGTCCGGTCAGGCTTGTCCAATATATATAAAGGCACTGCATAGCAATTTAAGAAGGGCTAGTACTCCAAACAAGCATTTGAACAATCAATAGATCTGGCTATATCAAGCTATGAGAATTATTGTCAAACTCTTTTTTTATTTTATAAGCATATGCATGAAAAGTCAAAAGAATAATGGGATATGCAAGATAAATTAAAAGAATAAAAGAGAAAACATGGACAAAGTGCCACCAAAACGTGGTGAGCATATACTTGCAACAAAAATTAAGTTGAAAAATTAAACACAGTTTTGGGTGACCATCTTAGGAGTTGGTAGTTGTTTAACGATGACTAGAGCTTTTAGAAGCAATGCAGTGGCCATCTTCAAATATGAAAACAATAATACAGTGTGCACAATACTATTCCAGGATGGATGGCTTGTAAATATCATACCTCCCACGTTGTCCATCCAACATAGAGAATCGCCAAGAATACTGCTTAGTCAAGAAAACATTGCTGTTCATTAATATTTGATGACACCAAAGTATATCTTAAAGTGTTGTCTGCAAAAGCATACAAAAACCCTGATCACACTTTAACATCATTCATACTGGATTAGTACAGTTTATTTGAAACTCTCCCTACTAGAGACCGAGTTTGACCTCGTAAACAGAAATATCACTTAGCCTTTCATCTACAAACTACTCAACAACATGGCTTCAGATGGTTTTTCTGTCTTTCATCCTCTTCCAAATCATTGGACTTTCTGATTAGCACTTCGCTTTCCTTCAAAGACAACATCAAGGAAAAGGCACAAACAAGGTGGTAACAGTTTTAATTATTACACAAACTTTACTGTCCACGTATGCAGTTCTATGCCACTTTCCAGGACCCAAACATGTCACACAATGACGAAGGTTACACTGTGCTTCCTAGCGTCACAGGGTTATCACTGATATTAATTTAAGCAGTTTTCCATATAATCGCTTGATTACTTACCAACCGAAGAAAGTTCACATAATTCTCCTACAGTGAAAGCTCTGCGCAAGCACCATTGGCCTGCTAGAATCAAGCTTTAAACATATTGTGTGAATTGGATAGCACTTCACCTAAAAACCTGATCATCTGGCATTTAGTGTTAACATACCTGCTGGCATGACAAGAATTACTTGGAAATCCAACACACAGATCAACAGCAAACTCTCCAACAAGCTTTCTCAGCATATGGACTTTACAAAGACCTGCCTTTGGGTTTTGTGGTCAAAAGAGACCCCAATAATCATGTGTTCACTAACTACTTTACCTACTAAATGGAACACCCGACCTCGTTCTTATTTCTGATAAATTGCATTTTTATATATATTTCGCACTCATCATGAGCTATCTTAACATTGTAAACATAGATGTGAGTTTCCTGGTGTGGGATATGAATTGTGGTGCTAGAGTCAGCAGATTGTTTCCTAGATTTGTACTTTCTGGAAACCAGCAATAAAATAAAATAAACGTATGGATTAGAACATAATGGGTATAATGTTCTATATATTTCCAAACAATAGGGTATGCCAATACAACAGAGCAGCCTTTTATTTGTGGTCAACTATGTAAATGCTTTGTATACCAAAATTCTGAAAAATATGTACATCTAAGGTGGAGACTGTCCTTCCATATTTATGAAAACTGAGAATGAATCCCCTTGTAATAACTTTGAGAGTGTGGGTCAGAAACCCATGTTACTGTGAGGTAGGTGCAAATTTGCAAATATTGATAATAGATGCCTGCTGCACTCTTTCACCAGGTACACCATCTTTAGTGGTTCACCACCTGCAAAAGCCTGCTTAGGGCACTTTATGTAATGCCCAAAGTGGTCTACAAATTCTATGTTAGTGAATTCGAATTTATAAATCAAACCTGCAAATCAGGCATTATCAATATTTCTCAGTATCCATTATTTAATTATAGCTGTAATTATATTTTCAAAGTCTGTCTTTCTGCCTAAGGGTTCCTAAGGGAACATATGTTTATTAATACATGAACAGGTGACTATTATATTTTCATCCTTTGACAAGTTAGGCAGCCTTATCCTTTAACATTTGGTTTGCCCTTAGTATATTTTTGTCTGATATAGAAATACTATAGTTCTTACCTGCATCCGTCCTCATACCTACCCTAGTTTGTTCCCTATTTGCTACTAATATTCAGACCTATATTTAATTGAACAACATTCAAGATTATCTAATATTTATTTGCACTTATAACTCCTGGGTGAAAGCTCTACCTGCCAATGCACTTAACTAATCCATTCCAAACATAATGGGCAACAGGCCTCCATAGCACTATACAACATGCCAGCTTCAGGAACATCCTTAACCTTTTAAGTTAATCTAGTGAGGACATTCAATGGTTTTATCATACACACTTGATTCTGAGAGTCGTTTGCTCTTCAGATGTCCTATCACAATTTGTCTGTAAACCAGGCCAGAGGTATTAAAAACTCACTCAATCAGGTGATTTGGCCTAATTGTCAGTGCCTTGTTTGTGGTTTGTGTGATAGAAGTCTAGTTGGGATAGCTTGCCTGCCTTTCCTCTAGGTACCTGCTACCCTCCAATTGGGGAAATTTGTTAGCTCACAGATTATACAGCTCATCTTCTCTGCTACTTGCTCCAGAGTTAATGTACGAAATTGGGTTATTAGTTGAGAGGGGCGCCAACCCCATTCAGGCAACAACCACAATGCTTGTCAGAGTGAACCCCAAAAGTCACAAAATTAACCTGTGCTTAACCCTCTGGTAGCTTGGCACAGAGCAGTCAGCCTTAACTTGGAGGCAATGTGCAGATTATTTTTGCAGCACACAAATGCCAACTGCGGGTATCTGGTTGTGCAAGACCAGGGCAAAGTCAAAAGTTAAGGCCAACTGTGATTGAGCGTGGGTCAGACACACAAGTTGGATTGGGCCCGCTCTCTAATTACCTTCAGACTTGGAAGACATTTTGAAGAATAATTCCTGAGAAGGTAGAGTTCAGAGGTGCAAGGCAGAAGGCAGTGTCTGAGGAGGCATCATCGTCGGGGAGCCACTGGACGAGGTCACAGTAAAGTTTTTTACCTTTGGACTTTGTCACTTTTTTGAAAGTCGAAAATCTCCAGTGGGACGAAGCTGCAGGCTGTAGTGAATAAGGGATCCATGAGGCCAGATGCCTTGAAGAGGTCTGGTTGAACAGGATTTGCTGCTGTTGAGAAGAATGTAGCTGAGCTACCGCAAGGTCAGGCTTACCGGCGATGCACTTTGGGCGGATTGGCTGGCAGATAGGTCCCGGCCTTCTGTCAGTTTTCAGGGCACTTTTTAGTGAAAAACGTTCTACATCTAAGATTTAGAATTAGCCAGGAACAGCACCTCCTACATCCCTTTCAAGTGTCCAGGATCTGGGTGGCATCACTTAGGAGTTTAGGACACACTACAGCAGAGCCAGGTGCAGGGTTCAAGGCAGGGTTCAAGGAGGTTGATACGTCCCTATAACTCACACAGGGGGTCAGCCAATTATCCCTTGGAGTCACTTCTGGTGATCCTGGGTTCAAGGAGATGGTCCAGTTCTCCTTCAAGCAGCGAACCTGGCCCTCAAGCAGCAGGGCAGTCCTCTGGGAGAAGCAGGGCAACACTCTGGGGGTCCAGATAGTCCTTTTGAAGTCTTCCACAATATGTATACCTGGTGCCAGAATTTGAAATGGGGTGATTCCCTATCCTACCCAACATCTGATTCTAGAAAGTTATTCCATTCCCCTGCCAAGGCTCCAAGAAGTCTGGGATTACACAAAACTAATGTCAGTTTCTTTTGAGTGTGCTGGAGGAAAGTCCTTTGAGGTGTAAGTGGGACAGGGAACAGCTCTTCCCTAACCATCCTGGCAGGATGGCCCATCCTGCCAACATCTAGTCCTCTTTTGTCTAACTGTCTGAGGAATACAGAAAGCCCAACAGCAGAGCCATTCACAGTCATGAAACTTCATTATATCACTTATTGTGACTCTAGTCCCATAAAGCGATAGCAAGATGATGCAAATGTGCGCCTCATGGCATTGTGCATGCAGACCCAGTTTAGAGGTTGCCTTGGAATTTCTGACATTTTTCTCTGCCTCTAGCTCCCAATGAATGATAGTATCAAAAGGGAGCAGACACCACTGCACTAAACCTTGTTTCAATTCATTAGCATGTTATCCATGTCCCTTTAAAATATCACAGTGAAATAGGTGGGACTATGAAGTCCAAGTCTTTTAGCTAATCAGAGAGTGCTCACTTCCACCTCTGTGATCAAAGTGAGTTTACTACTATATATGTGGCAGCTACTTTTTGATTGTGCCCATCCATTCTATTGAGCATTTGTGAGACACCTTTGTGTTACTGGTCATTGTAGCACAGAGACCACTGCAGACATGTCTGCTTCTACCGGTTGTAGTATATTAGCAACAAAGGAAAGCATGGTTACCTACCTAGGCAATTAGGCATTGCCATCTTTCCACCAGCAGCGAAAGTGAATCAAATGAATAATTAGAACCATGACCAGATGATATAGAGGGTCGAAGTAGGGTGATTAGAGGAAAGGAGGTGAAACAGATTGTAGTTTAGATGAGAAATCTTAAGTGTCAATTGTACAACCAGCATAATAAACATTAACTGTAGAAAGAAAAAGATAAGTACTAGAATAAAGTTTGTAAAAAGTGGTGAAACTAATTGTAAAAATAAAATTTGTGGAACAGGGTTCTCATAAATTCCTGCTCACTTTGACCTCAGGTTGCAAGTTTGGTCAACGTATTCCTTACCTTTAAAAAAATTGCTTCACTGTGTTCCTGCTGACAAAGACGTTGTATAACTCTCTGTATTTATCGGCAGAGCAACACAACATGTTTGAAATACCAATAGTTGACACACATCCTGGGAGATGAAGAATATTGTTTGAAAGTGATCATAAACACTAATTATTCGCCATGAAACCAAAATGCTCTGTAAACCAGAGTGGATGGATATTTATAGGTTCAGTGTCCAGCTTCTAATGTTAAATGCTTTCATATGTTATGATATATGTTCTGTAAAATGCATGGATATTAGTTTGCCAAACACCAATGATTCAAATATTGTATATCAAATTGGGCCTTATGACTGTACTAGACATGTACACGGTCAAAAGGTTTTCCTTGATTTGGAAACACTTAAGCCCATTGCTACATATATGAATTAACTTGCTATTAATCTTGAAAATAATCGGAGTTTTGCTCAACTGAGGGAAGCTGGCACACCACAATTTTTGTTGTGGCAACACATGGAAACCATATGAACTGTGTCCTTTATGAATCATATGGAAAGTACTGCCTGCTCCCTGCTGTCAACTGAAATGTGAACACAAACCTAACCTGTCCAGAAGAAGCTGAACTCCCCAGTGAACCTATGTTTCTTCTTTTCAGAAGATGGAACATTGCCCAGGAATGATGCTGAAAAGATTCTCCATTTACCTAAGGAAGGTTCTACTTTCACTGAGGATAGCTATTCAGAACCAGCATTCAACTGAATACCTAGAAGCCCCCACAATTCTAGGAGATGAAGTGGTAGATCCAGACCTTCCTGGAGACATTTTATGTGGAGAAGCATTGATGGACGTAGACACCACGAGTATAACTCCCCCACTAAACCCAACAAAAGGGTTGGCTTCACTTTTGAATGAAAACATATTCGATTAGAAAGTTCTACCATGTTTACAATTACAGAACTTAATGGATCTTTCCTGTCGGGCATCAGAAAACAGGAAAATACCTATGTCCAAATAATAACCTACTAACTAAGCCATTAATTGAAGCATGTACAGGGAGTAGCTGGTGAAAGCATCAAGAAAAACACTGGTTTTAAACATAGCTCTGAAACCTTTTGATGTAGCATCCAACAGTGTTCTCAACTCTATTGTATTATGTTAGAAAAATGTGCCCACACTCAGTGTTTCTTTTAAGACAATGTAGAGTTTGATCCCTGCCCTGTCTTTTTCCGTATATATCTCATTCTCTCAGATTTGATTGCACAGTGGGAGCAGATAGGCAATAGACCCACATTTATTTTGAGTTTCAATGTTTTAATTATGACTCTATTCATTGTGTACATTTTACAATATCAGTGGTACTTTTTTTAAGATCAGTGCTTATTACACCAATTGTGAGTTATTTACTATTTGGCCTGCAGTTTTCCTTTCCCGATTATTTGTACAGAAAAAATAGTAAACCAAATGTGTGCTTAAATTGTCATGGTTAATTGTACTTTAGGAAGTTTTTAGGCAATTGCTTTTGAAATCTGACGCAAAAAGACTTTTTTCTTGCATACATTTATGTATATATTGTTTGTTTTTAATCTTGTAAAATGCTTTGAAAAGTCAAATCTGTTACAAAAATCCAAGATATTTTTTACTGTTTAAATTGAAACAATCTATGTGAAAGACCAATCAAGATGTTGTAATTCCACAGCATGTAAAAAATGAGATAGAAATTTGAAAGTGTGAGATATTGTCTTTCATATTTATCCTAGTAGTCCAGTTATTTTAATTAGGCACTGCTGATTTAAGAAAATCAAAATAAGGCATGCCTATGTAAATAGTGCTAAGCAGACTGCAATTTGTAATATCAAATGACCTGAAACCTACTTCTGACTAATGACATACTACATATCAGAGTTGTTATATGAGACTGTTATCCCAGGGTTCAATATTTGCCTTGATAAATTTGTATATATATCCACTTTTGTCTGTGTGTGCTTCCATTATTTCGTATTTTGATATTTAATTGCAGTATTTTAAGTTGTTTTTTGACGTTTTCTGGCACTAATTAATGAGAGAATGAAAGCAAACCCACCACACAAAACATTAGCCACCCCTTTATTATGGTATGCCCTCTTTTTATTTTTTTGTAAACCACCTAAAGATAAACCATCTAATGAAAAATTGTCAAATGGTTATTTGACCGACTTCCTGGAAACGCACAATCTCCTGCACCAGACACAAATGGGCTTTCATCCTGGGTACAGTACAGAGACAGCCCTCTTATTGACCTCGGAGGATCTAAACTAGGTCAAGGAGGGACAGCTGTGCTCTTTCTTCTTGATTTGAGCGCAGGCATCAATACTGTCTCCCATGTCATCCATTGACATAGACTGGAAGCTGCAGGTACCACTGGAAGGGCGCTAAAATGGCTGACCTCGTTTCTGGATAATAGAAGCTTCTAGGTCAGGGAAGGACCTTGTCTGTCGGAGGCTCATCAGGGCAGATGCGGGGTGCCACAGGGCTCAGCATTTAGCCCCACTTTTTTTATATATATGTCCGTCCTCTAGCTGATATTATCTGTTCATCAGGCCTTACCAAGGTGTTGTATGCCGACCATACCCAGATCGTCGTTTACTTATCGCCCAATACTAGCTCAACTTTGGAGAAACTGTCCACCTGACTGGAGCAGGTGAACAATGGCAACTAGCTGTTTTAAACTGAGTGGCAAAAAAACCACGGTGTGGGCACAGATGCAAAGAGATTCCCTCATTTGCATGGTGCCATGCCCCCATGCAAATGAGATAGCATGGGCACTACATATGCCAGTACTATCTGTATTACAGAAGTAGCCGCACAAACGTCTGTGGCCCCTTCTGTAATACCAAAGTGCCCTGGGGGCACACAGAGCGCGTGCACAGACCCATTTGCTCCCCCCAGGTACTTTCCATAATATAGCCCCAGGTTATCTAAAGAACAGTCATAATCCTTATGGCCAAAAAATAATGCATAGCAGGCGTAACTGGACTTAGAAGGGAATAATTGTATGCCATGTGTGCATGCAATTACACTGAAGTAAATTCCGAGAAAAGTATGGGCGTTGATCGATTTGTTTTGTGAATTCATGAACACCCCTAGACCTGTGAGTTTGTTGGCATTCACAAACTCCTTTCCAATCCATTTCCTCCCTGAAAGAGATTTGTTCCATAAAGGACACGAGTAATTCCAAGGGTAGTATGGGGCGCAGACCACCCCTGTGTGAGGTTTCAGAAAAAGGGTTACTCCACAGGGAAAAGGGAAGGAAATGTGCATTTGGACAGAACCTATTCCTACCTAACTATGTTGCACCATTGTCTAGAGGAGTTCTGACTAAATATATAGTCCTGGTCCTTTCTGTAGTTTCTACTGTTCTCCCTCCCCTTGCCTGCTCCATATATATATGGCTGAAAACACACATATATATATATATATATATATATATATATATATATATATATATATATATATATATATGTGTGTTCTCAGCCAGAAGCTGTGGGAATTTGGTGAAGATCATATATATATATGTGAGCAGCAGGCAAGGGGGGGGGAAACAGTTGAAACTACAGAAAGGACAAGTGAGTCTCTGTCTCTGAGATCTCTCAACTTTCTGTTCTTGTTATTGTACTGCTTGTCTGAAACTGGGACTGGATTAATAATTTTGGAGGGGTGACCTCTACCAACTTAATAAACACAATTTGGTTGGGCTAAAACACAGTTCTTAGAGAATATCTGCTTAACCCCTGGTAGCAACAATGTGAGCAGCAGGTAATTCCCAGATAAGTATTTCCTAATTTTAGTCAATACCAACAATTTTAAAGCACAGAAAAGGACAAAGTAAAATTCTCAAACCAATTAAGAAAAAAAACAAATGAGCAAAAAGACAGCAAGAAATTAGATAATTGAAAATTGGAACTCTAGATATAAATATATAAAGTGTTAAGACAAAAAGCATCTTGAAAAAGTAAAGTGGTTAACAGGAATGTAGGCTCGATTTCACGCTGACCAGAATGGAATGGAGGTCGGATACAGTAAGGGGGTAGTCCAAGTTAAAGTTTTTACCTTAGGACTTAGTTTTTGAAATGAAAGTCAAAATCTTTCAGTGGGGCAAGGTCCAAGGCTGAGGCTTGCAGGGGTCCCTCAAAGTCAGGTATGTCATCCTCAAACTCCCACTGAAGTCATTGGTTTTTGTGCCAAAAACTAAAAACAGAACACAACTGAACTCTTCTTTACTCTAGATGAGCTTGAGGTAGAGCCCCTAGATAGTTCCCTATTTAAATGAAGTCACCTCCCCTTTGTTGAGGTCATAGCTGGTTCTCCCTTTTACTGTGATTGGAGAAAAAATGTCTAGTGGACTTTTAGAATAAATGTGAACAGATCCTATAAGCCCCATTTGGGATCAACAAGTCAAAAGTAGTGTTAAGGCTGTTCTTTGTTCTGCCAACTTTCCTGTGCCCGTGTACCTCTCTCAGGTTTCTAAACCCTGCTAGGTGGCCAGTTGTTGAAAACACCCCAGTAGCGGCTGCTACCGTACGGGCGTGGGGAGGTGAAGGGGGGGGTGGCAGAGGGAGGGGGGAGGAATTAAAAATACATTTATAAAAACACTTATCTTGATGCGACCGGCTCCATCTTTCCTCCGTCTTCTCGTACTCTACCTCCACACCGGTGGAGGCAGGAAGAACCCAGGCTACCCTGAGCCGATCACAATGCTGCAATGCAGTGTTGTGATCAGTAGGCACCCAGGCTCCCCAGAGCCAATCACAACACTGCAATGCAGCGTTGTGATTGGTGTGTGCGCCGTGATTCGATGCTCAGACAGGGATTGGGACCCTGGGCATGTTCTCCACCCAGGCTGTAATGCAGCCTGGGTGGAGAACATGCAAAGGGCGCATGAATGTTTGGCCGGCCCCAGAGGGCCAGCCAAACATTCATGTGCACTTTGGAGGGTGCCAGCACTCCTCCCCCAGCCTCTGCCCCCAAACAATGGAGCCAGTACATTTAAATAAAATTATAATAACATTAAGGGGTCGATTCCGATTCGGGCCGGAAATTTCTCCGACCGAGCCGGACCCGGAGAGATTTCCGACCGAATCGGACCCGTGCAGTCCGACCGAACGAGTACGATGCGTCCGTATGTTATCGGACTCGAGTCGGTCGGACTCCCATTGAAGTCAATGGGAGCCGGTCGTACAACGCGTACGCGGGCTCCCACTGACTCAATGGGTGCGAGTCGGACAAGGGCGCCCCCTACAGCGGGTACGCGGCGAAGCGATTCGCGCCGTACACGCACAGGTAGGGGGGACTCGCGCGGCTATGCGTACAGGGGGGTCCGACACGGACCCCAAAGTACGGCTCCGACAGCTCTTTCGAGCCGGAGTGCGCGGCTCGGTCGGACTGCTCGCGGCGCGCATCGTACTTACCCGGCCGGGAAACGTCTCCATTGTGCGGTGCGAGTCGAGTCCGAGCGAGTCGGTCGGAGCGGTTCGAGCCGGGAGCGAAGTCGGTCGGAGCGGTCGGGACGCCCGGACGAGTCGGTCGGCGATTTCGCATCGTACTCGCTCGGCCGGACCCGCGTACGGTTCGGTCGGGAAACAGGGCTCCGAATCGGATCCGGTAAAGCCGAATCCGATTCGGAGCCCTACCGGCCGAGATCGGAATCGGCCCCTTAGTTATTATCATTTTATTTTTCCGTTTTTTAATTGCTCACTTAGTGAGCAGTGGGGCGACGTTCCTCCGCCTTAGCGGAGGAGCCGCCACTGCAACACCATTCCCTTCCTGGGTCCAGAGGCCAGTCCATTGTCCTCTGGCAGGCAGAGTTGTTAACTCCATCCAGGAATGTATGTTGGCCTCTGGAAGTTTGATGAGTGGCCCTTATTGATTTCAAGTCAGTTCTGGCTCAGGCAACTCATAGTACATTTTATAAAGTTACTTTTCCACTAAAGTTATAAAACATCTGATTTCACCATTAAATCAGATTTTGAAAATTAGGTAAAAAATAAATTTTAATACATTTTAATTATTTTTTCTAGCAGTTTCCCAAGAGATTTGAAATAAAAAATGTTGTCACACCTAGGCCTATCTCTGGAAAATCTACACTAATCTATAAAGTGAAAACAGTGTTTAGTCCTCCAGTCACTGTGAGGGCACCAATTTCAAATATGCAGTCGGCCATGTTTTTATATTTTGAGTACCCTGCTTTGTCAGCCTACAAGCCACACTTTAGAGGTTGCTTATTAATATATAAATGTAGATTTCTTACATAGCGCAGGCACTGCTTACTAATATATAGAAATTGATTTTCTTGCATCATCAAGGCACTTTTCTTGCCATGCACTGTTGCAGTGCCTTTAAACTGCAGCCAGCCAGAACACAGTGGTGCTTCTGGTGGGCATATGTTTGTCATTCATATGAGTGGTATAACTACACTTTGTACTAACATATGATATTTAACTTAAACACAAATTTACAATTCCTGCACCCTCTACTATGACTTTTATGAAAGTTAATTAGACAAATTAGATGAAACCAATTTTAAGAATGCCATTTTAGGACAAAGAGCACACGCATTGTGGCACTGAATAGCAGTGCTGCAGAAAACAGAATACTAGAAAAATAAAGTCCAGAAACAATTAGAAATCAATTTGCTACAAAGGGCCTGATGTACAACCCTATTTTGCATGCACAAACGGGTTTGCGACCTGTTTGCGCATGCAAAATCTAATAGGGCCATGTACAATCCCTATTTAGCGAGTCGCAATTTTTTTGCGACTCGCTAAATAGGATTTGCGACTTGCTATTAGGAAGGGACGTTCCAAGGGCGTCCCTTCCTAATAGCGAGTCAGAGGGCTATGTAAGAATGTTTTGCAACCGCAATTGCGGTTGGAAAACACTCGCAATTTATCGCCCTCTTCAAGAGGGTGGTAGAGCACTCACAAATGGGAAGGGGTCCCCAGGGGACCCCTTCCCCTTTGTGAATGCAGGGGAAAATATTTTTAGGGGCAGGCAGTGGTCCCAGGGGCCACTACCTGCCCGTAAAAATGAAACGAAAACGTTTCATTTTTCTTTTTTTAAATGCGTCCCGTTTTCCTTTAAGGAAAACGGGCTTCATTTATTTTAAAAAAAACTGCTTTATTTAAAAGCAGTCCCAGACATGGAGGTCTGCTGAGCCCAGCAGGCCACCATACCTGGGAGGGCCAGCCATTCCTAATGGGGTCGCAAATTGCGAGTGCCTCATTAATATGCATGAGGCATGTAATTTGCGACCCCATTAGGAATCGCTAACAGTGTCTCAGACACTGTTGTACATGTCATTTAGCGACTCGCAAATCGTGACTCGCAATTGAGCGCAATTTGTGAGTCGCTAAATGACATGGTCGTACATCTGGCCCAAAGTCCCTACTGCCAACCCCCATGAAAGAACAAAGAGTAACCATCAAATTAATCTTAAGGTCTTGCTTTCGGCTTTGACCATCACCTATGCGTGCTAATTCTCTTCATGTTCACAGTTCTTGACTGGAGGTTTTACTGGCTGGCCAAGGCTTTTGAAGCCCTAGTCAGGCACTGATTGAATAACATTGGTCTAGAAATGAGTCTTGTGAGAAAATCAGCCAATGGACTACCATCAAATTAATGAGACCGCTTCCTATCAGGCTTTGGTCTCTGGTAGCTTGTTTTCCAAACTAAAGATGTCCCTTGATTAATGTTTAGTACCTTAGATTCAGCTATCACAAAATAGCATAAATCAAATACATTTATGAAAACCTGTATATGTGCAGAATACTGGTCAGTACACATACACAATATAATCCTAACGCCTAATCCTAAAGCATTATATAACAATTTCAGCGGGCGAGATATATTTTGGGATATTAAGATGGATGATATATATGTAAATTTCTTTCATTTTCATACAACTCCACACTTTTAAAACATATGGAGATTATCTAATAAGCTAGTTAAAAAGTCTAGCAATAGAAAGGATGTGCTTATTCGGAATCTGGTATTATGTGTTTCACCTAATGCGTCAAGATCTGCAGACAAATGCAAGGCTTTCATCACCTCATGACTATTACGAGTCTGGAACCCTCTTCTGACTGCGACATGCTCCCTCATAAGTGCACTGAACTGGAAGAATGGTATTTCTTCTAAGTTAAAAAGTAATCCTTTCTGGAATTTTTAAAAGTTGCAACATGCTGACTTTTCTTTTGTGGCCCAACCTGGATCTGCTAAAAAAGACGTTTTAAAAGTGTTTGTCAATTTATCCACCAGGACTTCGCTATAACCCACATAAAAAAATGTCAATTATAACACCCTAAACCCCATTGAAAGCTAATTTAATATTTTTTACTTCTGAGTTTTCCTATTTATTTGCAAATACATTTTTGCTATGGTTATGTATGTCACTGTCCTGCCTTTCAGTTATTTCTTGTTCATTTCGCATTGGGCTGGCACTCATCGCCCTGCACCATTTCACGTTATTGAAAATATTTAAAACTGATTATGGATTTTAAAGAAGAAAACTGAGCGTAAAAAAAAATGAAGTGCACTAGGACTTGTGAGAACATGTTTCTAGTTTGCGGGTTAAGAACTCCACAAGGGCCTACACAAAGGAAAGTAAACTGCAAACCCAATAATTGTGATTTGTATGTGTTATAAACGTTTTGCATACAATAGTCCCGTTTTGCACACCATAGTCCTAGGCAGATAAAGCACATTGCTGGCTGATAGAGCAACAGTCCATTGCTCTGTATTCTCGAAGAGTAAATAGCAAAAGACAAACTGCAGGATTTGATGTTGCTGTAGGATTTGTATTTAATAGGTACGTCCCATGAGATGTTGCAAAGTGTAAAGGGAATTTCCCATGTGAGAGTACAGGATGTGTAAAAAGGATTTTTTTTTTGCCTTCAGTTGATAACCTTGACTTCTGTCAAGTGTTTTGGTGTTCAATCATGTCCTTTATTTATTTTGATTCAATCTTTTCCTTTACTTATATAGAAGTATACTATAGTGCTGCACTCCACCTCTTAGCTACTTCAGAGTGCTCTACCTGTCAAAAATTGCTGAGTAGTGGGAATCAAGACGAATTCATTGCATGCTATGTATCCATTATTCTTCATCACTACTGCAAATGCTTTAACGTAGTTAAAGTCCAATCTGAATGTCTGAGTTTTTAAGAGTTTCCTGGCACCCTGGTAGTTGAGTTCTGCTCTCAGTGTCTAGTTCAGGGCATTACTGTGCATTGGTAATATTCCTCCTCCTTTTATCTACTTAAAACTTCATTGAATTATAGTGGTCTGTATCCTTTTGGGGATTTTTGCCGGGATGCAATGGAGTAGGGTTTTGCAAGTGCCTTATTCTTGCCTTGCCAGGATTAAATCTCTGACCAATTTCAGATAACTATCTATAAAAGGTATTTGACCGCCCAAATCCTGAGAGTTTGTGAGTGTTCATCACTTTCACTGTTGTACCCACTCTGGAATGCTAACAAATTCACCCTTGTGATCCACTAAACTCACAGGGGCCGATTCACAGAACTAATCTGAGATAAAATCCTAAACTTACTACTTTTAGTATTCACAGAAGGCATTTAGTAGTAGTAAAGTTAGGAGTCCTAACTTTACTACTACTAAATGCCTTCTGTGAATACCAAAAGTAGTAAGTTTAAGATTTTATCTCAGATTAGTTCTGTGAATCGGCCCTACAGACTTTATGTGTGAGGAAATCCATTTATGAGTGCGAATTCACATTATTTGAGACAGTAAAGTGGACTTGCACTTGTACATTAAGACATGTGTACCTATCTATTTGTGCAAATACTTTCATAGCTCAGTGAATTTAGACACAATGCCCCGATTCCCAAATAAAAACATAAACATTTAAATCTCCACCTAAACTTACTTTTATATATTTTTGGAATTCACACACATTGATATGTTTGGAATAATGTGCCAGGCACAGGATTCCAGGTTTACCACTGGGAATTTCAACTAAAAATCGCCTTGTGCACCTATTCCCACTGTGCATACGTTTGTGTACAGGGGAAATGGAGCTCACAGTGCAAATTCCCATTTTTTAAAACTTATTTCTCCATGGCAAAACATGTATCTCTATGGAGAAAACCATTTCCCCCACCCCTAAAAAATCTGAGGATGATCCATTCCTCTTCGCACATTGTAAGGAGAGTTACTCCAGTATTTGGCTGGAATAAATCATAGTCCATTTCCAAGTTGTGAAGAGGTTGGATGAAAGTTTAAGAATTCCCACAAACCTATATGTTTGCGGGCTTTCCCAAACGTACAAGGCAAACCAGGGCCTGGCACACTCACTTCCCACCCTTTGAGTGAGATTTACAACTGCAGGTTTCTTGGCACTACTGGCAGAGAAATACACAGGAGTAAATACCTTTGTGAGTAGGTCCCAAGACTTTTACCATGGAATGAGAGATATTTCAAAAGAAATACTATTTTCCTACTCTATACATAAAATGTGTACTTACAAATCAGCTGCATTTAAGTGTTATGTAATACAACATTAATTTCCATAATAATTACATATCTTTTTTGAATTGTGTAAATCGCACTACATAAGCTATACTGAGTCTTAGTTTGACTTCAATACAAGCAAATAGCTGACCTCAAAATTAATTCTTTCTTTCTTCTTCTACTTTGAACCACAGGAGCTAAAACAAGACATTTCCAGTTTCCGGTTTGAGGTTTTGGGCTTGCTAAAAGGAAACAAGCTTAATATACCGCCAAAAATTAAAGGTGCGTCATCACTCCCTGACGAGGAAGAGAAACCTGAAAGGAGAGGTAAAGGAAAAGGCCTTAAAAACAACCTCAGCCTCTTTGACATTACCACTATGATTCACCCGCGCTCAGCTGCAATAGCAGCTGACAGGTTAAATAGTGTGAGCAATGGTTCGGCATTGGCAGTGACCGAGCCTGCCAAAGAGAAAAAGAAAAATAACTTTGTGAAAGAAATCAAGAACTTTGGTCTGTTCCACAGACGGTCAAAATCAAACTATACAGACCAGAGCTCTAATAAGATATATTCTGTTTCAGAGGAAGTGGCTTGCCAAGAGGTGGAAACTAGTCCTTCTGATGAAGGTCCTGAGGTGGAAAATTATGCACTGAACTCCCAACAAAACACGCAAGCCCACCATGGACACTGCGAGTTAGAGAGCACAAACGAAAGTGTCACAGAGATGCCACACTTGATGTCAAGTGACAATGGGTACCCTCAGGAATTTGAAAAAGAGGCCGTGCCGCCAGATGTAGATGTGGTCAAAAATATTCCAGAGGAGCGATGGATCCTGAACTCTGAGCCGGAAGCAAAAACGGAGACAAATGTTCCAGAAGGATGTGCGACGACAAGATTGTGATCCATAAGAGAAGACAGCTCAGAGAGAAGATATAACATATATATTTTGCATAGTGCATTTTTGGGAATGTTTTGAAATTATATTAGCAAATGCCAATTGACACTTTATATTATTTAACAACAGAGTCACATAACCCTGATGTAATATACTTAGATGAGTGACAGGCCGTATACGAACGTTCCGTTTTGTAGCCTGCATTAGTTCTCACGTTTTTTAATAAACAGAAGCATCTTGTATTCTTGTACTGTTGATATAACCCACAAAAACTGTTGACTCTTTTTATATTAAAACAAGTGCAATATTGTGTTCTCTTATTTTCATAGATTAAAAATGAAATTACTATGCAAAAAAAGTATATACTAATTTAGCAAATGCTCATTTACTCTTTCATTCCAAGTATCATGGGGCCAGATACAGTAAAAATGCAGTCGCAAAAAGTGGTCGCAATTTGTGTATCAACCTTTTGTGACTAAATTATTTTGTGAACCGAGCTATGTACGAATTAGTAGGTTCAGATAATTGGAGTGAGGCGCAAACAAAGCTAACTCATTAATATTCATGGGGTAAATTGCTTAGGTTCCAAATTGTGACTGACTTAAATTGGTGGCCATCACAAGGATGGTAGCCTTCTAGGCTCAGCAGACCCCCACAACTGTGATCAACTTTAAATAAAGCAAACCGTTTTTTGAGTGCAGTCCTATTTTCTGAAAGGAAACGGGACTACATTTTAAAAAAACGTCTTATTTTTTAAATAGTTTATTTGAAAGTATGCAGTAGTCCCCTGGACTACGGCTTACTCCCCAAAACCTTTTTTTTTACATTCACAAAGGAGAAGGTATGCTTTAGTGAATGGATTGCCACCCCAACTCTTGGTAGTCTGTAACTTTTCACTGTTTTGTAACCAGATTATGGTTTCAAACATTTATTGGGTAGAATACTGAATCGGCATTTGTAGGGACTCCTGAAACACACTCATTCCAAATTCCGATTCTAGCTCTTTTCTAAACATATTAAGTGATTCATATAAACGTCTCTAAGCCCATATATTTGTTTAGTACATAATAAAAAGGGTTTCATCATTCAAAAATCTTCTGATTTTCGAATTAGTAGGATTTGTGCATTCTAAAACTCTTGGTGCATCTGGCCATAAATCCCAAGTATTAACAGCAATTAATTACCTGCATTTCCTGCACGTGCTTAGGGAAATTAGCCAATCTCAGAAACGCTGTCACATTGAGTAAGTATATCACCTCCCAGATTTCCAATTGACATTTGTGTAAATGTACATTGCTTGAAATCATGTAGCTTAATTTGGAACTTATCATTTTACAACATTTAAAAATTGAATATCAAAGTAAAAAGAGATCTTTGCACCCGAGAATGTGACTTTAGAAGGAAGACTCTCAGGTGGTTGTGGGTGTGAGATGTTTTGGGATGTTTGCCGGTATCATTAGGTTCTTTAATCTGCAAATATGTGCTAGCGCCCCTGATACTTACTTTTGAACTCTAAAGCTTAAAATAATATTTTTTACTACTAGTTTCAAAAATGTTAAAGTTGCACAAATGAAATTCAAACCAATCGAACATGCTCTTTATAATTCTGATCTTTCATATTAGTTTTTTATACAATAACTCATTTGATTTTTGATACACTTTGAAATCCCATGTGGGTCATTCACAAAGAAGCATTTTTCATATGGCAGTAAGTGACAGCACCCCACTGCATGCAGATCACTTTATTCATAGAGGGATGTCTTTGCTGTGTGAAAGAGAAGTAAAGTGGGCAGGAGCAGAACATGTTCACCCTCCCTCCATTATTTTCTGAAATGCGGCCATTACTTAGTTATGCATTGTTTCTTTCTAGGTGAAAAAAGGGCCTGCTGATGTCAACCTAGACCTTGCACTCTAGCCAACTCAGGAAGACTCAGGAAAGGACCCATATTCTGAAATGCCCTCTTTCTGTTCTCTAGTATAGACAGAGAACCAAAAAAAGTTATGTTAATGGGCATGGAGCGCGTGAGAGTAGCCATATTGTACTTTTCAAGGCAGGCAAGGGTCATACATGACTCCTGCCTGTATGGCCTGTCTTGTGTGCTCCTGTGCACTCTGACTGCACCTGTTCAGACCAGGCCTAGGTGAACGATGGAGAACGCAGGGATATTTCTGAGTATATGCCTGGGTGAGTAGTCATGGACTCATGTGACAAGCATGTTACTTTAATCCATTGATCTAGTGCATTTGCTTGAAAAACAAGCGTTAATAATAAAAAATCGCAGCTCAGCCACAATCTGTCTTACTGTTTCCTATAATATAATGTACAGCAATTCTCAAATAATTATGAGGGATTATCATTTGATTGATTGTCTGTTTGTCTGAAGTGACTCAGTATTCATAAATGAAAGGGCCCAGTGGCACGACCAGAGTAAGACTAGGACAACCGTTAGCTATTTTAGGAATGTAATGACCCCATTTCCCCAGAAAGAGTGATATATCCAAGAAAGACATATGACATTATCGATCCTTGGTCAAATTTGGTGGAACCTTTTTCAAAATTTAAAACAGTATAATTGTGTCTTGTTTTATCTCAATATTATGGCTTAAAGCTTATGTGCAAATGAGTGTAATATTATTGAATATGAGGCAAGTCCATTGATGAGAAAAGTGGAGCCAAGACTCATGAGTGGCAGAACCCGCTGTACCCTTTGATTCACCGCTGCTTTCTAAACATGGGCAAAGACTACCACATTACAATTTGTCTCTCTGCATCCTTGCTTTAACCAGTGGGTTTCAACATTTTTTAGAGTGAGTGGCCAAAAATTGAATTTTTTTTTCACAATTATTATTTATGACACGTATTGAAAGCAATCTATGCCAGATTACTCTGGATGAGGGCCTTTCCTCTAAAAACATAGATAAAAACGGATCGTTGGTAGGGCTTCATATCGTATCATATTTTTACACATAGGATAAAGTGCTGAACGCACGTCAAAGATTTCAAGAAATGGGGAGGATGCTTGTTAAAAGAAAAATCAAGTAATTATGACCTGTAGCCCTTTTCTCACACTAAGGGGCCTATTACGATCCGCCCGCCAACTGACCCATGTTCACCCCCCGCCATATTAGTATGGCGAGGGGCACTGTGGCGGACGGAAAGATTGTCCGCCGCTTTTCCGCCGGTCGGATTGCCGGCCAGGCGGAAAAGGCTCAGGGTATGGTGGCGGTGCCTTGCAGGCACCGCCATCTATATTAGGATGCATGGCTTTCCATGGCGGAGACTCCGCCATGGAAAGGCATGTGGGAAATCACCGTGGGGGCCCATTGCGGGCCCCCGGGGGGTGGGGGGTGTGGGTGGCTGCACTGGGGGGTACCCATGGTACCCCCCATCATTGCCATGCACAAGGTGGCAGGCACCGCGCAGTGCCTGTCACGTTGTGCATGGCAATGCACAACATGGGCTTTGGAATTGCGGCGGGTGCTGCTTACAGCACCGCCCGCCGCAATGTCAAAGTCGAGGAGGCGCCCGCCAGTGTGGCGGGCGCATCCTAATTTGCCTGGCGGGACCACCGCAACTTCGGCGGTCGGTCCCGTGCTCCGTTGCGGTGGTGGGCAGACAAAGTCCGCACGCCATCGTAATAGGCCTCTAAATCCTTTCTATGAATTTGGAAATATGTAGTGAGTGAGTGAACAAATGAGTTAGGGGACATTAATCTATTTAACATTTCAAACATATAATTTCTTTTTTTTTTTACTATTTCAATACATGCTTTGCCAAGTGTCCTAGACAAATTATATTGATTTTCAAAATTAATTAAGGAAACTTCAGTTCTCCCCCTTGTCACAGGATCACGTCCCCCCACCCCAGTTTAAAGACCATACTTTTTTAGCATTATTTCGCAATAGCTTATCCTCGAGGAGTAGGACAGAGAGAAGGTTAAATGTGTGCTCCAAGACCGCACAGAAGCTGTACCTGTGTTACTGAGGGGAGAATTTCCATTGAAGAGTTGTGTCATCAAACAGACATCATTGAGAAAATAGCAGCAATGTAACTATGATACAATTCATCTCAAAGCCTTAATTTGTAGCCTACCGCCACACCCACAGCAATGTAAAAACGTGATGAAAACAGCAAACCAAGACAAATATATTACACTTGATTTATACCCAGACCACCATTGTATTACAAGGCCCACTTGTAGGCATGATTAACCTGGAGCACACATAAGGAATAGCAGAGACAACAGATCCACACTACATGTCTTAGCAGAAACTCTTCTAAAAAGAAGCTTTTTTTGTATAATATTTGTCATCACCAAGATTGTTCCAGAGTTTAATACAACAATCACAACTCATTGCACGCATGCTGAGACACTGAGGGGGATTCTGGGATGCTCTGGGGCCGCAAGCCAGGCAGTGCGAGGCAGGCTGGAAGGGGCGAGGAGTGAGGCAGCTGCAATTGCAGCTTTGGTTGCGGCAGCTGTGGTGGCTTGCAGGAGGCTTTGGGTTGTGAGATTGTGGCAAGCCCCTCATAGCCCCCCACCGCAGACCTTCTGAGTGTGTGGAGCGGGAGCAAGACAATTGCACTAGGTACATGATGCTTGGTTGAGCGTTGTGGTGGTGTGGAGGCGGCCGGCTTAGTTGTTGGTGGGGGTTGTGTCCCCACCACTCCCCCGCACTGTTCCGCTCCAGTCCATATGGCTTCATTCTATGCAGCCAGTGCCGTCGCCCATCTTTCACTGCTACTCTGCTCTCATCGCCTAATTATTGCATTAGCTTGTCCAGCTTGTTCTGCCTCAAACTGCAGTGGGCACACAAATGTTTGAAAAAGCTTGCTGCAGAGAGTGGCAGAGCGCAGCAGGGCAGAAGGCAGTTGAAGGCTAACAAAGGAGCTGGCTGAGGGGGGGGGGGGGTAAAAGCTCCCGAGAAGAATCATCCCTGAAAAAAAAAAATCCTCGATAAAACTACTGTGGAGTCTTTTGAGGAGTTCACCAAGGAGGTGTGTGGCCGCTCTACCTGTCGGCGTTCGTGCTTCTGCTATTTTATACTACCCTATGATATTTGGAGATTGGGGGGGTGCAGCCGCCTACCTCAGTTTAGCCTCAGAACCCATACATGCAGCTCCATGCTACTAAATATTAGCAAGGAGAGAGCCAAAAAACCTAAAGGTAGAACAAAAAGTAAAAGACACAATGCATTGCTTACATCAAACTTGCCAGGGGCCCAAATCACTGACATTTCTATTACCTCTGAGATACAGTCACAATCTAGGGAGCCTGAGTGTTCAGAGGTGCTGGCAGGTCAAGACTCTGGCATTACAAATATTTCAAGCATAAACACAACGGCAAAAGTGATTTGGGGAGGAATCAGTCCCTGCTGCCCTCATCGATTTTGATTTTAGTGAGGGCTTATTGCAGAACTTATGCTTGCCGACATCACTGCCTCCAAAGCTAGCCACAACTACTATCTCTAACATCAACCTGCATGTACATGAGAGAAATGTCACACCCGGGGGTTAGCAGACAAAAAGACACCTCCAACCAAGGTTAACTCCCTAGCTATGACCTCCTTTGATTACGAAAGGTTGATATTATTGGATGATCTCACTGCTGATCCTAGAATCTCTGCATGGGAACCAGGCTCAGATGCTGCTTGTAGGGCTCCATCATCCCTGGAATCAAACATGCAAGATTCTCTAGGGGAGATGTGCAATCACACTCTGGGAGTATTGAGGCGGGCTGAGCAACCTAGGCAATCTGCTCTGCAATCTGCTCTGGATGCACACCCGGGAAAGAAAGTTCCACTATTCCTCATAGTGAAGGTCATCAATGTGTACATGTCTCCCCAGCTGAGCAGGTCAAACCTTTACCAACTACAGAGTATACCTTTGCAGATAAGAACTGATACATCATCAGAAAGAAAGCCTTCCCTACACTGCCAGCTGACACTTTTCCATCTCAAGCCTGGACATCAAGCAAATGCTCTGGTGAAGAGATTGCTTGCTGGTGATCAATGGGAAAAACGATCTCAAAAGGAAGAGCGGATGAACTGCCTACAGACAAACGATGTACAGATTATGATTTGACAAAATCTGGCAGATTACACTAAAGCCATTGATCAAAAATTAAGGGCCTCATTTATGAAAAGTGACGCATCGCTGCGTGAAAACAGCGATGCGTCACTTTTCAATGCGCCCTCCTTGCGACATGCTGGATGCGGCATATTTACAGTATGACGCATCATGTCGCAAGGAGTTACAGATACGTCAGTATTTCTGACGTATCTGTAGGCGCAAAAATGACGCATTGCTGGAGTGAGTCACGAAAGTGACGCAACTCCATCAATGGGTCATTTAACATGGGCAAGTCCCATTTCAAATGTGCCTGCGGCAGTCTTACGCCTGCTGTGAGGGGGGCGTAAGATATTGACGCATTTGCGTCCTAGAAGTGACGCAGTGAAATCTCATAGATTTCAATGCATCACTTCTACGAGGCTTACTTGCGTCAGAACGCCCACCCTGCATACATTATACCTGGCGCAGGTATAATGTGGCGGAGGGGTTTACAAAGTGACGCATCTACCTAGATGCGTCACTTTGTAAATATGACGCAACATGGCGCATTTTTTACCCTGCTGGTGCGTCACACGCACCGGCGGCGCAAAAGTGACGCAAGGGCTCATAAATAAGCCCCTAAATGGCTTAAACTCCCTAATAACCTGGGTGCAGCGATCAATGTTGGATAAAGAGGTCACATGCTTTTGCATTCACCTTCTGGAAAAATTGGCAGACCTCTCAGCTGTGATGTCATCTTTAACAGCTGACCTGAAAAGGGAGGTTCAAAACATGCAAACTGACCACCGTACCACTAGCCACCCGCAGATGTTTTAGTGGAGGAAGGTATGGATTCTAAAATATCTCAAACTACCATCACAGCATTCAAACATGCCCAGGTGACTTATCTCCAAGAATGGTTGAGGACGTCCGACCATATCTCTATTTTTTGCATGGACAGACAATCACAAAAACGGAACAACATGTAAGTGCTATCCACCTCACCTGAGTTTGCCAACCAAGCCTAAAAAAACAACGCACAGTTACTAACTTCCCCAATCATGTCAAGAAAAAATAAGAAACGCCTTAGAAAACTTAACAAAAAAGAAAAAAAGGGACCTCATCTCAACAATGCTTGTTTCCTATTTTCTTTAAATGAGGGCAACAGTGTGAAGATACTAACTATATTCCAGAATCTGAAGTCACAACTGACAATGGACAGAGCACCTCTAATGTTAAACCTCTTGTTACCAGGTGCTCAGCTGGATCAGGGGTCGTGAAATGGCCAACTTACTCTGTCATCGCTGTAGAGTTCACCCACACACAGACAATATTGCCACAGCGGAGTCTCCTCCATCAATAAAGCAAGGAAACAAGAATACTTCCCATAATAACAAGTGTCAATCCACTCAGGCTTCCCAAACTGAACAATGGGTCAACTTCATTGTACCATCAAAGGCAGGTGAGCCCTCACGAACACCTGCTTCAGCAATGACAGTTGCTGGGGCCAAGCCATTGTGTCAGCCTCTTTGTATATTGACCAGGGCCTCTAATGAGCTAGATATGTCCAACCGGATCTCAAAGGCTGCTGGAGCTGACAGCACTTTCAATAAGGCAAATCCATTGGAAAACCTGCCCACGCTGCCTGCCCCTCTTGATATCAGACAGCAAGCCCATAAAACAACTGCTTGGGGGTCAAAGGTGGCCCCTCAGTGTGCAACCCAAGGACCAGACCAGTTGACACCGATGGGAGCAATGCAAACAGCATTATATTATACCCCAAATGTGTTTCATGTGGCAAAGAAGACATTTTAAACAGAGGACATTCTTAAAGTTATTCGCTGCCATTCCAAGCCTGAGAATATAACTTCCAATCATATAGACTTCATTGCCTTCACTGCGGGGCCAAAGGATGAATTCAATGTAAGAACAGAAATTCTCTTCTTTGACAAAGGAATTGGCCACATTATTCTCCCAGAAAAAGAAAAGCTCGAATAATGGGGCATAAGGATCATTGAACCCATTAGGGCTAAATATGCTCTGATCTTTGAACTTGCCAGACAGCCTTCTATTGATCTCAATGGTATGAAACTTGTCCATTCCAAGAACTCAGTTCTGTGAGATGCAACTGGACAATTAGACAACACATGATACTATAAAATGTAAAACAATTTAATAATGCAAGAGGACTTTGGTTCAGGCAGAAGGGCTTGTTGTTTAGCGAATGCAACAGCAGATAATTGAGCCGGGTGGCCAGGTATCACCTTACCTCCAGCCCTAGCCTAAATCCCAGAACGCCTTCATCTCTGCTAAATATCTGCTCATAGAAAATCAGGGCCTTTAATAATTTGTGGTATAGTTGTATGAGTGTATGTATGGTGTATAGCTAAATGTGGTATATGGTGCACAGACAAAATATCGATTTTTAAATATCGACCTACATTAATATCGAGTTTTAAATATCGTAGGGACAGAATATCAACATCAAGAATATCGGTGACCAGAATATCGACCTGAAGGTAAGAAATATCGGGGCATATTAGCAAGACCGGCGATAAAATTATCGCCGTTTTAGCGGCAGGAAACTGCCGCTAAAACGGCGATAATGGGCTTGCTAATATGCGTTATAGAATTCAATAGAAGCCCAGGTTAGATGTGCAGGACATCTAACCTGGGCTTCTATTGGAATTCTATAACGCATATTAGCAAGCCCATTATCGCCGTTTTAGCGGCAGTTTCTGCCGCTAAAACGGCGATAATTTTATCGCCGGTCTTGCTAATATGCCCCATCATTTTTGTTAATATCGAAGTTATTAATATCGATAGTAAAAATTAACCCTGGGCGAAGTTTGCATAGTAGCGCTACGCGTAGCTACGCGAAGTGCACTTCGCACTACGCACGCTACGCGAACTGCGTAGTGCGGTAGGGAAATGCAGTTCGCACTGATTGCACAGTGCCGGATGCTTGTCCGCACTGTGCAATCATTGCAAACGGCATCTTGCACAGTGCAAGCGGTCCTTTTCTGCCGCTTGAGTAGATTTGTACTCGAGCGGCAGCTTTCTCAACGCGGACTGGTAGTTTCTCATCGCGAGCGGTCGCGAGCATACGTGACCACTCGCAATGAGAAACCTGACCTCCCCGCGTTGAGAATCTCGCCGGGAGGTTTATTTTCCACGCTCGCGATCAGCAACTTGATGTTGCTGATCGCGAACGAGGAAAAAGTCTCGCCGGGATGTTGATTTTGCTCGCTCGCGGTCGCCAACTTGACGTTGAGGACCGCGAGCAAGCAAAAAATGCCCGCTACGCTATGCTATGCGTTTTTGCACTGTGCTACGTGCAATTCGCGTAGTGCGTAGTAGCGCAAACTACGCACGCTCCGCGAGCGTAGCGTAGTACTACGCCCAGGGTTAGTAAAAATATCGATGTTAATAATATCGATGTTTGTTAGTGTTATGTATTTTAGTATGTATTTTATATGCATGTGTTCCACATGTTTTGTATTATTTTTTTAAATATATGTATTAATTGTTTATAAGTTAGTAATTTTTTTTAAAGTAAATTTTGCGTTTTAGTACCGTAGCGGGTTGTAGGTTTATAGGGGAATAGGGTGGGAAGTAATTTAATTATAGTAAATTAATTCCTAATTTTTAGAAATTATTAATTATTTGTAATTAATTTTTGCATTTTAGTTCTGCAGCGGGTTGTGGTTTTATAGGGGAATAGGGTGGGAAGTAATTTAATTGTAATAAAGTAATTATAATTTTTATTTATTGTTATTGATATTTAATCTATTGTTAATTAATTATTAATTTGTAATTAATTTTTATTAATTGATTAATTGATAATTATATTGTATACATTTTTTATTGGTGTGTGTTGTGGGTTTATAGGGGAATAGGGTGGGAAGTAAATTAATTATAATAAACTAATAATTTTTATGTTTTGGTATTGATAATTAATTTATTGTTTATTAATTATTAATTGGTAATTAATTTTTATTAATTAATTAATTGATAAGTATATTAATTGTGTTAATTTAGTTTAGGAGTGGGTTGTGTGTTTATAGGGGAATAGGGTGGGAAGTAATTTACTATAATTAAGTAATTATTTATTAATATTTATTGGTATTGATAATTAATTTATTGTTAATTAATTATTAATTGGTAATTAATTTCTATTAATTATTATTTATTGGTATTGATAATTATTTTATTGTTAATTAATTATTAATTGTTAATTAATTTTTATTAATTGATTAATTGATCATTATATTAATTGTGTTACATTTTATGTGGAGTGGGTTTTGTGTTTATTGCGGAATAGGGTGGGAAGTAATTTAATGTTATTAAAGTAATTATTAATTTTCATTTATTGGTATTTATAATTAATTTATTGTTATTTTATTAATAAATCATTATTTAATTAAAACAATTATTTAATTGATAAGTATGTTATTTTTAATTCCTACGCTATCCAACACTTTCCCTACTGTTGCACTCTCTGGAGTTGGAATAGTAATTTTTACCCCTACGCTATCCAACACTTTCCCTACTGTTGCACTCTCTGGAGTGGGAATAGTAATTTTTACCCCTACGCTATCCAACACTTTCCCTACTGTTGCACTCTCTGGAGTGGGAATAGTAATTTTTACCCCTACGCTATCCAACACTTTCCCTACTGTTGCACTCTCTGGAGTTGGAATAGTAATTTTTACCCCTACTTTATCCAACACTTTCTCTACTGTTGCACTTTCTGGAGTTAGAATAGCAATTATAACCCCTACTCTATCCAACACTTTACCTACTGTTGCACTTACTGGAGTGGGAATAGTAATTTTAACCCTTTCGCTAGCCAACACTTTCCCTACTGTTGAACTCTCTGGAGTGGGAATAGTAATTTTTACCCCTACGCTATCCAACACTTTCCCTACTGTTGCACTCACTGGAGTGGGAATAGTAATTTTTTTCTCTCCGCTTTCCAATATTTTTCTGTATTGTTTTACTTAATGTTGTGTATAATTTATTTTACAAAAATTAAAAATATTGTAATTTTTTTAATTTGTTAAATATTTTTTTTAAATTTGTAATAATATTATTTTTGTATGTGTATGTCTGTATTTATAATTTATAAAATATTTTTAACAAATTATAAGTTATTAAAATAATTATTTATGAATATTATTAAGTAAGTATATATTATATTTTATATGTATATGTTTAATTTATTTTAACATTATATGTATCAGTTTTTATTTTTAAACATTTTTAAATAATTTTAACTTTCTTTTAATTATATGTATTATTTACTTTATTTTACATTTTTTTTAACACTTAAAAAAACCGATATTTTTTACAACGATATTTTTGACATCGATATTTTTTTGTCCAATATTTTTGTACTTACCATGATGTAGATAGGATGTCAATATTCTTGACTTCGATATTTTTGTCACAATATTTTTGTACCTCGATATTTTTGAGGTCGATATTTTGTCAGTGATTCGTGGTATACATGCTTTCATGGGCTGGTGACATACTTGTGGTTCTCTGGTGTCATGTATGTGTTCTAAAAGAGAACCTAGGGGCCCATTACGATGTCGGGCGGAAGCAGTACCGCCGTGCTGGCGGAGGCAAAAACCGCTAGTTACCGTCCGCCAGCAACGGCCCACATGCCCGCCAAATTAGGATGTGAAATGTCAGGCAAACACCGCCGGCAAGCCTGCTGCGCCGCCCGCCATCAAAGTGCGCCAGTCTACGTAGCAGCGCGAGCCAATGGAGACAGACCGTCCGACGAAATGACGTACCGCCCGGCGTACAAATTACAATGCCACAACCAAACAGCCCCACCGGCTAAGAGACACCGCATGAGATACCAAGGCGGAGACTCGACTTTACCTGTCGGAGACTAAAAAGGCGGACCACCCAGAGATGAATCCTGGACTCCAGGCCATCCCCTTGCTCTACCTGATGCACCACCTAGGAGTGAACGCACCATGACGACGCAGGTAGGCAGACACACAACAAGGGTACGAAAACAATGCACACAGTGCAAGGGCGGGAAAAGTGCACATGGCCTCCCCAGACACCCCTGTGTGGACAGGACACATCCACCACTGTACCCACACACGTCCCACCTGTCAAAACTAAACAACTCGCAACATCCTGGGCACCCACGACCCGAGGAAGTGACGTCCCCGTCACGGCACCGCAGCGTAGCGGCGATGACGCAGGTACACATGCGCACAACACAGTGGCCAACGACTGCTCAAGAATCCGGCTGCACACAAACACCACAGGGCCACAACTACACACCCGCCCCACCCGGAAGGTACATGTCACGTGGCCTTCCTGCATCAGTCATGTCCACAACCGACAACTCACAGTTGTCAACTTGATGTCACACAAGTGTCCCGAACAGGGGAGTAATGTGAATGCGAAATAGGACACACCCTTGTATGTAAAACATGGATAATCACACAGGGGCTACCACATAACAGCGCAGAATATCAACAATGTCCGGAAAAGGCAGGCCAGTCTCAACAAGAAATACCAAAACCATCCTGCCCGCAACAACAACACATGCAATGTACAAAATAAAAAAACACGGCTGCCTGAGAACAGGTGTGCACAATCACAACGCCCACACAGAAGCCGAAATGAACAGCGGAAACGCAGTGACCCGCCCACACACGGGAGAGCAGATAGCACTGAATGGCCTTCCATTCCTGCTCCGAAATAACATTGCTGCCAATAATGCCGGAGAATGGAGCCATTGTACCAACAAGAAGCAAAACATAGCCATGCAGAGGAAAACGTCCACTGGCAGATAGCGCACAACATGAAAGATAGATAACACCACAAAATGCAATAATACCACTCCTCCATGTGGACCAAATGAAAGTAATGTGGAAAGAGTCACACACCACTGGCCTTGACTATTCATAGAAGCATGTGGGATGAGGGACTGTGTCCTCCGCCCAAGCTATACCACAAGTCCATCCGCCTTATATCCATTCCAGAATTCCCAGCATCGACGGAGGCTGCACTCTGCTGACTGCTCAGGCAGACGGAGCACGCCATCACATCACCCTGTAGCAAAATGGCTGTCGCACTACTGACCCTCAACTACGCCGGACAGATCAAGCTGTACAGTGACAGCATGCTACACATAGTGGGCTGTTCAAATCTGGCAATGCTGAATGTAAGTTACCGATTAACTACCGCATTGCAATGTTCAGCTGCGTCATCCCCGTATTCTACTGTCGGAGGTGTCCGTTCCACTGGCCTGTGGATTTATGTCTCTCCAACCCGGCATGTCCAAAGGCGGACTTGGTACACTTGTTTGCACCCCTGGACGAACACGACAGGATCTGTTCAGTGTATGGGGGCATGGCGTTTGTGGCTGCAATCGGAAACACACTGCAATGGGACCAGTGTGCCTCCACAGAACGTCTCCTGGATCACAGTTTCATCGAATGTCATCCAACATGTGCCATCAGGATTCTACAAGGGGCAACTTACGACAAACACCTTGCCACCCACCACCCGCTTCATTGGATGACATCCATGTTCACCATCAATGGGATGGATACCCTGCTGGAAGGTGTCGCATACACGTCAACTTGTCAATTCATGGGTCCCCGAATCAACTACCACAATTGAACATAGATGTACAACACCGTACCCATGCTTGGCTTCCGCACGGAGTGTGCAGGTAGCTGTACAAGAACTATACCATATAATCTGCAACTAACACCTTACCATCAACTACACTGCCATGACAACTGACATTTCTGGGACATGCACCCTGTACCCAACCATATCCCGTGTCTCTGCATGAACAGGGGGAGGCAGAGGTATGGGACTTGTGTACAGTAACCACATGGGCAATACAGCACAAACAACTATGCCAAAATATGTATCCTGCGCACCTGGACACATGCACCTGTCAGTGCACACACATATGTCTGCTGTAGTACGTGCGAACTGTCACCTCACCTTTGTCTGTACTTCCGTGCCAGGACATTTGCATGGACAACTACTGCAACCCCCTACAACATGGCACCAGTAACAGTGTCATGTTCAGTAGCCCCCACATTGCAACAACTGGTGAGACGCTGTTGCATGCAGGTGGGCACATGCCCTGATGTCACCACTGACGCTGGTGTGTCGGAGTCACTATTGTATTAAACCGGTACCATGGAACTGAGATGAACTGTCCCTATGAAGCCAACCTGTCTGGTAGGCTGAATGAATACTGTCTGTGTCAAAGCCCAGAGACCATCAGTAATCAGCAAATGTACTGTAGCATAGAAAGTGCAAGGCAGCTGTAACCCTGAAGCCTCCATTCCACAGTCAAAAACTAATTACATCTACCTGTACCCCCTTTCGTATGTGTAATCATGCTAAGTATATCCTCCACATGCATTTTGCTGCCAGTAGTGTCCACTATACTGCATCACAGAGGAAGTAAGTCCAAATACATGCCTCGAAGCAAATATGTGACTCTGTTGAATAATTTCAAGGAGACAAGTACGAATGAGAGAGGATGAGAGTGTGTGAAGTACACGAGAGCCGTGAGATGACCATGTAGTCCAGTGACATTGGATGTCAATGCATATGAGTTGCCGCCACAGTGGACCTAGTGAAATACTACAGGTCGTGGGCCTTTGATTGTCAGACTCTGACGTGGCACAACAGTTCATCACATGAACACTGACAGGCTGGTCACTTCAAAGCACAGTCCTACATATGTGTATAATTACCTTCACAGTCTGACATCCCACTCATCAAGCAAAAGTTGGACCCACGCAACAAGCCTGCTACAGCAATGCATGTCAAAACATACACAGGGAATCAGTGTTGGTGGGCAGGTCCGCACAGTGAGTACAAACAGCTGAAAATCACATGCATGCTTCATTAAACCAGGCACAATCTTGACAGTCACACACCCTGCAGACCCACAATGGCCAAAACATATTAAGTAGGAGCCATCCTGAACTGCAAGGACACACCCACACACTGCACACTGTGCAACATACAGTACACACATGCGCTCACATCCACAGACCTGAACACGGATACAAACACCCACCATGCCCCTGGGTAACACATGTGTGTAATCGACATTGCCAGAGTGCACACACACACACCAACACCACCCCAAAGTCACACACTTCACACCACACATACCTACACTTCCCAAATCCACACTTTGAAAGTAACCCATGTGCCCATGCTCAATGTCCATCCCAAGATCAACATACACCTACACTGCTGGCCACCCAGAAAGTAAGCTCACACATACCCGCACACTATGCACATGCTACCTGTCATCCTGTGGCCAGACTCACACCCAGTGCTTTGCCTGCACGCAAACATGACACGTAGACATTTACCATGGAATTCAAGCAAATACATGCAGACAATCCGTGTCACTAAAAAACTTCTTCATCACACACAAGTGGCAGAGTCTGAAAGAAGTGAAGTCCCAGCCACGTGTAAAACACATTTGAATGTGACACCAGACATTGCAATTGTTGAGGTACCATTCAAGGCATGTGCCTCACTTAACTATGCACACACAGTAACAACTGCAATCAGCAACTACACAGACACAACCGACTACAGGAACAACAGCATCCAGTCACAGATCACATAGACAGGCGGCAAAAGTGTTCAACACCAGGGACAGTGGCCAGTCCGATGTGCAGAGTAGTGACACGAAAAGCTGCGTATGCAATGTGTGTGAGTGTACCCTGACATGGCCACCAACACTGCCATGGCAGGCACAATAGCCATCACAGCCACCACTGTGTCACAGGTAGATGTGTGTGTGTCCCTACCATTCAAACAGGATGGCCCGTTCAACTCCGTGCTGTCTATGTGCTACGGGACAGTTGGAGGTCCGCCCCTGAGAGAGAAGCACAACTGTGGAAGACACACATGTGTCATGTGAAGCGGGAGTTCCGCTTGGGCCAGGTGGGTGGGTGGCACGGGTAGGTGCACACATGCATTGTTGAAACAGACTGTGTGGGGAGTATTCCGGAGGGCTATATTTCCACTGTGTTGGGTATTTGGAGAGCACACCTGTCTGGAGATGAATGTGAACTCGTGTGGGCACAACAGGTGGGCACACGATCAATGCTGCATCAGGTGTAGATGTTAGCCCTCCCTCTGGGGACATGCTGGATACTGCTGTGCGTCTGCCAGGCCCTTGCCAAGGCACGCACATCCCCTGTCCACCAGGTGTACCCCCTACATTGTCCGCCTGCACAGGCTACCCAGGGCACGGGGTGGCAGTGGAGCTTGGTGGGTGGGAGCTCATGGCGTCCTTCTCCTGGTCACATCTCGCAGGCAACACATTCTCAGTGAGCAGCAGGGCACAAGTCCTAAATATGTAGTGGGGGGACGCAGACGTCACGACAGGAAGTGACGTCACGAAAGGTGGCTTGCACCATCAGACTTTTTGCCTCCCTTCACCCACCCCTTACATGCGATTGCAACAGAGAAGCTAGCGTGTGCACAAGCAGCACCGAGCTCGCCCCAGAGGGGCCAAAGAGTGAATGTGTGTGTCCATTTGCACCAGTTCCCTGGCTCGTGGTAAAATCAGTGGTGGGACGCCGTCCACCCGAGTGGTACCCTGACTCGAGACCTGGTGTGCAGGCAAAGTGTCCTATTGGCTTTGCGATATGTGTGAGATGCATGACACTCGTTGGCGGGGGATGGCTCGGAGGCGCGTCACCCTGAGGCCCATGTCCCACCACATGGGTCCCTTGTCAATGGCAGCGGTTGTAATGACTATGCGCGCAGGGGTGGGTCAACCTTACGTGTGGGATTGTGTTTGCGGCCTGGCCCGCTAGGGCAGACACAGCCTCAGTGTGTTGCATGTGGTGTATCCGGACTCCGGAGGCTTTCATGCATTGTCACTGTTGCCCAGGTATCGAGTCGGGGTACCACGCGGGTGGACGGCGTCCCACCACTCATATTACCGCGAGACAGATAATTGGGGCAAATGGAGCCACACATTCACTCTTTGGCCTCTCTGGGGCGAGATCGGAGCTGCTTGTGCACGCGCTGGCTTCTACGATGCAATCGCATATAAGGGGTGAGCGAGGGGAGGCAATGAGTCAGACGTTGCAAGCCACCTTCCGTGATGTCACTTCCTGACGTGACGTCAGCATCCCACCACCCCTTATTTTAGGACTCGTGCCCTGCTGTTGTCAGATGTGCCACTGCCCAGGGGGGTGGAGAAAGGGTCAGGAATGTCAGCCTGAGATTGGCCCAGTTGAAGGACCACCTTGACTGGGGGGGACAACCATTGGACAGTTTGGCATAGCCCACCCACGCGCACATGTGGGCCCTCCATGTACTGTGTCACCTGCGGCAAAGTGATGTCATGGGCAATGACGTTATTGAGGAGAGCTGTCTGCCCCACGCAGAGATGGCACATGAGCTCAACAGACCCAGCACTGAGGGCAGCAGGGGTCACATGTGCAGGGGCAGCTGTGCCTGGTGTGAAGGACACTCTATCCTTCATCCTTGTGCCGACACGTGTTGCACCAGTGGAAGTAGATGGGAGGGCGGGCATTGGCATCCGCGTGGCTGAAGAGGAGCCAGAGTCCACGTCCCCTGGGTTAGCAAACATGGATGCATCACCTCGGTCCTCAGATGACTCAGAAATTGCTGGCTCGGCCTGTAATTCATCCAGCACACGTCTGGCCCCTCCGAGGCGCTGGTCACATCTGACACACTCAGCACCTGTGCAGCTGCTACATCCGATGCCACACCACTGTTGACCGTCCCCTGTCCCTCAGCACCCACGGGAGATGCCACATGAGAGAGAGCGAGGTGGCCTCATCCATCTGGCATCAATTAAACAGACATGTGCAAGGGAAACAGCACAGAACATCCACCAATCCACATGTTGCACGATACCTGTGCAATTGCATACAGCCACCACAATCAACACGTAATGGCTGGCGTACAGTAACTGAAGCCGCTAAGAAGTGGCACATGTGTTGTGCACATAGCACTACACCCGGCCTGTGTCACCCTGCGACCATAGTCCCAAATCGTGGTGTGCACACCCACTGTCCTGATGGGGCAAGGATGACCACTACGTAATTAGGCCAAAGATATACCTGCATGGAGCAGAATTGGAAACCACTCACACAGACTGCAACATGACGGCCCACAATGGCCATGAGCCCATGCCATCCACCTGTCGTTGACATGAGCATAACTGCTGTTGCACAGTGTGCCGGATGTGTAAGCACCAGAGATATGAGCTGAGGCATCGCAAACATATGACCGAACGAAATCAGAGTAGGCACAGTGCCTCAAACATACATGTGAATTGCCAATCCAGGCCACTACAGGTTGTTCCTGAGGGCTACGACTCTGAGTGCATTGAGAATGCAGAGTGCTCAAATTACATCTTGAGCCTCAGGAATCGCATATGCATGTCAGGTGCACACAGCACAGAGTACACTTACATCCCACTGCATACACAACATACATCGCATCACCCAGATTATGGTTAGGCTGTGGACACATGCTGCCTCTCACCGCAGAAGACACCATCCCACATTACTGTACACTTGCTTGCTGCTGATGCCCCTACAAACATGCATACGGCACAGGCTGTGGGACTGTCAAGATGCAGACCATTACTGGTGAAATGCAGCGCCGTGCTGACCTGACAATACGAGGGGGCATCCCCCGATCCGTTCTCGCCACGTAGCAGCTCATCCGGCAGTTGATGTCACACCCTTTGTGGAATTGGATGCACTGTCGGTCACACATACACAGAGGCATCAACTTGGATGCAATGGCTCATCACATGCCCTTGGGCTGGAGGACTTCAAACTGCAGGGATGGTACACAAGAGCCTTGGAATGTCACTCATGCACTTCTCAACATCACCCACATCCACCACTCACAGTGGCATGCTGCTGACACATCCCAAATACTCAGAGACGTGCAACAGAGCCAGGAATTAATCGGACATGGCCCAACAGCATGTGTACACCACACGTGAATGCATGCTGCTGGGAGTGTGTACACAGTACCTGTCCATCCCATTCACATGCAGGTTGCTAGCACATTGAGCAATGTGTAGTCTGCCCACACATACTGTCCATTGTCAGGTGGACCAACAAATAGATCACAAGGCAACACATCTCTGTGGGTGGACTCACTGTGTCCAACACTGCGCAGCCCTCAACGTACTCGCCCTGTGAATGGCTCACCACGCAATGGAGGTCACATTCAGTGCCACTATCTCTCACACACATCCCTATCACAAGGCATGGTGTGTCCAATCGACAGGGCTGAGTCTGTGCATTTCAGGAGAGACCTGAACAGAAGACACATGTGACCCACTGTACAGTCAGTGTTGTCTCCTTCTAGGATTGTGCGGTCAATGTGCAGCCCAGGTCTGCTGCCACTGAGAAGGCCAGCAGGGACCCAGCCAGCCAGCCAGTCACACAAGCAATGACTGCCCTGACTCCTGCATTGCCAAGTGGCTGCGTGACTGGATGTCTGACATGGAAATGCCATGTACCACCACTCGTGAGGGACATGCATGGGAAAGCGCCATAGGGCCTACATACCCCTTACACCTGTAGTTAGCATGGTAAGCAGTGCATGTTGGATCCCCACAGGCTCAGAATCATAGTGCTGCGGATCTACGACGTGTGTGTCCCCCACATGCACTCCCATACACACTGTAGTTGTCTTACACACACAAGTTCTGCTATGAATAGCCTTGGGCAGTGTGCGTGGAGCTCGGAATCCATGATCTCCAGCTCCTCGCTGGTGAGTGGACCTGGACATATCTTCAGAGTCGTCGACATGTAGGTGGACATGTGGCAGCAGCGGCAGGTGTTGTTGAGGGATGCCAGGCAGCAGTCCCTATCAGCTGTGGTAATGCCTGTCTCCCTCTCACACTCATATGGCCCCCTGGGGCTGTTCCAGTTGGTCCAAGCTGCTGCAATTGGTGTACCATGTCTGCCTGCTTCAAATGCACACAATGGCCTGCACCGAGCTGTCCATGTACGCTTACCTCTATCGTCGAACACGCAGGATGCAGTCGCGAGGGCCATTGGAGTTGGCCTCAAGGGCCTGGTCCATGGCGGGTACAGTCCGCTGGTGCCATGTGGAATCCACAGTTGAAGGTGCGCCATGCATTTGCAGGTGTGGCCATGATTTGTGTGTGGGAGCATGTCCACACTGGACAGGGCCACTTCATGCTGTGTGCATTGGCATTGACGGCCAGTGCTCAGCCTCCGCATGTCTGTTGGCACATCATCATGTACACATTAGCATGGGTGCATGGGATGTGCATATGCACACACATGCCATTTTCCTCTACGTACATCTCCCACTTAGCACGTGCAACGTTACGTGTCACTTGTGATGTGTGTTTGCATTCACACAGCTGTGTTGTCATGGAGTTGTCGATGTGTACACGTGTCAATGTGTGTTGGAGGTGTGATACGTACAGTGCTGGACATTGGGTGGGCTAGGGACATCATTGACTGTCTCATATCCCATTGTGCAACAGGACCCACTTGTTTTGGCCGCTCAGCCTGTGTACATTGTGTTGTTGGTGTGTGCCATACTCACCCGGCCTCGGAAGCTGTGTCTGGCACAGCAGCTAGGTATATTGCTGTGGTGTTGTCGGCTCCCACCTATGCAGTCTGAAGCCATCATGATGCCTTTCAAGCTATTAGGGCCTAAATCCCCATGTGCATGCTCATGTCAATGGTATGTGTCAGTAACCATTGCTATTGGTAAGGGGACCTGTGTAAGAGTATTGTGGCTGTGCTGTCCCTGCTTGTCAGCTGTTCTGTGATTCTATAGCTTTGCCAGTTATTTATGGTATGTGTATGTGTATGTGCCATGTGGTGTGTTGCATTGACATGTGTCCACTTCCCTCTGTCCTAGGAGGAGACCAAACATACATCGCCCCTACCAATTGCTGTCAGACATGGAGGATGTGGAGGTCATCCGTAAATTCCGGCTGGACCGACCCACCCTGCATCGCCTATGTGCCATGTTGGTACACCACTTTCGTCCTCGAAGGGTGTATCCAACAGCATTCACCCCCACGGCTAAGGTGATGGCTGCACTGCATTTTTTCGCTACTGGATCTTTCCAACACACGGTAGGCAGTGGAGCTGGAATGTCCCAACCCATGTTCAGCATGGTGCTACGGGATGTCCTGTCAGCCATGATGCTCTACAGGAACCGGTACATCAGATTCCCCAGGGCTCGTGATTTGGCGGCAGTGAAGGGGGCTTTCTATGCACTTGGACGCATCCCCCACGTTGTTGGTGCAATTGATTGCACACATGTTGGCCTTGTTGCACCACAGGCCATGGAGCACATCTTTCGTAACCGTAAACATTTCCACTCCCTGAATGTGCAAGTGGTGTGCCTGGCGGACATGATCATCACACACGTGTGTGCGAAGTTTCCCGGTTCCACACATGACTCGCACATCATGCGCCACAGCATCCTCCCACGACTGGTGTCCATTCTTCAACCGGACCGTGCCTGGATTGTTGGTGAGTATGCATACTCGTGTAGCGTGCTGGGTGTGACATGCTGTCTTGTGTCCTGTTGGAATTGCAAGGATTCTCTGTGTTTCTCACACCCAGGTGACTCGGCATATCCTAACGGGCCTTGGCTGCTGACCCCACTCCGTCATCCCAGGACACCAGCTGATGTCCGATACAATGAGGCACATGGGAGGACCAGACGTGTGGTGGAGCGTACTTTTGGACTCCTGAAGTCCAGATTCAGGTGCCTGGACCGCACCGGGGGTGCACTGGCATACTCCCCACAGAAGGTGTGCCAGATAGTTGTGGCATGCTGCATGCTGCACAATCTCGTGATTCACAGGCAGATCCCCCTGATAGTGGATGACGGTGATCAGCCAGGACCCCCGCCTGCAAACCAGGCCATGTCCAGTGACGAGGACAGTGGAGAGGAGGAAGCAGTGAATGAGCGTCAGCAGCTCATCGCCCGCTACTTCACTTGACGGTGAGTGACCATGTACGACGGCTGATGTTGCTGTAGTTGTGTAGGTGAATGTGTGCATTGTCACAGCGGGATATTGTTCACTGAGTGCTGTGTGGCAATGGTCCATGTCCAGGGTAGTATGCCACTGACAGTGGCTGTGGCATTGTGCCCTGTTGCTCTGTGAGATGTGTGTACATTGCTTGAACTTGATGACAAGTACTGTGTGATGAGTGTGTGACACACACATTCAATGGACTCTTGTTCTGTTTTTCCCCCTAGGTCCCTACAGCCTCTCCTGGCCTATCGACATACCACACTACAGATGCATTTCTGATCTTGGGGACGGTTGCACATTTTTGATTAAACACAGAGCAGATAAGACAGAATGTGATCCAGGTGTATTTATTTAAAGCAGTGACATGTGAATTTGGGCAAGGTGATCACACAAGTGGTGCATGCTGGAACAATGAGTTGACGGACATGTCCGCGTGATGGTCAAGGTGTAGCCATGTTGTTCTGGGTCCACAGTCCGACAGACACATGCCATTCACATGGCAGTGTGGGGTAGGATAGTAGTCCAAGTGAATGCAGTAGATGGCCACCGTGGCTGGCTGACTAACTGGCATTTGGAGCGTGCAAAGTATTCTCTGGACACCTGTTTCCTGTTCGGACGACCCCTTCCACGTTTGGTAGGGGGGGGTGTTGTTGTGGGCTGCTTGTGGTGGCTGAGGATTTCCCACTCGCTGTGGACGCAGGGGAACTGGATGTTGCACGACCCTGCGCCCCAGCAGGTGGTGTCGGAGGTGGTGTGGTTGGCCTTGATTGGGCCCTCACCGCCACCACTAGCTGGCCCATGAGGTCGACTAGTTGGCCCATACGGGTCACGAATTGGCCCATATGGGTGTCCATGGACCTCAACACCCCAAGGACTTCCCGCGTATCGGCAGATGAGCGGGCCCATTGTCCCTGGGCCTCTTCATAGGTCCCAAGGACTCTGGCGATTTGCGGCAGGGCTTGGCTCCCAGGCTCGGATGGCGTTGGCCTGACCCTGCTCCTCCCACCTTGACTGCTGCCACCGACCTGCCCACTCGCCACAGTGGTCACCCGGGGCCTCGTTGTCACTCCCAGGGTCGATGTCGAGGTGCGTACAACACCTTGCGCAGGGTGAGTGGTCAGGGAGGCCCTGGTGGTGGTGGTGGTGGTTGCGGCGGTGGTGGTGGTGGCCGCAATGACCGTGGCAGCAGGGGCCTGGGACTGGTCACCAGCCCTGGGAGATGGGTTGGTGGGTAGGAGGGGTCCTGGGGAGCGGTTGCGGCCTGCCACACCAGATGTGCCTGGTCGGGTGTCCTCGTCCGAAGAGGTGTCCAGGTCTTCCACATCCGTGAGTCCGTGTGGAGGGCTTGTGGACTGGCTGTGATGGCTGCTGTCTCCCTCTCCAGCATCATGCAGTTCGTCACCTGTGGGGCGGAGACGAAAGGTTATTGTGTTGCACCGTGCAAGGTTTGTGTTAGATGTCTGACATTCACAGTTTGTGCACAGTTGTGCACTGATTTCCCAGATGCGTGTGTATGGCTCTGCAATGTGTGTGCGTGATCAGGGCAATGGAATATTGTGATGGGTGCATATGGCATGGGATGGATTTGGAATGCCAATCGGTGTGTGTTGCAGTACCCCTACATTTTGTGGCTTTGGTGGCAACGGGGTACAGCCCCATGAACGCTTTTGAGATTAAATATGTTTTTGGGGTTCATTTGAAACGCTTAGAAACGCAGATGGCAAAATGGGTACAGCCCCCTCAACGCTTTTGAGGTGAAATATGGTTTTGGGGTACATACTGTGACATATGGGTGCAGGAGGGGACATGTGTTTTGGCCACACAACACTGCAGAGACAAAGGTGTGTGTATGTCTGACGTACCAAGCATATCTGCTCACTGTTATCATTTAGGGACATTACACTGCAAGCATTGTAGTGAGTGAGTAATGGTTGTGTGCCACACGACGTATTGCAGATGGGACAATTCCTTTGTGTGCGTGCTACCCTCAGCCATGTGCAGCAATGCAGTGCTCTTGGTGTGTTGACTATATTAGGTATGTTGTGAATCACAGTGTGACGTGCGCATCAGACACTACAGACACATTATTGGTCATCGGCAGGAATCTTTGCTGAACTACTGTATATGGGACAACTGATTAGATGATATACCTTTCATGTCATTGGGGCTGTTAAGATGTGATGGATGAGACATTGAATGTGCATTGTGTAGCTGTGTGGTTCATGGGTCCAGTGGTGTATGTGACATTACTGTGGTTCCACTCAGTTACATTGAGACCAGATAGACTTACATGGGTGATGTTGTACGATGTCAAGGGAACAAGCAGACACGACTACATGGACAATACTTCGATGGTGTTGCTGATGTGTGTGATGACTGGCACAGTGCACGGCATGTGGGTCAGTACTCCGGTGAGACTTGTGCATGCAGACGTGACTCCTTCCGTGTTGGTGTATTTGTGATGGCTCATGTGGGATTTGACTCTGTAATTCATGTCCGTGTGCACATTAGTCACATGATTATGGCAGGGAGCAGTGCTACCTGTTCCTCTGCTACGTGACATGTCCCAAATGTTAGTCGCAGTACAGTCCTCATGCCTACAGACACCCCACCCTGTACAGTAGTCTACCTACTTGTTGGTTTGTAGGGTGCAATGCCATGGCTGTCACATGGTCATGAGAGGGAGGGGTGCTCCATCTTGCTGGTCTGTGGCAGTGGGGGCCGTGTTGTGAGTTGTGGTGGGGTGCTTACCATCCACTGACACCCCTCCATGTAGGGTAACATATCTAGCTGTCGGGTGAAGGTGTGCACTGCAATGGCTGTCCCATGGGTGTGGGGAGTGCTCCATCTTGCTGCGCTGTAGGACTAGGGGCCTGGTGGTGGTTGTATTTCTGCAGTCCCCCCTCCGATACTCGGAGTTTGTGGTAAGGCTACTTACCTGTTACTTGTTGGTTAGTGCAGCTATGGCTGACACATAAGTGTGGGTGTGGGGAGTGCTCCTTCCGGCTCATCTGGGGTACAGAGGGACCTGGTGTGAGTTGTGGTGCTGGCTGCCTGTACACATGCCCCCATGGTTTTGTTTGTTGGTACCTTTGGGCTGAGTGTGTGGGAGTGTCTGTTGCATGTGTGAGAGATGTCTTGTGTATTGTGTACTGGACATGGGGGTGTTTGGCCCTCGGTGCTATGGCATTCTGGTAGTGCATGACAGTACATAGCGGTGTGCTGGTATACATTTGTTTGTACTTACCAGCCTCCACTCCCCCTGGTATTCCGGTGAGACTCTCCGGATGCAGAATGCCTCGCACCTTCTCCTCCCACGCCTTGAAGGTCTTGAATAGCGTGGGATTTCCTCCGCCAGTCGTGGCAGCCAGCTCACGGTTCTTGGCCTCCTTCTTCCTGACTATGCTTTTCAGGTCGTGCCACCTCTTTGTGATTTCGCCCCGGTTGCGTGGCACGTTCCCAACTGCATTCACCTGGTCCACTATCCTTCTCCACATCCTGTTTCTGGTGGCTACAGGTGTCTGTTGGACCTGGTTCCCATAGATTTGTGGGTGCACCTTGATGATCTCATCGACCATGACCGTCAACTTGGTGGCAGTGTACTTTGGCATCCTATGGCTTGCCATGGTGTGTGGTCTGCTATTTGTTGTGCTGGTGTGGTTGTTGTGTGGTGTGTGATGTGTCGGGGGTTCGTGGTGCCGTTGTTTCAGTGGTGATGGTGGTAGTGGTGGTGATGTGTGTGATGTGTGCGTGCGTGTGGTGTGCTGCTTTCCTTTGTGTCTCTCTGTGTTGTCTGATTGCGTCTTCGCTTTGTCCTCGTGCAAGGGATTGTGGTCTGTGAGGAGGCTGCTTTTGTACTAATTTATGTGGGTGTGTCATGATGGTCTGTCATTTTCAGGTGTGTTGTGTCTGTTGTCCTGGGATTTGTAGTTTTTTATTTTTGGCAGGGGGCATGTGTCATTGGGATGTGTTCTGTGTTTGTGTATTTTGGCGTGGTTTGCCATGTGGACTTGTTGGCCATGTTGTGTGTATTTCTTTGTCCCGCAAATGGTTTCCGTGCACGGACGTGTCCGCAAGGCCTTCCGCCGTGTCAGTTCTTCGTCGCTGTTGTTAACCGTGGCGGGCGGGGAATATGTGGTTTGTCCGCGCTCATGTCGGGGAGATCATTATTTCACGGTCGTTGCCTCGGTCGTCAGGGCGGACGGAGTTGGGTTTTCGTGCGGGATGGGGTCCGTTGCGGACGTTTAATCTTCTACTCGGACATGGACGGGCGGAATTTTGTGTGTTTTTACCGCCGCAGGCGGAGGTTGCTTCGCGACATCATAATTGCTCGGTCGGTATTTCCATGGTGCAGGCGGGCGGTTTTTTAAGGCTATGGTGGGTGGCGGATTTTTTAACGCCGGTTATCTTAATGGACCCCCTAGTACTGAGACAGCCAGAGAAGTGGTTGGGAACTGGTTGTGTCTTCTGGGGTCTGTATACCATTTACTTGTATTTATGCTATGACACAATAAACCTCTTCTGGTTAACTTCGTGAGAATTGGTGTCAACTTCACTTCAATTTGGTGACGAGTGAATGAGGATAACCCTGTGTGGAGGCACCTGCATTTTTATGTCTACCCTGTTGAGGAGTTTGAGCCAAGGAGGTGCTTTTTAAAGGAGGGCACCTGTTTTTGGACTTGCCTGTGGTGTCATTGACTGCCCATTTGAGCATTACTGGATTAAGGTAACTTTGTACCTGCTTGCAACTGTACATGCTGGTTGTGTGGCTGTTGGTTCTGTCTGATGCTTGAGCACAGGGTGTTGAGCTCCGTTCGCGAGCTCCCTAATTATAAAGAAGCAGGCAGGGATACCATTTGGGCATATCGCATCACTCCGCATTTCGTTACAGGGCAGATTCCCTTTAAAGAGATGAGGGGGGGCGTGGCCAAGATGGCAGCGGAGTAGCACCATTTCTCCGGAGCTCCACTCGCTGGGGCCGACAGTTTGGCTTTTATCTGCAGTCTCGAGACCGGGGAAGCGCTGGAAAGAGAGCCCGCTGCGTCTGGAGCACAGGAGTGGTGACCTATCTGGAGCCCCAGAGCAGGCGTCGGCCCTACCAGGCGCTGCCATGTTCGGGAGCACTGCGGCTGAAGAGACGGATTTCACACGGAGGTCGCAGCGGGGAGCGGGCTGCCGGAGGAGGGGTGCGAGGCCCGCGCACTGAGCTGCGGAGGCCGATCGTGGGTCTGCGGTGCACTCCTTGCGGCGAGAGGCGGATCGGAGAAGCATTGAGTCCGCCAGCCGAGAGAAGCGACCAGACCCTTTGGAGAGCCTGCAGCGGAGCCCGGGCCCACGTGGTGGTGTGCGGAGGTGCGGCCTAGGGACAGCGCCGTTGGAGGGGGCGCGATCCTGATGGGGCGAGAGGCCCTTCCCGGCGAGTGCAGAGGATTTGGCTGTCCGCCGTGATCGGGAGCAGAGCAACGGCAGCAAGCAGCCCCGTGGCGGAGAGATATTGCTGGGCTCCTATGTTGAGGAGGCAGGCCAGACGAGGTGTGGCCCTGAGTGGACTGGTTCGACCTGAGCGGCCCTCGTGGTATGCGGTGAGAGGGGGCCCTCAGAGCGGTGAAGGCGGGAGCCGTGAGGTGGCGATCCCGGGGGCCCGGTGCTGTCTCAGCCCCCCAGTCTGGAAGCATTAGCCCCTGAGGCCTCAGTGGCCAGGATCCCAGGACCGGGTGGTGCAGAGCGCAGGTGAGGCCTGGAGGCGGCGCCGGGCGGGGGTGGAGCAGGCCTGGGGCTTGTCCAGTGTGGGACCTGCGGCGTAGCCCTCCCGCCTCTACAGCAACCAGGAGTGTCCCAACACTGCGCAGGAGGCTCTACCCATGCCGCAGTCTTGTGATCACAACTTGTGGGCAAGAGGCAGGAGCGAGGGAACAGAGAGGCCCCCCACAGGTCCGGAGGCACCACTGAGACCCGGCAGTTCAGATCAGCAGTGGCGCTGCGCCACTACGATAGGGTACAGGGTGTAATTTGAAGCCGCTTTGGGATGTTGGAAGGCCTACTGCAAGAAACGACCCCCGACTACCTAGCAGCCTTGAGTACCTCGGTACCCTCCCCGCGCTGCGAACACAGGTCTGGCGTACTGCTTGTCTCCTGCACCGCGCCACCCCAGGGGTGCGGGCCCAGATTGGACCCTATGGCAGCGAAGCGGCCCGGGTTGACCTTTTTGGACTCCTGCTTGATTGGTGGCCCGACCCGCTCCTACTAGACCTGCAGCCATGTCCACGCAGCGGACCAAGAAAGACACTGGGAGCAAGGAAAATCTGATTAAAGACATGCTCCAGAAAACGGGTGGGAAGAAGACGGGGGGCCCGGATCGGACTCCACAGGGTCTCAACTGGGTGAGGGAGCGGTGGATATGGCCGCGGGGTATGCTGCAGATCCGATCACGAAGGGCTTTTTGGAACAGCTGTTCAGCTCGCTCAGGGAGGACTTTGCGGGTCTGCGCCAAGGAGTGGCCTCCGACATAAAGGAGCTACGCACGGAGCTCCACGAAGTGGGTGACAGAGTGGACACTCTGAAGCGCAACGGGGACCGCAGGGAGGAAGAGATCTCTGAGCAGGCCAGAGAGCTGATCGATCTCCACGAGTGAAATGAAGAGCTCTATTTCAAACTGGAAGATTTGGAAAATCGCTTCCGGCGCTCCAACATCCGCATTAAAGGCGTGCCACTTCAAGCGGACGGCGGCAAGCTGGAGGACTGGGTTCTGCGCTTCTTTAAACACGTGGCCCCAGAGTTGAAGGACAAGGAGATCACGTTGGACCGCACACATCGTGCCGAGCGACCCGCCTCTGGCCCCGGCCAACCACAAGGCATCCTTACCTGCCTGCACTCCTACAGGCAGAAGGAGATTATTATGACCGCCACGCGCGACCGGCGCAACGGTGGAATTCGAGGGTCTCCAGGTGGGAGTTTTTCAAGATCTCTCGGCCCTCACCCTTCAGAGGCGCAAAGAGCTACAACCAGCTACGACCAGCTACGACCTTCCTCCGTGAGCAGGGCATTCGCTACAGGTGGGGGCACCCGTTTAGATTGTCCTTCGTCTGGAACAAAGAAACACACAGAGTGCGGAATCTACAGGAGGCGAGGGCCGTTCTGGGGGATGCCCTAGCAGTTACTGACGACTGCGACGCAATGGAGGGAGGTCCATCATCGGGGAAGCCTTCGAGAGCGGGCAGGCGGAGAGGCCCTAGGAGGGGCACCCAGGCGAAACCTTCGGAGGAAGAGCACCAAAAGGAAAGAGCGGCCCTGTTGCGCCAGATGCAAGACCGGGAGGGCAATGGTGAACCGGCCACTGATTGATCTTCGACGCAGTTTTCCAGTGACCTGTTGCTGGGTTGCTCGGTCCGAGTTCAGAAGTTGGGGATGTTGGTCCTGGTGGGTGGAGCCCCACCTCCTGAATAGTGATGACCGTCCGTCGGACTCATGGACCCTTGCACGTTGGTGCGATTTGTTCCTGTTGGAAGACGATATGGAAGTCTCCTTGTGCTCTTCACCTTCTCTATCTTCTCTTTCTTTTTCTCTCTCTCCCTTGCTTTTCTTTCTCTACCCACGAGAGATCTGCACCCCTTCCTCGGACAGGTAGGGTGACCCTTCGATACTGGTGGCTAAGGGTGGCGCGAGGGACCAGGGGGACTGGGCGGGGGATGGGGCCGTGGCAGGTGGGGGTGGCGCTTTGCATGGGGACCTCCTTTGCCTCTTCCCTGGAGGGCAGCGCTGGACGCTTGGACTGGTGCCCTAGCACTATACACTCGCACACACTCTGGATTTCCTCCACCATGCTGGGGGGGAATAGAGAGGTTCTGCGGGAGGGGGCTGAAGGAATTGGAGGGCTGCCTGGGGGCGGGAAGCGGGTGGGTGGGAGCTGGTACCCTGTTGCAGCTGGCTATGTGCGCTCGGCGCTCGACAAGTGCGCAGACATACACCCCCATTACACGCCATGGCTAAACTTAGTGGTTGTGCCGAGCTTCAGCGTACGGGCCTTAATTCACCAGTAAAGCGGCGTGCGCTTCTTGCCTTGTTGAAGGATGCTAAATGTGATATCTGTCTCTTACCAGAGACCCACCTTATGCGGGCCGACTGGAAGAGGCTTAGGTCCAAATGGTTCGATAGACAGTACTTCTCCTGGGGGCCGGGAAAGAGGGTGGGGGTGGCGATCCTCCTCACCACACACTTTCAAGGGACTGCAGTGGGGACCTACACAGAGGTAGCGGGCCGCCTTCTGGCCCTACGGGTGTTAATAGGAGAGCGGGCCCACACGATCGCCTCGGTCTATAGCCCCAATGACCATCAGGAGGTTTTTCTACGGGATGCGGTCGGTCTGCTCCTAGAGTCTCCCGACGGAGACTTAGTGATTGGTGGGGATTTTAATCTAGTCCCGGAGGCACACTTAGACAGGTCAGCGCTTAGGGTGGGTCACTCGGGATCGTTCTCCGAAGCGATGCTCCAAAGATTGGGAGAGGCTGGTCTTACCGATGCCTGCCGTCATCGTTTTCCGTCGGCCCGGGAATACACCTTTTTCTCGGGAGTACACCAAACGTACGCGCGCAAAGATCTCTTTTCGACCTCGCCCAGAGTCACTGCATCCATTGACGATGTACTTATTGGGGCGGCGGCGTTCTCTGACCACTCCCCGATCGTTTTAACGCTGCTCCTCCCTGGAGGATCGCCTCGGCGGGGTTCGTGGTGTTTGAACCACAAACTACTCACCTACGACGCCAATGTGGCTGCCCTGCGGGGCACAATTAAGGCCTACTTGGAGGTGAATGACACGGGTTCGGTTGGGGTAGATATGCTCTGGGATGCCCTGAAGGCGGTCCTCCGTGGCCGATGTATCGCTATCGCGGTGGGCCTGAACAAGGACCGTAGGGCCAAGCGGGGGGAGCTGGAACACCAAATTAAGGAGCTGGAGGGGGTCCATCAACGCACAGGGGCGGTCCAAACACGGCGCCTACTTATGGCGGCGCGGAGGCAGCTCAGGACGCTCGATCTCGATCGCGCCAAATACTCCCTGCTCCGCACTAGGCAGCGATATTACGAAGGGGGGAACAAGGCTGGGAAGCTCCTGGCTCACGCTCTTCGGGCTGAGACGGCGTCACGCCGGGTCGCGGCTATTAGGGATGGCCGAGGAGAGATCCTTAAGGCGGATAAGGACATCGCGGCCGAGTTTGAGGCATTCTACACTGCTCTGTACACAGCCGAGCACCTGGACTCTCATGCGGCCGTGGAGTACACGCAAGCTGCCTCGGTGACTCCGCTCTGGGAATCAATAGCGGCCAGCTTGGAGGCGGATATCGGGTCGGATGAGGTCCTGCGCGCTATCCAGAGACTTCCAGTCGGCAAGGCCCCAGGCGAAGATGGCTTTCCGGTCGACTTTTATAAAATCTTTGCCCCCGACCTTGCCCCTCTCCTGGCACGCCTGTTCAATACCTTTAGCTCATTGGGAAGGCTCGCCCCGTCGATGTACATGGCCGAGGTAGTGGTCATCCCTAAACCGGGGAAGGATCCCCAAGAGTGCGCCTCATACCACCCTATCTCTCTGCTCAATGTTGATCTGAAGATCTTTACCAGCATCCTGGCATCCCGGCTCGCACCTCACATGCAGGGTATGGTGGACCCGGATCAGTCGGGATTTATCCCGGATCACAATTGTGGCGATGGTACCCGCCGATTGTGTCACCTTTTGGACAAGACACAGCGCACCCAGACCCCGGCAATACTTATATCAGTGGATGCCGAAAAAGCCTTCGACCGGGTCCATTGGCCTTATCTACATCATGTCCTCTGCCGGTTTGGGCTAGGGGAGACATTCAGGAATTGGGTGAACTGCGTCTACCATAGTCCGCAAGCTCGCATCCGGGTCAATGGGGTGGTATCCCGCCCCTTTCGGGTCGAGCGGGGTATGAGGCAGGGGTGTCCCCTTTCCCCTCTCCTGTTCGCGCTCTATATGGAGCCTTTTGCGGAAAGTGTCCGCCAACTCCCCACGGTCACCGGGATCCGGATGGGAGATAGGGAGCATAAGATTTCACTCTACGCGGATGATGTGTTGCTCTTTTTAACGCACCCCTTACTGTCTCTTCCCCCTTTGTTGGAGGAAGTCGACGCCTTCAGTGCTGCGTCGGGGTTTAAAATCAACCTGCACAAGACCCAAGCGCTCAACCTTACGATGCCGGCCGCGGACCAACGCCGGCTAATGGTGCACTTTCCCTTTACCTGGGCCACTAGCGGCATCACATACCTGGGAATCCGGGTTTTTTCGACCACCGCAAAGATTGCTCAGGTGAATTACGCGGAGATACTGGCTAAGGTTCGTCAAGAAGTGAACAGTTGGAAGAAGCATGCCCTCTCCTGGTTGGGCAAGATAGCGGCCGTTAAGATGACGATCCTGCCCCGTATTCTTTATATAATGCAGACCCTCCCCCTCTGTCCGCCACCCACGATCTTGGCCCAACTGCAGCCCCTGCTGGATGGCTTTATCTGGGGGAGAAAGAAAGTGCGTATGGCGCATCATCTCACGTATCTGAGCCAGGAGGAGGGGTGATTCGGGGTACCACATCTAGGGCGCTATTATGAGGCAGCGCAACTGCGCTGGATGGTGGAATGGTATCAGCTAGAATCTGAAAAGCATTGGTGCTTTATGGACAGGGGGGTGGCGGGCATCCATATTTGGAAGGTCCCCTGGCTCCCCAAACGTCATTGCCCCCCTGGGCGCGTACGTCTCCCTTGTCCTGCGCTCTACGATGAAGGTGTGGGATAGGGTACAGGAGAGATATCGACTATCCACCGCAGTATCTCCTTTGACCCCCTTTATTGGCAATCCAGACTTTCCCCCGGCCCTTGTCGGGAACGCATACTTAAAATGGCAGGAAGCAAACTGTAAGCGCCTGGGCGACCTATTTGACTTGCAGGGCATCATGGACTTCCCCCAACTGGTAGAGCTCTATGGGATCCCCAAAGAAGCGTACTGGCAGAACCTGGCACTGCGCCACTGGGTCACACAGCCGCACGTTCGTGTCCACGCGGGTCGGCTCCTTACTCAGTTTGAGATTTGGTATGTCACCCGCATGTCCAATAAGCACCTCTTGTCAGATATTTATGGTTTCCTCAACAAGGCCAAGAACCCCGCTAAATCCCTAGCGCAGCGTAGGTGGGAATCGGAACTGGGGCGAGAGTTCTCCCTTAAGGAGTGGGCAGATATCGTCCACAGAGCTCGGGCCTCATCGTGCAGTACCTCGGGGAAGGAGATGCTCCTGAAAATTGCGCATTATTGGTATTATACTCCGGCACGTGTCGCTCAGTGGAAACCACGCAGCAGCGATCTATGTTGGCGCAAATGCGGCCAGACAGGTACGCTGTCCCACATCCTCTGGCACTGCCCCAACATACAAACCTACTGGGATGCTATCCTACCTCTGGTCGACCACATATATCAGACAGAACTTCCCAGATTCCCTAGTTACATCCTGCTGGGGCTTCCAAACCCCCTCACGTACCCTCTCCATTCCTGCAGGGGGAGGGCAATCACCCTGGCCCTTGGGGCGGCTAAGCAGGCTCTCCTAGCCAGGTGGGGCAAGGAAGACATCCCAACTAAATTAGATTGGTTGCATAGATTGTGGGAAGTGGTGGGGATGGAAAGGATCACTGCCGGGATTAACAGTACGCTGCCTAAATTTGATAAGACTTGGGGGTCCAAGGTGGCATATTTATCCTCTGAGTTCGTTGAACTCACCTGCCCCCGCTACTTAAGAGTCCTGCGGTTTCCCACTGCCCCCCTGCTGAAGTGATGCCACCCCAGGAGGAGCTGCCACCGCGTGAGGCCTAGGTCCCCACCATGTCGTATACTGGGTTGTGGGTGGATCTCTGTTAGTATTCTCTCTCGATCTCCTCAAATACTTCTTCGCTCTCTCTTCTTCCTTCCTGTCTTTCCTCTCCTTTAAACTTCACCGCTACTTACACTGTTCCCCGCCGGCCAGTGGTTGTAGGTGGGCGCATTGTTTATGCTTGCAAAAATTCAATAAAATTATTTAAACCATAAAGAGATGAGGGGTAGAAATGTGAAGTCATACCTTTTCCTAGGATGGGTTTCTGATATCCTGGATGTGGATGTTAATGCTCAAGAAGCATCAGAAAAGGCGAGGATAGCTAGCGATTAAGGGGCCGATTCCGATCTCGGCCGGTAGTGCTCCGAATCGGATTCGGTTTTACCGGATCCGATCCGGAGCCCTATTTTCCGACCGAGTCGTACGCGCGTCCGGGCGAGCGAGTACGATGCGTATTCGCCGACCGACTCGTCCGGGCGACCCGACCGCTCCGACCGACTGGTTCCCGGATCGTACCGCTCCGACCGACTCGCTCGGACCCGATTCGCACCGCGCAATGGAGACGTTTTCCGGCCGGGTAAGTACGATGCGCACCTCGACCGCTCCGACCGACTCGCGCCGTCCGACTCGAACTCGCTGTCGGAGCCGCACTTTGGGGGTCCGTGTCGGACCCCCTGTACGCGTACCCGTGCGAGGCGCACACAGGGGGACCCATGGGTCCCCCTACCTGTGCGTGTACGCCGCGGCGCGCCCGCGGCGTACTCGCTGTAGGGGCGCCCTTGTCTGCCTCGCACCCATTGAGGCAATGGGAGCCCGCGTACACGTTGTACGACCGGCTCCCATTGAGTTCAATGGGAGTCCGACCGACTCGTGTCCGGTGGCATACGAATGCATCGGACTCGTTCGGTCGGACTGCACGGGTCCGATTCGGTCGGAAATCTCTCCGAGGCCGGCTCGGTCGGTGAAATTACCGACACGAATCGGAATCGGCCCCTAAGTGTCAAGGAATAAAGTTTGTGAAGGATTGGCTGTGGTGAAGAGGCATAAGGATGTGCAGAAAGTTTGTGCAGGTGACTGGGTTTGCATTAAAGACCCATTGGTGTTGAGAAATGGGTTGTCAAAGTTCAGGGAACCTGTACAGGTGAGAAGAGTGTGTGGTAATTCTGTCCAATTTTCCAATGGTCAATATTGGAGTTTGTCTAGTATTACCAGAGTGAACAAAGGTGTTAACTCCGGAATGTCTCTGTAAGGCATTGAGGGTAAGACGGAAGGAGAGGTTGTGTTGGATTCACAATTCAGTAGTAATGACGGATCACAAATCCGTAGTAGTGATGGATTATTGAGGAGAAGTTCTCGTGTGAGGAGTTTACCCAAGAAACTTTTGGATTATTTTTTTTTTGTTTGTTGTTCATTGTCTTATTTTATTGCTTTGGAGGAGGAAATAGGTTGTAGTGTGGTTGTTCTTGTTCTTTGTTTGTGTTTTGTGGTAGTGTTGTTCTTTGTTTGTGTTTTGTTTGTGTTGTATATAGTTAAAATAGGGGGGAGATGTGTGGTATAGCTGTATGAGTGTATGTGTCTGTATGTGTGTATGTGTGGTGTATAGCTAAGTGTGGTGATTATGCTTTCATAGGCTGGTGACATACTTAAGGTTCTCTGGTGACATGAATGTGTTCTGAAAGAGAACCTAGTACTGAGACAGCCAGAGAAGTGGTTGGAGACTGGTTGTGTCTTCTGAGCTCTGTATACAATTTACTTGTATTTAAGCATGACACAATAAACCTCTTCTGGTTAACTTCATGAGAATTGGTGTCAACTTCACTTAATAATTTAACCTCCTCTCCTGAATGTTGTAATCATTTACTCACATTTAACATAATCTCCCTACAAGAGACAGCAACCAGCGGCCGTCCTTCAGGTGGCGTTTCAATAAATAGCCAAAATCAATTGGGCCTTATCACCACTATCTTGGCCGAATTAAAAAGTGTGATCCTTATACTAAAACTTACTATATCGGCTGGACAAAATATCCCTCTTAGTTCCTTGGTGCTTGCAAACATATATATAAATCAAAATCCAGATAAAAAAGGGAGACAATAGAATACTTAATTGACACCTTGAAGCAATTAAGACCTTACAATCTAAATTCTACATGGCTATTAGCAGGCGACTTTAACACTAACCTGCTAATGACTATGAATGAGCAGGAATAGCTTGACAGTGAAGATAAGTTATGTAAAATTCCACCAATAAATGTACCTCCACTCACTAGATGCTCAAAACTTTGCATCTCATTAACATCCGCGTTGCATACTTTAGGTCTGTGCACTCTGAATGGCAGGAATATTACTGACCAGAAAATTTGCATATACGCACACATCGGACCAAAGATTGGCAACACTTGACTACCTGTGGGTAATGATGCAGGATTTTTACTGGGCCTCGAATTTTAAAATCAACACTCTCATAAGTCAACATGTCATATTGTCTTGTTCTTTGAGTCTGGACACCGCCCCGCTGCATAAAGAAATCATGCTAGGTCATAAGGCAGATCTGGAATGAGTTAGAAGGATACGGTGGGCTGGCAAATCAAATGAGTTTATGAAGAAGCATAATTACTGTCCTTGGACAAAGAATCTTTACACCCAATTAAAAAATGGACGGATTTCACTAATGGCTTATTAAAGTCCTTAGTCTCATCACAGTGAGGTCCTTAAGCCCCTTGCCTCCATGCTGGATAAAACAATCATACCAGTCATTCAGACAGGATTTCAAAAGGGCTATGGGACAGAGGTCAACCTGTTATGCATAACAGCTTTGATCAATTGTGCGATAAAAAAGAGTGCAGGCTCCATTTTTAGTGCATTTATTGACTTTGCCACAGCCTTTGATAAAGTGGACAGAAACTTGCTTTGGGCCAAATTATCAGCCTGGGGCATCCCACCACGCCTTTTGACTGCCATTATGAGACTTTACTTGAACACATGGGTCAAAGTGAGAGTGTCTAGTAACTGGTCCACCTCAGCAAAGATCTACACAAATAGGGTTGCATATTGCCCCTCCTCTACTTTTTAACTTGGACTTAGCTGACTTGAATGGCCATTTAACTGCAGCCAAAGGTTTTCCCCTGAAAATCTCAGGCAGAAGCTTACAACTATTGCAGTATGCCGATGATACAATTTTATTGGATCAAACCGCAATTGGGCTACAGAGATCCTTGACCCTTGACCAGCCTGGCTGATTTCTGTAAAACCAACAAGCTAAGTATTAACACAACAAAAAACAACATTTTAGTCTTTGGAAAAAAGAACATCAAATACAGGGCTTAGTTCATAAATGGCCAGAAAGTCGAAAGAGTATCTAACACCTAATATCTCGAAGTATGGCTACATAACCGGGGCCTTCCAGCTGCACAAATCGAGGCTTGGACAACAACGACAGATATTCTTATTTTTGCCTTCCAGTGCCTTCTCAAGAACCTGTCAAGCCTGGACCTTTCTGCAATTTGCAAAGTTATCCACTGCAAACTGATGCCTACTCTCACATATGGCTTTTTTGTCAATATTAATCACCTATCAAGCTGGTTGGATCTGGTGTGCAGGCCCTGATTCGCCTGGAGTTTAACCTGGCTCATCAGGAGTATGTGCTGTTTCACCTGTTTGCATGTTTTCTCTCTGTGTGTGCAAAGCTACCAGCAGCCAAGCCTGGTCTTCAAAGCAGCTCTTGTGCGGCATCATTCAAGATAAATCCTCAGAAAGGCACAATTTTTATCTGGCTGCGATTGATCGACTCGCCACCAAAGAACTTATGCAAGCTACCCTACCACGAAAAGCTATCAAAAATATTGCTGAAACAAGCCAGGCTACTGTCAGCTCAAGATGATTTACAAGCCATCTGCTCAAAAATTAATGTACATTACTGGCTCCTATCTATCTTCAGACAAATGAACATTAGAGCCTGTAAAGTTGCCGCTTAAGAATGCTTGAAATGGGAAAAGAGCCCATTAACAGCAAGATTAATAAAGTTCATGAAGGCTGCTATAAAGATGCTGAACACTCTGGCACCATTCAGCTAGTGGAGTGCTCCACTTGCACTTTCTTTTCTTTTACTACTGACTGGTGCTTTAACGGACTATACTGAACAATTTTAGTTACAATTTTAGTCAATCTGTTTGCCCTTTTTTATCTCTGGCACAGGAAGCCATTGATGTGAAATGTGAATTGGACTGAATTACTTTGGCACTTTGGATACTTTGAGGGATTCCTTTCCCCCCTGCATATAATTTGCACATCAATCTTTGAACAGAAAATAACAGGTCTTACACTATTGACCCGTAGTGCGGCTCCAAACTGATAAGCATTTGCACTTTAACAGCCTGAGAGGTGAGATGTTGGCCTTTAATATGATCTTGATGGAATTATTTAATAAGGCCATGACTCCATAAGGTACAAAGCACTGAGCTCCTTGCATTATGACCTTCAGTCTGCCTTTGAGTGTATTACAGATGTTAACATATATTTTATTCCTTGGTAATGAATACTCGTATTTTAATAATAGATCTGGGCTGCCACTGAAAAATATTTTTAATTTAGGCTTCAATGGTTCTATTAACTATTGCTGCTGTGATATATTTTAGCACAACTGAATTTTGTTTGTAATTCTTCCTCTGTTTTTTTATTTCGTGCGCTGTATAATGAATGGATGTCTTGCAATGATTTTAATTAATCGTGCAAATAACTAAACTTTCATAAATACATGAATGCATGCAAAGGAAACACTTGACTTTTAAAAAATTGCCTCGCAACACTACAGCTGTAACCGATGACCATATGTATCAACAGCGCACATCAACTAGCTATTGTTTACAAATCAAATTCTCTCCCTGGTGCTACGAAACACAATCCAAACCAACGAATATCCTGACATGCCCCTAAATATAATTTCAAACAATGCCTCATCGCAGGCCATAGAACCATGTATCATGGCCTAATGTCAATTGATTCAGTGGTAAACCTTACCAGTGCCATCACTGAGATGAGTCTAAACATCATAAGTGAGCTACTCACAGTCTGCAATGCATCTATCAAATAAAACATATTTGATTTATGCACAATCAAAACCTATATACTAGTATATCTTCTCTAAGAAGATTGTAAAAATACGTCAATATCTTCAAATCAGGGAATCTATAACAACTACCAAACCATAGTAAAAGAAGACACACAAATGCACTAGAATTTGCTCTCTAAATCAATAAAAAGCAATTTATAATATATCTTGCCTCATCGCTGCTTTATTTCCTATGGTCATGCACTGCACTAGCAAGAGAGCTATTGCTCAGATTGTGAAAAATCCCACTTAGTACTTAAAATCCTTTACGAAGTTAAAATATCTTCAATGGTAACAACATGTAGATTGTACCTGATTTGAGTTCCACAAAGTTGGATCCCTCTTTTGGAAGCGGTTTGTTAAACGTGAACTTCCCATTCGAAATGTTGTGATTGGAACTGACTTGTTTCCTGTGATAGTGTTTAAAGCAAGAATCCCATCTTCAAATGTAGCTCCACCCTTGTTTGATGGATGATTTTTTGATCTTCTAGTTCAAATTTAATATTTCAGACGAATCGAGTTCCATTATCAATATCCTTACAAGGTTTGTGACATGTCCTAAGTGATCTGTCCACTTGTGGACCAAGGGGATTTTCACCAGAGGAACCTAGTTCACACATCTTTTTTTTATCTCTCCTGAGTAGCTACTGCCCAATGCTCATTCCAACACTCCTGTTAACTAGTCATTTTGCATAGGTGTACAACTGTCTCTTGATTTATAGGACACCTAAACAGCCCTAGGGGCAGATTTACAAGCCCCTTGCGCTGCCAGTACGTCACTTTTTGTGACGCACTGGCAGCGCATTTCCCTGCCCCATATTTACAAGGACAGGAAAAGCCACCCTGCGGGGCTTTTCCTTTTCCTGTAAATATGGCCCCTTTACACGCAGCACTTTGCGTGAAAGGGGCGTTCCATGTGTGTTGCTGTGGGTGTTCCCACGCAACACCCATGGAACGAGACACATTTCCAGATTTACGAGGATTCCTAAACCTGGAAATGCGTCAGTATGCTACGCCGCCCTAGGGGTGGCGTAGCAAGGTGCAACAAGGAGAAATGTTTTCATTTATCCTCGTTTTTTTCCTCTTTCAATGCGTGCTGCATTCTACAGCACGCATTGAAAGAGGAAAATGCTTTTAGTGATTGTTTTTGTGCAGGAAGGTGCCCCTTCCTGCACAAAAACAATCTCCCCATGGCGCAGGCATCCTTGCACTATACTTTTTTTTAAAAATGGTTCATTGTCCTTTCCCTTCTTGAACACTGAGGAGTATCTTGTGAGTTATGAAAAACTCTACCCAGGTATGTAATGCAATATGGAGTTCCTAACTAATATAAAGTATTTTTCACACTAGAGAACATTTTTGCAGCACAATGGTATAGATAAAGTGTATGGGATTTACTATCTAAGTAATGAAATCTCACAGATGCTTTAGTAAAGACTGCATATGGAATACACATTTCTTAAATCAAAAGAATATAATCTAAATCCTTCCTCTAAAAGATACACAATATTTCTTTTGATTTGTTTGAAAAAACTGACACCTTGCAGGATTCTGATGTCAAAGTGTCTGACAAATTTCCAAAGGAGCTTCAAAGCAGAGTGATTAACACCATTTGTCATGAAGTTTTAATCCCATAACAACTACTCTGGATACCTGATCTCTGTAAAAAGAAAGGTTTGAACTGACAGCATCCTGATGTCACAGCAATGTGCTTTCTAGCACATTCCAACCAAGAAATCTCCTGTAGCCCTATTTTGTGCAGAATAGAATCTGGAGCCCAGGGTTCTATGCTTTTGTAAGAGCACTTTATTTGTCAAACAGCCACCGGAGTTTAGCTGTGTAGGAAGCGTCCCAAAGAGATCAAAAATCACAAACTCAAAAAACTGGTTTCAGAAAAGATTGAAAGCTTCCATACTATGAGAATGCTTCACTGGGATATGGACCCCATGAGCTCTTGATTACATGTTGATTCAGGTGTTGCATGTATGAACTGAACTTGAAATGTGATTGCCTATAAAACCAGGCCCCTTGCAAAATGTATGAAATATTACTTTTTCTATGGCTCAAAAACCAAACATAGTACTTAAATCTGTTTGGAAGTCTGCTATTTGTCATCCACAAGTACATTTTGGCAGGGAAAATTAAATTTGTTACTGTCAGCAGTAAGATTTTAGACCTTATGGATTTTAATGCACTTTTGGTTCATGGAAGAGAACACTGCTGTAGGCTGACATCTTACTTTGTGACCCACAAAATCACAAAAATATTACTTATTTCTCAATATTAAAACGTTTATGTATTTAACCATTTCATAAGTAACTGTACTGATATGTACATTTAATGTGTTACCAAAAAGAAAGGTATTAATTAGTAAACACCTTCAGATGTACTCTATCTAACCTGTGGTCTGATTTACTGTCAGAGCAGATATTCAAACATAGGGCATGCAGGGAAAGTGAAGGGCATGATTAAGGGTGTGATAAATTGCATCCATTTTGAGAAATTTAATGAAAAATATATAATTTTAGCTTACTGACTTCACGCTATTTCTAGCTATTCCAAATTTCAATTAGTGCAAGAAAGAGGATTATTAATTTGTGTGAATGAGAGTCCATCACAAGGAGTAAAGCCACAAACATCGTAAGGTAAAACACTTTCAGTAATGTTAGACTGGTTTTTACCCTCCGGTAGCTAGACCAGACCAGACAGGGTTAACTTAGGTGAATGTTGAAAAATCAAACACAACACAATAAAAATCTTACAGCCGATTTAGAAAGCTAGAAAACTTTGTAATGAGTAAAATGACATAAAAACTACAAAAATCCAATTTGGAGAATCAGAGGTATGAAAGTTTAAAGACTTAAGGCAAGAAGTGCCTAGAAAAACTAAAGTGCTAATCAGTAGTTACTGTTCGTGGTTCACTAGGACCTACATGCAATTTCAGGCTTATAGCAATTGACCACAGATCATATGCACCAAGTGGGTTAATCCCAGTCAAAGATATTATCTTCTGACTTAGCCTGTGAAATGAAAGTCAATTTCCTCCAGCATGCCAAGGTTACAGTCTGTATCCACCAAAGTCCCCTCGAAGATAGCGCGACACTGAACGAGATCCTGCTGAAGCTGTTGGTTCTGGCAGGAAAAGCTCTGAGTGGGAGAATTTTAAATATCTTGACTGCCAAAGTCCTCCTGTTGGGTGGATACTTTCCATCCCTTTTTGTCAGTCAAGATTTTTACCTTTGGACTTAGTCTTTTTTTAGCTCAAAATGTTCCAGTGGGACAGGTCTGGATCGCTATCTGAAGAAATCTTCATGAAATCAGCCACTGTTGCTGCAAAGTCCCACCAAAGCTCTGGAGGCCTTGGAAGTCCACAAATGTTTTAAGTCCCAAATGTGCAAAGTTTCTGAAGCATCTTCTAATGGTCACTTCCAAAGCTCCCATGACCTCAGAAATAACACTTAAGGGGAGAGGACTCAGTTCACTGGGGGCCAGCAGTAGGGTCTAGCCCAGTTCCAGTTGCTGCTAGTTAACTGTGCACTTCAGAAAAGAAGGCCTCTTGTGGCAATAAGACACAATTCTATGAAGCCGGACAGGAGGTTAACCCACTGACCCTTGGAGTCCACTTCCTAGTCCCTGGTACAAGTAGGAGCAGGTCCAGCCCTTCCGGTCTCCACATAGGTCCCAAACAACAGGTTCAGTCATCTCCTGTGCTTGTGTAGGCCCAGTCAGTGTTCTAAGGATCTGTGGGTGAGGTCCCAACTTTGTAGGTTTCTCTAGCCAGTGGGTGAGAGGTATTCCTGGACACTCCCTAACCAATGGGGAAAACGTTCCAGGGGCAACTCTTTCTACGTTTGCAGCACTTCCTATTTGCCCTACTGAAAACTCTCCCACCAGGCTCTATTCTGAGGCACATTCAATATAGCAGAATCTTTCTGCCCCTGAAAGGAGCCTGTGCCAGAACCAGGGGTGTGTTTAGTAAAATGAGCAGTCCCTCTCTCTGCAGGCACACCAAACTGGTTTTAAGTCCAGCTCCCCCTCTCACTGGACTGGTACCAAGCTGGCTACAGAGAGCCTGCATAGCAAAAGATTATTTTCCCCGGGTCTGGCTATGCATACATTTAAAAAGACAGGTCTAACTGTTGTCCCTTTCAAGTTGATGAAGTTCTTACTGTCTTTCCTGAGCTAATATTTTTCACATGCCTCACATCCATGTCTTACTTTGGAAAGGCCTCAGACATTGTTCCTTCCCGCAGAGCAATGCTCACACCCAATTAAAGGTAAGCACTGGCAGGGCCAACTGCCAGCAGACTAATGCCGAATAGCCTACTCAAGACTCAGGCAAGTAAAGTGTAACTTTGTAAAAGTCAGTTTTCCTAAATATTTATTAAAACCTAACTTCACCATTGAATCAAATGTTTAAAAACAGTATGAATTATTCCAGTAGCTTGCCCCAAACTGAGATAGCAGGGTTATGATGGTATTGTGAACACTAGTTTTTGTCAAGGTACAGCAACAGATCTTTATTGTGAAATAGATTTTGGGGGCTAGTCAGTGTAGGTATATGCCAACATTAAATTCATGCATGTACCACTTTTAAATACTTGGAACCCTACCTTGTGGACTACAAGGCTTACTTAGGAGTTTTCAGTCGAAAAGGGATCATTTTGCCCGCAGATTTAAAAGCTGCTCGAGTCAGGCTACACAGTTAGGCCTTTGTCAGCTGAGTGGATGGCACAACATATGCTGCAGTCCACAGATGACTGTTAACCTTTCCTTGATATTGGAGTATTTCGTGTTCTATGTACCTTGGCCTTACTGGAAAGTTAAATATCCCAGTTAGGACTTACCCAATTTAACAATGTTTCAGATGTCAGAGCACATACACTTGGGACTGTACAGCAGTTCCCCATTGTGCAGAATTTAAAAACCAGCAGCACCAGGTCAAAAAACAGGGTGACCACACAAAAAGAGGCACCTTCTCACACTTAGGTTATGGTGCAACCAACATTCCTATAGACTCACTATAAAAGTATAGGTGATCTTAGTTCAGCAATCCAAAATACTCTGTAAACAAAGGACCATCCCACACAAGCATCCACAGACCTCCCACAGGGAAGACTCCCAGAGCCCCTGTATGCATGACACAATACTTTGTCCACATAAAGCAATGACCCCTTTAACATGACACAACAAAGGCATCTCTATGCTTTGGGACCACTTACCAAAGGTAGTACTCTGCAACCAGGAGCATCCATTCTACATATTTATGACCCTTTATCTCACACAAAGCCCCAACACAAGGAATATCCCCTCACCAACATATTGAACTCCTAAGGAGGTGAATCCAGCACATAGAAACCACAACACATATACACTGCCAAAATATGCAATTAAATGAACCCTACAAATGAGCCCTCCACACTCGGGGAACCCATTCCTAAGGACAATCTACACTAAAGAAACTTCTGCAAGCATGCAAATAAACTGTCCTAAAGAGAGAAGCTTTTGTAAACCCTCACAATACACACACAGCTGTTTCCCCCACACATTTACAGACACAGAGAAGAAAAGACAGTGTGAGGACTTGCTATTATTATGTAAGATGTGTGACCCTCTTTCTCTACAAAGAACAATCAAAAGCCCACTATTCATCTGCAACCATTCCTTTGTGATGAATGGAAAGGCTTCCAGTCTCTTACACCTAGTGTTTCTCAAAACACATTAAGAAAGTGCTCACATTCATCGTACCATTACCCTCAAGCCAAAATACCCAAGTTATCTCAATCACATCGCTCTCTCCTAAACCCCTCAATGTCAAAATGGTGTGTATGATAATGAACTGGCTGCTAACACATAAAGAAAGAGAGTGTCCTATCTACCTGCTGAAAAAAGTGATAAGCTAAACGCTATAGTCAATGGTCAGGGTGTCGAGTTTTATTTCTGAGACTCTTGTGACCACCTTCTAAACATTGCTTTAATCTTGTGGTTCCCAAACTTTCATGACCACATTTTTAGAACGACAAATGTTCGCGACTCACCTAGCTTTGATGGGTACGAGGCAGGTGATTTTTTAATGTAATGAACGCTCTTGTGTGGTAGCGCACTGTCATTTAAAGACTGCGCATTTTCCATTGAAGTGGCCACTACATTGGCACACACATACAGTTTTACTGATAAAACTATATTCCAAACAAATGATAATGTGTGGAAATCTAGTTTCAGTGAATATTTATCATTTGTGCACCACCAAGTAAAGTGTCTTAATTGTTTTGATCCTATTAAAATCTTTTTTTCATCAAACTTCAGAATTGCAAAAAAGTCCTTCATTTTTGCTTTCTGAACTTCTGAACGTGTACAGTTCTTTGACATGTATTCATATTTTGTTGTGTGTTGCAAAAAAATGACATCCTACTGCCTTTCCTTTCACACACCTGTACCTCAGCAAGATTGTCACATAATTCACTTTACTTTTTTTCTCTGACATCAAAGTGAGAGGAGTTTATGAACCCCAATCTCCACGCTTAAAAAAGCAGCGATTTGCCAGAAGACGTAGCCTGACATTTGACCTCTGTCTTTTGAAGTGCAGCAAATTTGTCAAGATAAATACAGAATTTAAAGGCATCTTTATTTATTGCTTGGACTTTAAGGACCCACCAAAAATTGGCTCATGACTGACCCAGTTTGAGAATCACTCCTTTAATCCCATCAGCATCAAAAAGGATACTCCTGCCACAGAAATATATTACAGGAAATCTTTTGGGTGGTGCTGGAAACATGTAGATTTTTTTACATTACTAATCACTATGCTCATCTTTTATAGGTCTGTCGCTAGCCAAGACATTTTCTTTTTTTTAAAATTATGGGTATAATATATTTACTTAAAAGGGCTTTCAGCCACTTCTCTTCATCCATTGGACTGTTGTTGTGTCACTCACATTTTGCTTCTGTCCACTGCAGGATGCGGAAATAGGCCAGCCTACTGCAGTCACTGGTTAACTTTAATTTGACTGCATTTTGCCTTCTCACAATAAATACATCTTCTCACAAGGTAGCTATTTTTAGTGCCAGTGTTTTTGTTTTTACTTTGCACTTACTTTAGTGTTGCCTTTTTATTTAGAGTCTAAGGTGAAAATAGGATGTGAGCACAGGCCCTATTCCATGCTTTATCAGTTCCTATTTACTGCCAGTGCTTTTGTAAATTCCTTTCAAAGGGCCTGACTGCTGCTAATTCACATCATAACAGATAGTGTGGAGTTGCATCCATTTGAAACTTTTCGGTATTAAGTTGTTCTCTTTTTACTCTGTACACAAATCAAAATCTTTGTTATTCATGTGAATTTAAAAGCGGACAATTCATCAGAACACATTTATTCTGGACTCACTTTCACCAATGGTTCTTGCCCATGAAGAAAATCAGCCTTTACAGTGTTTAATTTGCAGCACTTGTAACACTTTTTTTTTTATAATGTATTTCCTTATTTTCTTCTTTGTTTCTTTAATTCTTTATTGCTTTGTTTTTCTTTCTTTCTCTCTCTTTCTTTTCTCCTTCATTCTTCCTTTTCTTCTTTTTCGTCCATTCTTTCCCTCTTTCTTTCTTTCTTTCTTGCTTTCCTTAATTCTTTACAACTTTCTTGTTTTCTTCCCTTCCTTCTTTCTTTCTGTCTTTTTATCCTCCTTTCCTTTCATCCTTCCTACCTTCTTTCTCTCCTTCTTACTTGCTTTCCTTCCTTCCTTCTTTCTTGCTCTCTTCCTCCTTCCTTCTTTTTCTTTCTTTCTTTTCTTCCATCTTTTTCTTTCTATCCTTTTTTCCTTCCCTCTTTCTTTACTTTTTTCTTTCTTCCCTCCTGTCTTTCTTTTTTAGTCTTTCTATCATTGTTTCCTTCTTTCTTTCATGCCTTTTTCTTTCCTTTCTTTTTTCATTCATTCTTTCTTTCCTTCCATTCTTTGTTCTTTCTTTATTTTTTTGTTTCTTTCTTTGTTTCTTTCCTGTTTCTTTCCTTCCTTTCTCTTTTTTATATTTCCTTTCCTTCTGCCTTTTTCCCTTTCTTTTCTTCTTTGTTTCCTTCTTTATTTTCCCTCCCCATAGGCAAGAGTCTGGCAGCCTTATTCTTTCCTTTCTTTTTTCATTCATTCTTTCTTTCCTTCCATTCTTTGTTCTTTCTTTATTTTTTTGTTTCTTTCTTTGTTTCTTGCCAGTTTCTTTCCTTCCTTTCTCTTTTTTTATATTTCCTTTCCTTCTGCCTTTTTCCCTTTCTTTTCTTCTTTGTTTCCTTCTTTTTTTTCCCTCCCCATAGGCATGAGTCTGGCAGCCAATGGGAGAAAGACTGGCTTATTTAGGTCTGTGTTAGTCAACACCTTTTGGTTTTACTAAAACTATCTGTATGACATAGTTACTTATAGGGATTTTCAGCTACACTTCATCTGTTTGTCTGTGGTTGTGTCATTCACATTTTTCTCCAACCCACTCGAACATGCATTAAGGGGCAATGTGTCACTTTACTTCAGCCATTGGCTGACTTCACTATGAGTTACGTCATACAGCCCTTCAACAAGGAGCACATCCACGCACAAAGTATTTCCTTTCATTTTCAGGGAGTACTATGGTAATATGTGCTTTTTTGAGACCAAAAATATTTTTATCTTTAGTCAATGTTTTATTTTTAGATTGACAAACACCCTGCAGCTTCCCAAACAATAATGTTTTGCAAAAACCATGACAAAACAAGAATTGCCAAAAGGCTGGCGGACAACACCCGACCTATTGGCTTTGCCAATGCTTGTTTTGCAAATCGAAATAAAGACCTCAAGAGAGACTTGCGAAACAAATTCACCCAAAATATATGCTTCCAAAGTAAAACCTTTGCACATTTCTGTCACCAGTTATGACACAATTTTGAAAGTAGCCCACATGGCACCACAAATGTCCTTTTTATTTAAATGCTTGGAGCTTGGTGGCTATGAGTATCATTTCCTATCTAGAAAACTTTCACATGATTGCTTCACTTTACCTGAAACCTATATGTCTTCTGGACATTACTTCAAGCTAATCTTTTTCTGTTTAACCTTCATTTTTTCTGTTGCTCTCTTCCTGCAACTGTATTTTTACTTATTGGTAGTTTAGGTTTTCCTACACTGTGGACAATGAAATAGATGTGCTGAATATTACTGAGTGGAACTGGGGAAAGTGGGACTACCATCAGGGAATGATAAGTCATTTTGTTAACTTCTGTTTAGTTCAGTTTACGCCCCTTCCATCCTACCTTTCTCTGCCCCTTAATCTCACCATGAAACAACAGCTAATGGGCTTGTGCTTCGGTTTACTCCTATTGGTATGCGCAGAGCAACCTGGAAGAGAAGGACAGGTGATGGCGCCTCTGTGCTAAGGTAGAGGAATCACTGAACCATGCGCTTTGCATCTGCGAGGGGCTGATCCAGCTAAGGACGTTTTGACTTCGACCACTTTGGCACATCTTGAATGTCCGGACCTGTCGAGGAGACATAGAGGTGTGTTTGAGAGGGGAATCTGTACAATTGGCTGACCGCTTTATGAAATTTATGAAGTCTGCAGTAGCACTGCTGTCTTCTTGACAATTACAAGAGACTATTTATGGGCAGAACCTTAACTCATAATGCTGAACTAGCCATTGAAGAGAAAACTGACTCACTAACTCCTCTTTCCACACTCGGACCAAAATAGAGACAGACGGGGTGAAATGGAGAATTCTGGAGTTTGGGGGGAATCAGCACTTCCTGGCTTCCTCCCGAACCATTTGATTTTAATATATCACTTGCTTCATTATTGCTCTTATTTATTTATGTGTTATTTTTATTGTAGTTGTTTTTAATATGCAAGGGTTTTTAGATTGTAATGATTTTAAGTAATCGTGCAATAAATCAATACATCTAATCTAATCAGGTTTTGTTCCATTGTTTTGAATTGCAAACTTCTGCCATTGACATGGCTTCAAAATAGTATTATGAGTTACCCGGAAGTGTGAGCAAATTGAGTTTCTGATGTAAAAATGAGGAAAAGATTAGAAATCTTTCAATTACTCAAAATTGCAAAAGAACAGATGAAGTGGAAACAACCAAGTTAGTCTGTGGTTACTTTAAATGTTTTATTTTGAAATTGTTCTACTAACAACAGCCATCATTTGGGACATGGTGTAATGAATTCCTATGGCATAATTTTTCACCACTGCAACAAAAACGCATTTGTAACTTGTTTATGGAATTAATGAAACCTATCCATGTTATTTCTGACTAGTTTTGGGTATGCAAGAAGTAATTGAATCAGACGTGACGTGAGCACTGAATGTTTAAAAGCATGCAAGATCATGTATATGTAAAGCAAATTATGTTACACTTTGAAGATCTGGTGTGCAATAATAAATGCAATGGAGATTCAAGATGGAAGTAACATAGCAGAAGTGGTTGTGTGAAGCATCAAGAAATACAAAATTGCAGGGCTGTGTTACCCTGGGGTGGCGTGAGGTGGGGGATTGGCTGACTGAAGCAGCATTTGGAAACCAATGGTCGTTCAGAGTGTTTTGCGTAACTCAATTTGTTCTAAAACTGCACAAGTAATAACTATTGATGTATGCTAACATGCGTACTCAGGGCTATTATCTTTTCTATATTCTCAAAACAAGAGTAAGGGCCCGATTACGAGTTTGGTCTTACCACCAAACTACCAACTGAATAGTGGCTACTGGATTGCCACAAATACAGCACACCTTGTGTTCATTGGCCAACTGGAGACACCTGCATAGCACACCATAAAACACACCCCATTTCAGAAAATGAATGAATCAATCAATGTTATCTTTATTCAGATAAAAACATATCCATAAAAGAGGCGAACACATCCAATATATAAATACATATACAATCATAAAATCTTAAAAACAAACACATGATTCTTCAGTAAAGTGCAAGCTATAAAGTGCGAATTATAAAGTGTTAATTGAAGTGCGGGCTCTAACTGCAGTTTTCGAAAAGGTGCCCACGCAAATTGTTATCTCATCCTCACCCAGTGCGAGCAGGGTGTTGTAGGCATCTCTATATTCAATATATGATCTTTTTTGGATTCAATATATTGTTCATAGAACTTACAAAAAAGTAAGAAATGTAGCAGGGTTTGGCCCGAGTGCCTGTTACATGGGCAAGGATTCGCTTGAAAGCCCCGGGGGAAGCATAGTAGATACTTGACAGTGCCAGCTCTTAAGCGGAACAGAAGACCATGCTCCCATCGATCCATAGGTTTAGTCAGGCAGCTGGCCAGGTGTCGATCGTTCTCAATATTCAGGTACACAGCTATGCTAGATTTACTGGACTCCTTGGCCAATCTATCCTCGTTATAACGCCTATTCAGGGCCGCCCGCAACTCTTTTTTATTTACAGTGTCTAAATTGTTGGGTTTGTCGAAAACAATTCCATAACTAATCCTGCGTAGACTGGATCTCACCTATGCTAGCCATGGGATTTCCATGCCTTTCTCTCATTTAAGACAGTCAACAAATTATCACCAATCTCCCGCCTATGGAATTAAAAGGTGTAGTAGCATTGATGGACAAAGTGAAGTCTGGTTCGCCTCTAGACCCAGCCCAACTGCATATCCTCAAAACAGTTACACCTGTCATTCTTCGTACCTTAACGAAGGTCATGAACCAGTCCTTGGAGATGGGCATGGTCCCAGCCTCATGGAAACACGCTATTATTAAACCCCTGTTAAAAAAAGCTAACGCGGATACATCTCAACTTTGTAATTACCGCCCCATCTCCTTGCTGCCGTTTGTGGGCAAGCTATTGGAAAAGCATGTCAACAGATCATTGTCGGAATTCCTAGAAAATAACCAATGCCTCCACCCCACTCAGATGGGTTTCAGGGCACAACACAGTACAGAATCTGCTCTGGTGGTGGTGGTGGTGGAGGAACTTAGAATATTGTTAGATGAGGGAAAATCAGCTGCCTTGCTCCACTTGGACCTGAGTGCAGCCTTCGACACTGTAGACCATCATATATTACGGAGGAGACTCTCAGCCATCGGGGTACAAGGTACCATGCTCAAGTGGTTGACATCTTTCTTTGAGGGTAGAAAATTGCAAGTATTGGAGAATACCACTCTCCCCAAAACTATGTCATCAAGGTGTGGTGTGCCACAGGGTTCCTCATTAAGCCCTACACTATTCAACGTATATATGGAACCACTTGCTAAGATTGTCCAAGAGTTCAACATTTCCATGACGTCCTATGCGGACAACACTCAGCTGGTGATCTCCTTGGACCCAAAAAATAGCGAGGACGAGGAGAGACTACCATCTTGTATGGAAAAAGTCAAGGAGTGGATGACAAAAAGCTGTTTAAAATTAAACGGGGACAAAACAGAGTTAATGATCCTCAGGAACAAGGAAATTCCCAGGCCCCCCATAAGCTGACCTGCAAGCCTGGGCAGCCCACCCATACCTAAAGAAATAATTAAGAATCTAGGTTTCTGGCTAGAAAAGGATCTTTCCATGTTGACACAGGCTAAGAAAGTCGCAGCTACCTGTTTTGGACTACTTAGAAGTCTCCGAAAAATCCTAGACAGGATCCTTATACAGCTCAGGAAGACAGTAGTCCATTCCTTGGTTACCTCGCGGCTGAATTATGGAAACTCATTATTTCTGGGGGCACCAAGATATGTGACCCACAGACTGCAGGTGGTCCAGAACGCTGCAGCAAGGCTGCTGTGCATTGTGCAGACGCGGGAGTCGGTAAAAAAGCACCTAAAGGGGCTACATTGGCTCCCAGTAGAGGCCAGAATCAAATTCAAGACCCTGGTCATGACCCACAGAGTTTTACATAATAGGGGTCCCAGGAAAATTAAGAGTCTAGTATCCCCTTACATTCCAAACAGGCATTTGCGTTCAAGCTCTAAGGAACTTCTAAAATCAACAAAGGCCAGGAGGGAGAGGTGGGGAGGAAGATCCTTCTCCCACCTTGCTCCCAAACTCTGGAACTCTTTACCACGGGAATATCGGATACTGGACAAGGAATTGCAGTTCTGCAAAGCAATTAAAACATGGCTGTTCAAGGATTATCTTTAATGCTGATCCTACGTTAACCAACTATGTGTCTCTTAGCGCTGGGAAGCCTTAGGGCAGCCATGTGCTCAATAAATCCTAAATAATAATAAAATAATAATAATATCTCTAGTAAGAGACGCTGCCTTATTTTTCCATATGGTTAACCAAAATAAAGCAGGGCACACTCTGATATAATCTTCGACATAATGTAGCTTCAGTTCGCTATGACACACAAATTGAGGAGAAGAGATTGGAGCGCCCAAAAGCTTACGTCAGAACCTATTCTCCTCATACTGAATATTATCACATTTGGCAATACCCCAAACCTCTGCACCATAGGTTGCTATAGGTGTGCACTGAGTTAATTTTTTTTTTAAATAGGTAAAATGGCCCCCCTCCTAGGTTGGGGCAAACTAAGTACTGTGTTAACTGACCTAGAAAACATGGTCCTGCAATATGCAGTGTGGTCTGTCCACAGACCATTAGAAGCAAAAACCAAATCCAGGTAAGAGAAAGTGCTTGTGCTCAGTAAACTCTGATCACCAGCATGGAGGGCATTCAACGCTTGCTTCCGTGGTCCACAGGCCATTATAAAAGATTTTTTTAAATTAGTGCACAAATCTTAGGAGGCCATAAAATCGTCAAAACCTCATACTAAAAGGCACAGGGCTTTGAGGGTGCGGCCCATTAGGACGGCATCATCAGCATATAATAAGGATGGGAGTATAAACCCATTAATTCTTGGCAGATCATTAGTAAGCATCACTAAAAACGTATGTAAGTTATTAATATACACAATAAAAAGCAATGGGGCCAGAACACGACCCTGCCTTACCCCTCTAAAAACGCCAATATCATTGGAAACTTCCCCTTGTCTGTTAATTCTGATCCTGGCTTTCATGCTTCGGTTTAAATAAGCTAAAAACTGCACTAATGTCTCGTCCATTCCAGTTTCCATCATGATTGACCCTAACCGCGATCGGTGAGCAAAATCAAATGCAGAGGTCAGATCCATAAACGCCAGGTATATTGGTGAGCGCTGGGCGATTGTATATTTCCCAATTATTAGGTTTCAATTAAGGCACTGTTCTATTGTGCCCACCTTATTTCTAAAACCCAGTTGGCAGGGGTGCAGAATAAAGTTCTCCTCTGCCCAATTTTTGATCTTATTGTATAGAACCCTACCCAGTATTTTCAGCGTTGTATCTATGGGGGAAATGGGCCTGTAGCAACTTGGTTGAGAGCGGTCACCCTTTTTAAAAATTGGTACAATAACCGACGTCAACCATGTGCTTGGTAGTGAGAAGCTGGCTAAATTATTAAAAACATTGAGAAGGAGAGGGACCCAGATGTCTGGTTTGTGTTTAATGAGGTCAATAGGCAGCCCTTCTGGTCCCGGGGCCTTATTGCCTATGCTCTGGGTTATAGCTTCCTCCATTTTAAGGAGAGATATTACAACTCCCTTAGGGTTTGGCAACTCAGGTGTTTCCTTATCTTTGGATGGGGCTGTATATATTGCTGAAAAATACCTCCCAAGCCTCACTAGTTTTATTGCAACTTATCGGTGAAAGAACTTGGCACACCACCCGCATTTCTTTTATGGAAGCCCAAAAAAGTTTGCCATTCTTCAGGCATGTGGTATTAGCAAGCGAATCCCATCGAGAAACCAATATCTCTTCCCTACTTAGTGAAATCACTGACATATTTCTTCCTAAACATTTGTACTGTCTGCGGACACCTTGGGTTCGCCGTAAGGACCCTACGTAACTGTTGGTTTACTACTGAGCATTTATGATTAAAGCATCTAGGAGTGCAAGATAAGGGCTGAATAGGTTTCATTAGTTCAGGCCTGATGATCAAACAAAGATTATTAAATGCAATAACCACATCAGGTTTGGGTTCAGCCACTGTCAGACAAACCTCAAACAGTGCAAGATTCTCCCTTACCACTTTGTTAAATAATGGCTCGTGGTCAACCCCTCGCCATACTAATCAGATATTATCTGTGAAAGGTTCCAAATTCCTTGCGCCACACTCAATTTTGTACTCAGGCTTCGGCGAGAATTTAAAAGCCACTTCTATTGGATTATGGTCACCATATAGTGTCGCAACGCCTTTGCGATACAATAAGAAATCCTCTACGTTAGGGGAGATACCAATATAATCAATTGTAGTGGCACAGCCCCTTCCTCTAAACCTCGGGAGCAGTATATCATTATTAGCAGTGGCGGCAATATCCATAACATTACTCAGATTATGAGTTATCAAATGTTCCAGCAGCTCTGCACCCCTATTACAAGTTGGAGCTCTGCTGGAGTTACTAAAACGAGAATCCATGCCTGCCAATTTGGGGTTAAAATTACCTCCCAGACAGATACCAGCTGTATTAGCAAAATCTTTCAAGTTCCTTATGGCAGTAATATAGTTAAAAAGAATAATAAAATTAGTATTGGGTTTGTTGTGAAAATCATTATTATAATAATTTAGCAAATATAGGGTCATACCTCTTTTATATCTTAAAACTTGGAAATTATCACTATGGGTAGGTATAATCTTAGTGAAGCCCACTGCAGTGATGTTCACCCATATTGCTAAGCCACCAGTGGGTCTTCCCATTTTAAGTAGTGAGGCAAGAATGTTATAACACTCAAACCCTTCAAGATAGATAGTTTTGGTGGCCCAGGTTTCCTGAAACATTAAGATGTCATGTTGCCTAATTGTCTGGAGCCAATCATCTAAGATTATCTTTGATTGTAAGCCAACCACATTCCAACTTAGTGATCAAATACGATGTCGTTCGGAAAGCATTCCGAACTAATCGGTTTTGGAATGATTTCCGAACGAATCGGGGAGTCCGACCGATTACGATGGTTCCAAACACCGTTCGGTTGGACTCCCATTGACTTCAATGGGAGCATGTGTTCCAACCTACTACACAGGCTCTCATTGAAGAAAGGGGTGCTTGTGGATAATGGTGCACCCTGTGGCGGGCACCCCATGGTGCCTGCCACACTGTGCATGCATGGAAAGGGGGGATTCATGGCTACCCATATGGGCCCCGTTCGGAGGCCCCCGGGTGAAGGGGGGCCTGCTACGGGCCCCCAAAGTCAGATTCGACAGCCGATCCATTTCGGAACAACCAAATCAGAAAGGCTGTCCAAATTGGACATCGTAATCGCTCGGTCAGAACCGCGGTCCATAGACCTGTACGAGTCATCTCCGACCGACTCGGTTACTCCGAATGCCATTCGGAACTGAGTCGGAACCGAGTCGGAAAGTACGAACAGTTTCCAACCATCTTAATCGGTCGTTCGGAAAAGTGGCCGAGCCGGTTGGAAAGGCGGTTTCCGAATCGGATTTGGACGAACCGAATGCCATTCGGAGCCTTTCCGAACGACATCGTAATCGACCCCTTAGTATTTTTATAACCTGGCTATCATATGCCGAGGCCCCTGCTATGACCGTTAAGGGATGCACCAGGGTTGTGTGTGGCGAACGTGCAAGTAGTAATTCTTTGCCACTCCACAGCTCCAGAGCATTTGTGAGGTAAATCTAGGGCAGAGAAGGCAGGCTATTTTTTTCAACACTTGTCACTCTCCACACACTTTTCCTGCTCTTTTACTTTTTCTCCTGGGTGTAATTAGTTGTTGTACTGTTAGTTCATTTTTTGAATCCAAGGTTTTCTGAGCAAGAGTTGTCAGGCATGGTGGATGAAGTCATTAGAATAGAGCCATATCTGTTTGGAGCCCAAGTCCAAAATACTAGAAAATGAAAATGTGGGACAGAGCAATCCACAAAGTGAATGCTGTAGCTACCATACCATGCACACAGGGGGAGATTATGAAGAGGCGGAATGACCTGAAGACAAAGATGCGTAACCTGGCCTCCAAGCAACACCTGGAGGCCCAGAGGGCTGGCGATGGTCTTCCCCGCATACCTGTACATTTTTTCCCCTGGGAGGAGAAGGTCTTGCCCATCCTACACACTGAAGATTTGCATGGAATACCTGGAGGAGCAGAGTCTGGTAAGTTACAATTTACAAACTCACATGAAACCTAAATCCCCTGTTTGTTCGCAAACCAGATCTTAACAATGTGATTTCCACATATTTCCCTAACATCCAATCAGCAAAGTATCGGCATCAGGGATGTGAAAATGTCTGTGTGAATGTTTAGTATTGTATATAGAGTTTGTTGTATCAATATCCACACCATGGCATATGATGGAATGATGTCCCCTGATGCATCTTATCTGCCCAAATGTAAACGTATGGGCCATACCAATAGCATAATGTCAACAGGTATGTCACACTAACCAGCTACATAGTGTAGACAAATTGGGTTAGAAATGACTACAACTACCAGGGTGCTTTGTTTCAATTACACAAAACAAGATTAAAATGGGTTATTGCAGATTGTTACATGCCTCACAAATAACAACTGAACTTCAATTCTCATGGAGTGAGCAATCTACATCCAAAGCCCTCCTCAGAGAAAGCCATGAGTACAAATTAAAATATTTTAAAAGTGACAGGTGACTCTTTGACTCTGCACTGCTCACATGACCACTAATGGCAAAGACACAACCAAATTGTGTCATCTATTGTTGAGGCCTTGGAATGGTTACATTTACATGCCACATCTCCACTCTGTTGGATAGAATGGTTTATAGATGTCATGTAAACTTACTAATCTAACTGGCTACAACTCAGGACATGGTATGAGCTGCATATCAGAAGTACATGTGTAAGGAATCTGAAAATGTCTGCTTAACGTGCATTACTACTGAAATTTATCAACACATTAATCTTGCCCTATTAGTTTTCTCCTTCTAGGTTTTACTGACTGTGTCACAAGATTTGGAGGTCGAAATCACACTTCTAACAATAACAATGCTTTGTCCATTTCCCAACCGGTCTATCTGCCAGAACAAGTGACCACAGCTCTGCCGCTAAAGAGACCCACACTGCAACCTAGCAGCAAGCCAAGAGTGATGAGGACAGTCCTGGACATCTTGACATGGACAAGGGTGCTGGTCCATCTGGTCAGGCTGGGAAAACGGCAACAGTGAATGTCACTAGGACCACAACACCTCTCCCCTCGGCTGCAACAACTCAGCCACCAGTAGTCCCTCCAACCTGTGTACCTACCACAGTGTCTACCATCATTTGCACCCCAGTCCTGGCTACTGATGTCACTGTCACCAACCCTGCAACAGAAAAGCCAGGATCCAGTGGGGTGTCCCAACTTGTGCAAAGGGCACAGGTTTGTGGGGGTAGGGCTCATGGGAGGGTATCTGTGGGTCTGTGGCGTGAGGCCACTGGGGGGACCACTCACACCCTGTCTAACATCGACCACGTCTTAGGAGCATACCATCAGTCCCAAAACAAGATGGACCAGGTACTCACTGAGATCAGAGGTGCAGAGGGACATACACACGGAGTTGGCAGCCCACAACACTAACATGGGCTCACTCATTGGGGTGCTGCTAGACATTAACACAACTCTGGCCAGGGCTTTGCCACCATGATCCATCTTTTCCTGTGGTGCCCCACCATCAGGACCCTCAACATCTGCTGCAGCCACAGGAAGGGATGTCCTGACAGAGGAAGAGCCAACAGCAGACACCCCAGGCCCTGCACCTGTGGATCCCCCGCACTGGCAAGCCGGGACATCCACACAAATTTCCAGTCTGTTTGGATGGCAAGACCAATACCACGCCTAGCAAGAAACATCAGACGTATTTTCCCCCAGTGTGTGACACACATTCACTTTGTGGACTATTTCTGGAACCAGTGCCGTTTCTGATGGCAGTAGTATCTTGAACATTGGACTCCAAACAATTTGGCATCTATAACTATGGTTTCATCCCCCATGACTCACTCCTCCACTTTTTGGTTTCCCCGTTTTGTTTTTTCACAATGTTTATTTCTACTTTTTCACTTAAATTAATGCACTAGTCTGGAACTTATTGACTGCTGTAGTAGGTTTCAAATCTAGAACACCATATATGTGCTCCCATCTGAACTTAGCGTCACAACTTCTGCTTGTGTAAGAAAGGATACTTTGCATGAACACAATGTTTAGCTCGGGTTAACAGCCATGTGTCAACAAAACATGCAAACAAATGTGTTGTCAAATACCATCTTTAATCCTTTTTTAAAAAAAGAGCTGTCATGATGTCAGTTACAAACCTTATCAAACATTACACCAATAGTCTGTGCAAGTGAACACATTTAAAGTCCCAGACCACACCTACACGGAAGAGAGGGATACATCTAACAGATTACAATTGATTAGGCCATATACCATTGATCAATGTCATCAGCTGGACCTATATAACCTACCTCACAGAAGGAATCCCACATCAATTACACCAATAGACAAACACATGGCAGTACTACACTTTTGATATCAAACCATCATTCTAATACACTGTCCACTATCTGGTGTAATGTCACCACCAAATGTCCATGGTGTGCCACTAGAGGTATGTCCCACAATGATAAGACACATCAACAGCTGCATACATGTTACCCACAATGAGGATTTAGGCAATGTGAAGGAAGCTTTGCATGAATGGGCTCCACCACCACATGTAGTTGGAGTTTATGATGACACACATATTGCATCAAGCCCAACACATGACAAGGAACAAGTCCAATGGATTCCTCATCCCATCCAATCACTGTGCAAGCTGTCTTGGTTCAGGATTTGTACACCCAAAGTCTGTGTGTGTCCATCCCTGGAACAAGCCATGTCACCCTTGTACTTCCAAACAGCAACATAGGCCGCAGATGTCACAACTCTGAAATATTCAAATGAAGTTAAAAAGGTGAAGGTGCCTACAACAGAACATCACATAAAGAATACATTACAAACCATACATATACAATAATTCACATAGTCAGTATCTGGAGAACACCGTCTTGGCAGAAAAATCTGAATTAAACAATGCTACAGAAACTAAAGTCCCATGTGTCAAAACCTTGTTTAAATACACCTTTGCCTACTACCTCCCCAAGCTTGCCTTTTCTTTCATTTTAGCTTTGACATACTTATCTCATCATCACAACAAGAGGTGCTGTAACTGTCACAGTAATGTAAGGTCAAGAAATACTTACACTCAAGAGAAGTTGTTGTTGAGATCCTCACTCAAGTCCCCTTCTTCTTCTTCACCAATATCATCTTCATTTGGCATTTCATGGTTCTCACCCATTGGCTCGCCAAGGTCTCTATCCTCTGTGATGTAAGGGATGTTCCTTTGTAGGGCGATGTTGTGGAGAATGCAGCAGGCCACTGCAATTTGGAAGACCTTTCTGGGTGAGTAGAGGCGGGCTCCACCTGTCCTGTCCAGACATCTAAATCTGGCCTTCAGAAGCCAAAATGCCCACTCCACTGTCTGCTGTGTTCTTCCATGGGCCTCATTGAAGCAGACTTCCCCTGGCATTGTTGAATTCCTCAGCGGTGTCAACAACCATAGTTGGTTGGGATACGCTGAGTCGCCTATATGGAAGTCAAACATAAGTGCAACAATGAGTCACACAGTTTGGGATGATACTACTTGACATTACTCACACAGAGCTAGGACAGTTCATACTTACCAACAAGGCAGGCCCGCTCTGGTAGGAGTTGTGACATCAGCTGGGCTATGGTGCTGTTCCCCAGTACAAAGGAATCATGGGCAGAACCTGGGAACCGGGCATAGACGTTTGAGATGTACAAATCTGCTAGGAAGACAACTTGCACATTGACTAAGGGGAAATGCTTCATGTTACAGTAAGCTTGTTCCCTGTTGTGTGGAGGTACCAAAGCTATATGGGTGCCATCAATGAATCCAATCACATGGCATGCGAGCAAATCGAAAAAAATCTGCCTTCACATTTGCCAAATCCTCATGTCTGGGGAACTGTATGTAGCTGTGTGTCGCATCGATGGAAGGACAACTCCTAGCACACCACTCAACATTGGTTGAGACATACCACCAGATTTTGCCACTGTGTAGTGGAATAAACCGGTGGCAAAAAAAATGCAGTGCTGCCATTAGTTGCACTATTGGTGGGATACATGTTGCCTTTGTGTTGTGAAGCAGGAGATCAGGCTCCAACTGATGAGATAAATCACAGATTGTTTGCCTATTCAGGCAAAACTTTTTAATTACATCCCTTTCTTCCATGGTCTGTAGGTCTGGAAATGGACGGTACACTGGAGGCTGCCTTCTCCTCCCTCTCCCAAGATACCTATGTGTGAAGTGACAACATATCAGTACAATGGTCACAGTAACATTGTGCAATTTCAAAAACATAAATCATGTGAGGTGTCCGTCATTTCCATCTGGGATTGTAACATTAAATCCCGTAGGTTTAGTATCCTCTGTTAGGGCAGTAACAGTAGACTGGGTTGCAGTGTTCATGGCACCCTCCGAGCGGTGAACAATACCCTCTGGCTGTAGGGTGGTTAAGAGACTCTCAATCTCCTCATTGCTGGAGTAAATGGCAGTGGCAAGGTCCTCTAGGAATGCAAACTTGGTGTAGATTTTTGGTTGGTAAGTGCAGGGCCCCGTCCTCAAGTTCGCCCCATCAATGCTTATCTGACCTTCCCCACTTTGGACCTTGATCCCTCTTCCCAGATTTTCTGGAGACTCAGCGATTGTGGGGCTAATGTTGCGATGGTGGTGCTCATTTTTGTGTATGAGGGTTGGCCCTCTCACTTTGCCTGACCTCATTGTGGAGAATTTATTTATGATGGTGCTGGTGGTTCTGATTCAGGTCCCGGTGGGCTGGCAGGATTGTGATTTGCGAGAGGGAGAGTGGTGGGAGGCGGGGAATGCTACAGCATGCAAGCCACACCTGCACCTGGGCAGGCCGCCTCCACCCACTGCAGCCTACAACCCTTTGGCACAATGCCTAATGCACCACACCCTAGCCCCCTTCCCCCTTCTTTTGCCCCAAGGCAAGCAATTCTAGAATGGTATCCCGCCTTACCTCTTCTGCACTCCTTCTCCAGAGGTTGTAAGGGGTTATTGCGCAGGCTCTGGGCAGGTGCAGGCACCAGATGCAATTAGCTTCCTGCAGCTACGAGATGCAGTCAATCAGGGGATGTTCGTGGTGGTTTTTTTTTGTTTTCAGGTAGGCTGCCCCCAGGCAATCCATGGCTCCTGAGGTCGTAAGGCAGTGTAGTGGCTCGATGCTGCGTCTCAGGATGTACGGGGCTGGTCAGGTCAGCTGCCGGTGGTGCAGCGAGGACAGAGAGGGCCAGACCAGAGCAGCGGTGATCAGCAGCCATCAGTGGCAGTGGCTCCGGCCACGCAACTGTCTGCCAGCTTTGCTGTGCTCACAGCACACCCTCGTCATGCCCTGCCTCGAACCTAGGTTAGGGCTCTTGTGCCGCTGCAACACTCGTCAGCTTGCTTGCCACAGTGTTGCCATTTCACGGGCTTGTCCATTGCCTGCCTCGTCCACTGCCTGCCTACTAGTCCCCCCTGCCCCCGGGGCCATGCCTGAGAGACTCAGGCCAATGCTGAGAGCCACTCCTACTGCAGAGCTCTGAGAAGTCAGCACGTTAGCGCAGTGGCAACAGCCAATCTTGGCACTCGTTCCAGTGAAAACAAGAGACAGCACCTAATTTACACTCCAATATTATGATTAGTCATAAGTAGTAAACTTACTTAAAAATGTGTAAATTACTCAAAAGGTTTGTTTCTTTTGTGGATCAGGACCTAATTCACAATCTCTCCCACATGCCTTCTTAAAATGCTTCTAAAAATGTAGATTTTGCCCTGAAAATTATTTTTAAAGAGAAAATCTTTTTTGCAGTTTTGTACATATTTCTTATGATTTTGTGGTTACACTTTTAATATTTACCACAAAATGTCCCCTCTTGCTCTAATGTTGCATGCAATGTCCTTGCTTTCTACTGGTTTTCTAAATAATGGTTATTTTTTTTATTTTTTTCATGGCTTTGGGTTTCATGGTCTTCAATACATGATTTATGTGTAATTCCAAGCAGTGCACCTTCTATTAATAAATGCATTTTTTTTTTCTTGGCTAATTCACATTTTCTGATTCCAGAACTTGCAGCAGTTCTAGCAATTATAATCAGCCGTCCTCTAAGGTTTTTAGTAACTATTCATAATATGAAGTTGGAATGTGCAAGCTCAAAATTAATAATCATATCCTTAGACTATAGGCTGTTGAATCTCTTCCATTCAATTAGGTATTTCTCTGTCCCCTTGCTCAAAATGATGGCTGCTCCTTTGTGATGTTGGTCATCATTCCTTTTCAAGTACAGTACCACCTCTCCTGTTGTGTTTTTCATTCTGCCAGATCTGGTCCACCTACATTTGCAGACCATGACAATGTGTAGGTTGTAGTGCTTCATCTCTGATGTTACTTGAGCCAATGTTCCTGTGTCATACATAGTCCATATGTTCCAGAATCCAATTCTGGACCTACACTTGGAACTCAGAACCTCTGTGATCCTATCAGTAGTCTCCTTGCAGTTTTGACACCTGTCAATGCATGTCTCATGCAGGCACTCTGGAAGTCCCTGATACTTGGAAGATTTAGGGATTCTGTAATAAATTGTTTTCATGGGATAAGGTTGTTAGCCTTGTGTCCAACCCCTAACTTGGAAGACCAGTGGATGGTCTCTACACTTTGACCTGTTCAACTTGGTCAACCTTTCCAGGACGATAAGCTCTAGCCGGTATATCTCTCTAGGTCACTGAGACATGCAGGCCCCTCGACCACTTCTAGGTGGCAATCCTCCAAGTCAGGAGGGGAGCCAACGTCAGCAGTGATAACCCTCTAATGACAGCTCTTGTGAAGCTGAAGCTCAGAAAAACAGAAGACAAAACATTAGCTCAGACAAACAGAAGGCAAAACATCAGCACTTCAATGTGGCAAAATTACAGGACCTCAAGACCGTAAAGGTATTCATCTTAGAAATCAAAACAGGTTCCAAATCCTGGGTGTCACGGAAAATCAGTCTGAGCCAACTGCAGGCACAGTCAACAAGAAATGGGATCAGGTCTCCTCAATATATATGTAGAGCAATGTAATATGGATGTATGACGATACAACAAAAGCAAGTGCCATAACCACGCATTGCCATTACTACGCATTTTTTACCACGCATATACCTTTACAACGTATGCCTTCAACACAAAAATGTAAGTATGTTACAGGTAAGTATAAACCCTTTCTCTGTATATGAAAAGCGTTTACACTTACCTTCATAATGCTTACATTCCCGTGGTAAAGGCATGCGTGGTAAAGGTATACACTTGGTAAAAATGTGAAAGGTAGGTACAAACCCTATTTTTGTGTGTGTGTATATATATATTTTAAATTTAGATATATTTTTATAACTCACCTTTAAAATCCCACAACCCTGCCAACCCATACCCACACTAAACCCTAAAACTACCTTTGCCGTCCCAAAACCCATACCCACCCTAAACCCTAAAAATACCCTTCCCACCCAAAAACCCATACCTAACCTAAACCCTAAAATTATCCTTTGCCCCTAAAAACCCATACCCAAACTAAACCCTAAAATAACCATTGCCACCCAAAAACCCATACCCACCCTAAACGCCCCAAATACCCTTGCCATCCAAAATCCTACACCCAACCTAAACCATAAAAATACCCTTGCCACCCAAAAACCCATACCCACCCTAAACCCTAAAAATACCCTTGCCATCCAAAAACCCATACCCACCCAAAAATTACTCTGGCCACCCAAAAACCTAAAACCACCCTAAACCCTAAAAATACCCTTGCCACACAGAAACCAATACCTACACTAAATCTTAAAATTACCCTTGCCACCTAAAAACCCATACCAACCCTAAACCCTAAAATCAATATTGCCACCCAAAAACATAAACTCACCCTAAACCCTAAAAATACACTTACCACCCAAAAATTAATATTTATTAAAAAAGCACTCAATACTTTCGTTTAAAATACTTACTTTTAAAACGCATATGCCTTTGCCACACATGCCTTTGCAACGAAATTTGTTGCAAGGGCATGTGTGGTAAAGGCATATTCGTTGTAAAAAAATGTGTGGTAATGGTTATGCATGGTAATGGCCCTAGCGTTGTAACAGCCGCATTGTAATGGTAATATGTGGTAACGGCCACGTTGTAAGTGCTGTTTCCCGTGAAATATGCCTGGGGACCAAACCAAGGAAGAGGCTAGAATGGATAAGACAAGACACACACAAGCTATTGAAAGCAAGAGGGCAGCAAAAAAGACACTCATGGAGGCTAAATCTGAGAGGCTGCAGGAGGTATCCCCTTTGGTATCGCAGGAGAAGAACAAGCAACAGTATGCAGAAGCAAACACAACAGTGAAAGGAATTACAAGATCCTCAAACCACTGTTTACATTGATTTGTGAGTAAAAGAAATACCAGACAACTGGAACAAAGCCACCATTATCAAGATTCGAGAAAAGGAAGCATTAACCAACTGTAATAGCTGCCTTGGAACCAACCTTCTGTCAATTCTGAGTAAAGTCCTGGTAAAAATCAATATACAGTGCATTTCTTTGCTGTGGAAAAGACATAAAGGAAAGAACAGGCTGGGTTCCACAAAGGCAGAGGGTATGTTGATCATATCCTTACTCTACGCACCATCATAGAGCAGTGCATTGAGTGGCAGAGACAACTATACATTAATTTCATCAATGCATTGATTTTGAGAAAACCTTTGACAGTATCCACCATGACAGCCTCTGGCGTAAAATGAAAACCTATGGCATTCCACAGCAGATAGTTCTCCTCATCAAGAACGTCTATGATAATTTTACCTGCAAAGTGGGAGATGGTGTGTATAGCCTCGACATCCAGACTGATGTGAGGCAGGGATGCGTGATTTCAACGTTGCTCTTCAACCTAGTCATTAACTGGATGAAGCAACGCACAACAGAAGATCAAACCAGAGGCATCAGATGGACCTTATTCTCAACATTGGAGAACCCTGGATATATGGATGACCTAGCCTTTCTCTCTCTCACACACCAGCATATTTATGAAAATCTTGCCTCAAAATCTATGTACAAAAGTGGGCCTGAAGATCAACACAAAAAAATGAGAAGCCATGCCCTTCACTAATCAAGGTGGATGGAGGGTGACTGAAGAGTTCACCTACCTAGGCAGTTCTATCAGACATGATGGAGGGGCAGGCATTGATATCAAGGGAAGAGTGAACAAGGCCAGGAATGTATCCCAGGATGCTGAAAAATGTGCGGAGGTCATCTCAGTACAGCACCAACACCAAAGTGAGGCTTTACCAGAAATGCATTCTGTCTGCACTCTTGTATGGATCAGAACGCTGTCGGGTGAAGGAAAGCGACATCACGAAATTGTCAGCCTTCAATACCAGTAACCTGATAAAAATCTTGAGCATTTTCTGACTGTGAACCATCTTCAACCAGGAACTGCTTACCAGATGCAAACAAGAAGGAATGGACACCATCATTATGAGAAAAAGACGGACAGGACACACCATCAGAAAAGAACAAAACTACATCACATGAACAGCTCTCCACTCGACCCCAGAAGGCAAACGGAAGAGAGGCAGGCCAAAGAGAGCACCTGGAGGTGAACTATAAAAACCAAGATGAAGACACTGAATCGCAGTTAGGGCCCCATACAGAAACTGCCCAAGACAGACAGAAGTGGAGGTCCTTTGTTGCTACCCTACATTCCAGTCGGCATAACGGGCTAGCAAATGAGTTTCCAGAGAGGGAGTTCAGAACCACAACCTGTGTTCTTTCCGACCTGGATGGTGGAAAGCTCTTTCACTACAAAGTATAAGACTGCAAATTGGCCTCCCTGAGAGGCATAAATCATGAAACCACATGACACTACCTGGGTGCAAAAGCTGTCTGAAAAAAGTAAGCTCCTACATTGACCAGTGCAGCACAAGAAACTATTTCATCGCCAGACTACAAATCAAGAAATGCAGAAACAAAAACAGCGGTGGATAAGCTTTTTCATTGTTTGCATCAGGACTTGTACAACATCCAGACTCAAATTTGGCTTGTAACATCACTTCTGCAATTCAGAAAACATAATTTAAGCTAATTAATTTACAAAGCACAAGAACGCGTATAAATAAAAAATCCTCCAATCCTATTTATTTGCTAAACACACACAAGAAATCTTCCAGTATTCCATTTCCTTTGTACAAATTTCTGATTGATTCCTTTCATAACTCAGAAGTATTACCCTTCAACGAGATGAGTGCACAGAGCACAATTACTTTTTAGCTACATTTTTGCTCTATAAGGGCCAACACATAAATGCATAGGAACATTCACAAATTCCATTATCAGTATGTAAAGTAGTACTACTTAGTACTACTGTGCATACCCATAGAACTCCTTTGGAAATGGGTCCCATAACTCTAAATTAATGTTTAGGATTTGATGGCTTCCTTTTTAATGATTACTATCTTGGGACACTTGTAAAATTATTTTCCGTTCTTGTGTATGTTCCAAACTATGGGGACAATTCACAAAGGCATTTATGAGTACATGCTGTAGTTCTTCGAGAGTAATATTTCACATATTGTCACGATTGATTAATCTTGCAATCGGGATATAGCAGGAGTAATGGTAGTTTCCAAAGTAGACCAAGCCACAGGTAACCTTACACTACTACTATGTAAATTTGCACTCAGCCCAGCGAAAGGGGATTGGGAAAAATTAGAGAAACAGGGACACTAGATATCATCACACTTCTGGGCTTAGTCTGCACTGCAGGAGCATTAATATTTAGAAAAACAGGAGATATTCCATATGGCTATACTGTGGAGTTTAACTTCTGATACTGTATATGATATAGCTGTTGACACTACATTTTCCACTCTTTGGGCATCATTACGATGGCGGGCGGACAAAGTCCGCCCGCCACCGCAGCGGAATGCGGGACCGTCTGCAAGTGGTGCGGCGGTCCCGTACATGCTATTAGGATGCCACCGTGGCAAGCCCTATTCACAGCATTGTGGCAGGCGGTGCTCACCGCACCGCCCGCCACAATGCTGTGAATGCACGTCGTGCATATGTATGCACAACGTGACAGGCACCGCGCAGTGCCTGCCACCTTGTGCATACATATGCAGGGGGGGTACCATAGGTACCCCCCATGTGCACCCCCCACCCCCCCAACTTCCTGGGGGCACGTATCCTAATATGGATGGTGGTGTCTAACAGACACCGCCACCATATTAAAACCTTTTCCGCCCGGTCGACTTGTGGACCGGGCGGAAAAGCGGCGGACAGTCTTACCGTCCGCCGCGGTACCCCTCGCCATACTAATATGGCGGGGGGAAAATGTGTGGCGGGCGGAGGAAAATAGCGGGCGGATCGCCACTGCCATACGGGCGGTGGCGATCCGCCAGTTATCATAATGGGACCCTTTATTAGGAAATGACAGCTGGTATTTCATCTGACATGAAATAAAATTACGATTGATATAATAAACAAGAATCAAACTTGCGGGTTAAACATATTGTTTGCTAAAGAAAGCTACCAACAAATGTCTTCCTGTGATTCTTTTTATATTTAATGTAACAAGTTGGGAACTGTAATATGAGAGGCATTAAAAAAGTGTTGTGCATTCCAGCTACACCCATGGCAATATATTGCCAATATTTGGTGTTATTGCTATTGGCACACCATACAACGTTAATTCTGTGCCAGCATAATTCCAATGATGTTTACATCACTGATTACAGTGTAGCCCACCCAGCACTCATTGTGGAACAAACAAGTGTATTCGATTTTGAAATCCTGATGGATGGCTACATATGAAATGAACAAGTGTAATTGAAGTTTATAATCCTAGTTGATGCCTCATTATAAAAACACAAAATGTGATACAAAATGTGTGATCTTAATGAACAACTTCTTGTGAAAACAAACAAGCACCATAAAGTTTGTATTGCTAGTGGATGGGTCCTTTGTGAAAATAAACAATTGCAAATCTCTATCCTTGCACGTGTGAAGCAAGATACTTTTCTGATTTCAAGATGACTTTTGTCAACTTCATTTAAGAACAGATGTCAAGGATTCCAACAGAAGGCTCAAACTAGAGCAACTATGCATCACAAATGGCTAGAAAGCATGCTATGGACCAAGTGGAGCTTAGGGGCTGATTTATATATTGTCGGTGTGTTTTCTCCGCTGCAACAGGCTGTCCTCCGACATATACATCATTCCTTTATCTCTCTAGGTACTCAAGATGGCCACTACCATTGGCACGTCTAGGCAGTCCTGTTGGCTCATGAGACATATAGACCTTTTTGCTTTTATTCAGATGACTCAGAGATCTCGCATTTCAGAGATGCAAGGCTCCTGTCCATGTTTCACTCACACTTTATGCACATTTCCATCCTTTTCTGCTCCTGAAGACATACATGTTCCGGAGACTCAGAGTAGTGCAGTGTGCAGGACTGCTGTGCGGTGCACAGACAGAATATCGAGTCTGCAATATCGAAGTGCCAGAATATCGAGTTGGAAATATCGAAGTGGCAGAATATCGAGTTCAAGAATATCGTTGACCAGAATATCGATTTGAAGGTAAGAAATATCGTTTTCTGTAATATCGAAGTCAGTAATATGGTTTGTCAAAATATCGTTGTTAATAATATCGAAATTTATATTGGTGTTCTGTATTTTACTATGTATGTTAAATGTATGTGATCTAATTTTTTTGTATAAGTATAGCTGTTTTTTTTAATGTATGTGTGAAATTTTTAGAAGTGATTAATTTTATGTCAATTAAATTTTGCGTATTTTAGTTTTGTAGCGGGTTGTGGGTTTATAGGGAATAGGGTGGGAAGTAATTTAATTATAATAAAGTAATTAATAATTTTTATTGGGTAGTATTTATAGTAAAACATTGTATTAATTAATTATTAATTGGTGATTTTTTTTATTAATTAATTAATTGATATTTATGTAAAATGTGTTATTTTTTTTTAGGAGCGGGTTGTGGGTTTATAGGGAATAGGGTGGGAAGTAATTTAATTATAATAAAGTAATTAATAATTTTAATTTATTAGTATTTATAAATAATCATTTATAAATTAATTATTAATTGGTTATCAAATTTTATTAATTAATTAATTGATAATTATGTAAATTGTTTTTTTTTTAGGAGCGGGTTGTGGGTTTATAGGGGAATAGGGTGGAAAGTAATTTAATTATAATAAAGTAATTAATAATTTTTATTGATTAGTATTTATAATTGAAATGTTATTAATTAAATATTAATTGGTTATTACATTTTACTAATTAATTAATTGATAAATATGTAAATTGTGTTATGTTTTTTAGGAGTGAGTTGTGGGTTTATAGGGGAATAGGGTGGGAACTAATTAATTTTTATTTATTAGTATTTATTTTATATTTTGATTTAATAGTGTTGTTTGTAGTAATGTATTTATTATTAATTAATTATTAATTGTTTGTTAATCATTAATTAATTGTTAAATATGTAAATTGTGTCAATTATGCAGGAGTTTTTTGTGTGTTTATAGGGGAATATGGTGTGAAGTAATTTATTTAAAAATCATTAATAATTAATTTTTTTATTATAATTAATTAATATTAAATATAGTTATTTGTTTGTAAAATGTTTTTTTAAACTTCTATAAATTAAGGTTTGTAGTTAATTTTTAGTATTTTTTAACATTAAAATATTTTTCTATTTTTTGTAATTTTTTATATTTTTATGTGTTTTATTTTTGTGTTATTAACAATTTTTGTATTGTAGTTGGTATTTTGTTTCTTTTTTTTTTTTTTATTTAATTTTTGGGAAATATAAATTTTAACCCTCTGCTATCCAACACTTTCCCTACTGCTGCACTCTCTGGAGTGGGAATAGTATTTTTTACCCCTCCGCTATCCAACACTTTCCCTTCTGTTGCACTCTATAGAGTGGGAATAGTAGTTTTTACCCCTCCGCTATCCAACACTTTCCCTACTGTTGCACTCTCTGGAGTGGGGATAGTAATTTTTACCCCTCCGCTGTCCAACACTTTCCCTACTGTTGCACTGTCTGGAGTGGGAATAGTAATTTTTACACCTCCGCTATCCAATACTTTCCCTACTGTTGCCCTCTCTGGAGTGGGAATAGTAATTTTTACCCCTCCGCTATCCAACACTTTCCCTACTGTTGCACTCTCTGGAGTGGGAATAGTAATTTTTACCCCTCCGCTATTCAACACTTTCCCTACTGTTGCACTCTCTGGAGTGGGGATAGTAATTTTTACCCCTCCGCTGTCCAACACTTTCCCTACTGTTGCACTGTCTGGGGTGGGAATAATAATTTTTACCCCTCCGCTATCCAATACTTTCCCTACTGTTGCACTCACTGGAGTGAGAATAGTAATTTGTACCCCTCCGCTATCCAACACTTTCCCTACTGTTGCACTCTCTGTAGTGGGAATAGTAAATTTTACCCTTTGCTATCCAACACTTTCCCTACTGTTGCACTCACTGGAGTGGGAATAGTAATTTTCTCCCCTCACTATCCAACACTTTCCCTACTGTTGCACTCACTGGAGAGGGAATAGTAATTGTTACCCCTACGCTATCCAACACTTTCCCTACTGTTGCACTCACTGGAGTGGGAATAGTAATTTTTACCCCTCCGCTATCCAACACTTTCCCTACTGTTGCATTCTCTGGAGTGGGAATAGTAATTTTTACACTTACGCTATCCAACACTTTCTCCACTGTTGCACTCTCTGGAGTGGGAATAGTAATTTTTTCCCCTCCGCTATCCAACAATTTCCCTACTGTTGCACTCAGTGGAGTGGGAATGTTAATTTTTTCCCCTTCGCTATCCAACACTTTCCCTACTGTTGCGCTCACTGGAGTGGGTATAGTAATATTTACCCCTCCGCTATCCAACAATTTCCCTACTGATGCACTCACTGGAGTGGGAATAGTAATTTTTACCCCTCGGCTATCCAACACTTTCCCTACTGTTGCACTCTCTGTAGTGGGAATAGTAAATTTTACCCTTTGCTATCCAACACTTTCCCTACTGTTGCACTCACTGGAGTGGGAATAGTAATTTTTTCCCCTTTGCTATCCAACACTTTCCCTACTGTTGCACTCTCTGGAGTGGGAATAGTAATTTTTACACCTACGCTATCCAACACTTTCTCCACTGTTGCACTCTCTGGAGTGGGAATAGTAATTTTTTCCCCTCCGCTATCCAACAATTTCCCTACTGTTGCACTCAGTGGAGAGGGAATAGTAATTTTTACCCCTACGCTATCCAACACTTTCCCTACTGTTGCACTCATTGGAGTGGGAATAGTCATTTTTACCCCTACGCTATCCAACACTTTTCCTACTGTTGCAGTAATTGCAGTGGGAATAGTAAATTTTTACCCCTACGCTATTCAACAATTTTCCTACTGTTGCACTCAATGCAGTGCAAAATGTAAGTTTAAAAATGTATAAATATTTTAGTATTATTATTTTATAATATAATGTTTTTATTATTATATTTTATGTTATAGGTGTATGTAAATATATATATTTTATAGTTAATTTTGATATATTTCATAATATTTTAAAATAAATTAAAGTTATTAGTTTATACATTTTTTTAAAGTAAATATACATTTATATATTTAATTTTATATATTCGGCTTTCTTCTTGTCGTATCTGCCCACCAATCTGTTGCAGGCGTATTAATTTACCAGCCTCCCGGCCCTGCCCGAAAGTTCACTGAGTCCATTAGTCACGCTATCTCTCCTATTGCCGCTAAATACAGGCATTGCTTGGTACTTGGGGATTTCAATATTCACATGGACAAATCAGCGGAACATGAGCCTACTAGGCTGTGTGAATCCTTAGACATGCTCAATTTGGTCCCCTATGTCCACCTTTCCACCCACGAAAAGGGTCACATTTTGGATCAGAACTTCTCTAATGCCAAGATAGAAATGGACGCGCCCCTTCCTATAGTGTGGTCCGACCATTTTGTGCTTCGGTAAGGTTTCATGTGGCCCTCAATCATACAGCAAGCCCCGCCCAAGCAGTCTTAGATCCTTTCATCAGATCACCCCGGAAGCGTTGTATGGTGCACTCAGGCTACACCCGATCCCTCACAGTGGAAATCTCGAGTGTGATGTGCTTTCTGTGGAGAACTGGCTACAGCTCCGCTCCTTGGAGCTTCCCCCCTACTACCCGTGCATCAAAAGCCAGCAGAGCCTCAGCCCCCTGGTTTACGGAAGCCCTCAGAAAGAGCAAAAGTGCTTGTAAACGTCTTGAGAGAGCGTGGCGGAACAATTTCAATCCTGAGGACAAAACCATCTACAAACAGGCCCTAAAAGTCCACTACAGTAAAATCTGCGAGGAAAATAAACTTTTTTTCCCTTCTAAAATCGAACTAGCCGGGAATAAAAGTAAAGAACTCTTCAAAATCGTAAAAGACTTCTCATCCCCTAATGCAGTGGACAGCCCATTTACCCCTACCAGTGAATGGACCAACCATCTGGCACATTATTTCTATGATAAAATCAAAACTATTCAAGATTCCTTTGAGGCGCCGCTCCAGGCGATGGAAGTAAACTCAGGGCCTCCTCCCCCCACAGACCTTAAAACAGGTTTTCCCTCACGCAGCTCACTTCTATCACTTTGGATAAGTCTCTCGAGATAATGAAAGCTCTTAAGTCCGGCTCACCCTCAGACCCATGTCCAGCTAAAGTACTGGCATCTATTGCGGAGGTCATTAACCCAGCCGTCAATCTGATTCTGAATACCTCTTTGCAAGAGGGGCAGATGCCGGATAGCTGGAAAAATGCAAAAATTCTCCAGCTATTAAAGAAACCCTCGGCAGACCCCTTGGTGGCCTGTAATTATAGGCCGATATCATTGCTGCCCTTCTTTTCCAAAGTTTTGGAAAAATATGTAAATTCAGTCACCACGGAATATGTGGAAGCCAACCATGTACTCCATCACAGTCAGTCGGGTTTCAGAGCTAACTTCAGCACAGAAACAGCCCTATTAGAAGTCTCTGAAGCTATCAAAGAGACACTAGATAAAGGGGGTAACGCGGTACTGGTATTGCTGGACCTCTCCGCGGCCTTTGATACCGTGCCCCACGACCGACTCTTGCAGAGACTCCAGGACTGCGGCGTTGGATGCACGGTACTCAAGTGGTTCACCTCCTTTCTAAGAGACCGACAGCAAAAGATCTGGTCCCCTCCCTTTGCGGCTCCCATCTCCCCTATGGAGGTAGGGGTGCCGCAGGGCTCGATCCTGAGTCCGACACTTTTTAATGTTTATATGGCCCCCCTTGCGCTCCTAGCAGAGGAACATGGCGCTAAAGTAGTATCATACGTCGATGAAACGCAATTGCTGTTCATCTGTGACAAGGGCGCCGACTTTAGAGGCGGTGAGATAAACGTCTGCTTGACGGAGGTGTTTTCCTGGCTAAGACTGAACCAATTAAAGTGCAACCCGGAGAAATCGGAGATTATTTTCTTCGGTCCTGATCCTTGCAAAGCATGGCGCCAGTGGTGGCCACAGGATATGTCCCCCCTGCAGCATCAGTAAGCACTGTGAATAACCTAGGGGTGAAGCTAGACGCTGACCTGTCCATGAAGGGTCAGATCCAAACAGTTGCCGGCACTTGCTTTGGGTTGCTTAAAATGTTAAAGAATTTTCTCCTCCTGCTACCGGTCTTACACAGGAAGACTGTAGTCCAGGCCCTGATTGTATTGAGGCTAGACTACGTCAACGTCTTGTACCTGGGCCTCCCTGACTATTTACTAGGCCGCCTGCAGGTGGTTCAGAATGCGGTGGCCAGAGCTATTCTCATGGTGGGACCCAGAGCGCGAATGTCTCCCCATTTGAAGTCCTTGCACTGGCTGCCGGTCCGGAAGAGGATCCAATTTAAAGCTCTGGTCTTGGCCTTTAAGGCCCTACATAATACGAGTGCCTTCTACATTAGGAAAAGGATTCAGCACTATGTCCCGCGACGGGCATTGAGGTCCTCAGCACAGCTTATGATGACCATCCCTAAGTTTTCCCGTTCCCGTATGGGCGGCCGCTCCTTCCAAGTGCTGGCCTCTCGGCTATGGAACGGCCTGCCATTATCTCTCAGACGGGCGCAGGATCTCCTCACCTTTAGGAGGCAACTAAAAACCTGGTTATTCCAGCATTAGCTCTCGGCCTCCCTCCACCAGCTATAGTGCCAACTGTCTCGTGGTCTTTTCAGCGCCGGGACACTCTGTGGAGTAGCCGCGCGCTTTATAAGTCCCTATTTACATTTACATTTACATTTGTATGTTTAAATTTTTTTAAATTAAATTTGTTTAGTATATTTTTTAATGTATATTATATGTAAGTAATTTTTTTAAGTTAATTTTCTAATATAATTTTTTTAACATTATTTTTTATATATTAAAAAACGATATTTTGGACATCGATATTTTTTTCTTCTATATTTTTTTCCGATAGTTTTGTCATTTACATTTTAAATATAGGATGTCGATATTTTGACTATCGATATTTTTACATCGATATTTTTGACATCTATATTTTTGTCTATGATATTATATCAGTGATTCCTGCTGTGCAAAGGTTAGCATGTCCAGCCAGTGGTGGCTGGCACAGGTAAGAGCGATGGGGCAATGGGGCGGTGGAGCGGGGGCAGGGTAGGGTGGGGGGAAGTCAACAGACGACGGGGTAGATAAAATTAAATTAAAAAAATAATAAAACCACTTACTTTGTGCTCGCCGCATCGCCATCAAGCGCAAGGTAAGTGGTTTTATTTATTTTTTATTTAATTTTACCTCAGTCATCTGTCGACTTCCCCTCTAACCCGCCCCCACCGCCCCACTGCCCCCCCTCCCCACCATCCTTCCCTGCATACTGACTACTTATTTCACGTGCTCATAAATGCTTTTGTGAATTGGCCTGACCATACGCTACTATTTTACACACCATCAGCTAACAATGTAAGTATTTCTCCTGCACTGTCTGCCACTAGATATGCTCTCTTGCTCATGTGAACACCACAATGCCATAAGTTACAGCATCAATACAAGAAATAGATAGTTGGTGGTGGAATTAGGAAGAACCTCTATGTAGCATGCAAAGAGAGATTTAATTTTTTTTCTAAAGCGACTGCAAAATAATTTCTGGCATATGGGAGTGTTAAATAGCTTTAAGATGCATTTATTTTATTTTTATTTACAACATAACGGTCAGAGCTGCCGACTTCGGAGCTGGGGAACCAGGTTTGAGTCTCGGCGTCTGTCCAACATCCTGTGATTCTGGCAAATCACTTAATCTCCCCGTGCCTACCAAAAATGATGAATGTGTCCTTGTGTAATGTGACTGGTGCTGGGGCTCGGAGAACATGGTGGCTGGCTAGCGAAGGTCTGGTCGGGAGCCCCTAAGCCGCTTTGGCCGAGCAATGATGTAGCGGCTGACTTAGAATGGAAACTCCACTCACGATGTGCCCTAAGCATCTGGTGATAGTTGGGGAGCGAATAATTAAATAGAAGATACCTGTTCTTTTGTGTGGTTTCACATGTAAGGAGTCCTGAAGGCGCGGGGGCGGTCGAAGAGCGCGGCGGGCGGCTGGAGTCCAGAAGGATCACTGCTGTGGGCGGAGGCAGCCACAAGCTCGAAGCGCAGCAGGAGGGCCACAGGCAGGATTTCCTTCCGGGGGGTTAGTGAGCGCTGCAGAAGCAAGGTCGGAGTTGTGCCGGCAGGAGAAGGAAGTCGGAGCTGGAGAATTTCTCGTGCCCCGAGAGAGGCAGAGGACTGGTGCAGAAGCGCGCATGACACCAGTAAGTTCCCAGGAAGGCAGGAAAAGAGCGCAAGCTCCCGAAGCCTTGTGTAGGGGAGCGGAGGGGGGAGATCCGAAGAGCCAGGTGAAAGGAAAGAAACTTGTGATGGATCTGCAGCTGCGGGAGCCTAATGCAAAGCAGGGGATAAGCTATTGTTTGAGAACTAGGAACTTGGGCATACACACCCCTCCCACCCCAAATAAAAATCCAGTACTGGTTCACACTTTGCAAAACCAGAAGGGGAAGCAAACCAAGCACTCTGCCCCACCATTATCTGTGTCATCTTGAGAAAGGGGTACAGGCTCCAAACTTAAAATTACACCCTCACTACGATCTTTATTTAAAGTTCAAGCCAAGTTACTGTCATTAGATTGTGCTGCGAGCGAAGCAACCACACCAGAAAAAAACCCGGCATGTTAACAGAGGAGAAGGGTGAGAGAGCAGTAGGGGAAGGCATTGCACTCAGCAACAAATTTCAAGTGCTGTCAATGAGGGACCAGGAGGAGGCTCCGAGCTGCGAACCTCAGGTCAAAATCCCATTCAGAGTCAGAGCGACCCTGGTGACAGTGTTGGGGCTTTGGCGGAGCCACAAATTCTAAGGAAACACCATAGCACCTGGGGGTGGTGAAGGAAGTGGCCTGATTCGGGTCACTCGGGTCATTCACGACCACCTCTCTGCCTTCTACGAAATGAAGAGTCGGTCAGACAGTAGAGAATACAAACCAATAACAGTTTATTCAAAGTTCGCTCAGAGCGGAGCCCTGTCTGCCCAGTCGCTAGGAGTGCTGCAGAGAGAGTCTGGCATCAGCAAGCATAACGATACATTATATACATTTTGACACCAATGAAAGCACACCCACCATGGAATTTTCCAGAGGGAGACAGCTAGACAGTAAATTACAGAGGTGTAAGTTTCGGTTCTGAGGCCGGGCACACATTATCTATTATTCAAGGTCATTCTGCCTGTGCCCGCCGCTAGACAAGTGGGAGAAGGCTTACATCTAAAGGAAAAGTATGTTCTAATTAGAACAGTGCATTCATTAGCGTGGCAGAACTCAGCTCAGAAGAAACATAACCTAAAGAAGGTCGTTTCTTGGAAAATGAAAATAATTAGTTTCGATCATGAGACAAAATGGCGCCTGTACACAAAATAGCGCTCCTGAATGCTAACTTAAGTAAAAACAATGCAAAAGCATAATTTTTATTCCTACAGACCCTCCATTTAGCATGAGCTAAGCAATTTATGTAAAATGGAAAAAAAAATATCATTCAATAAAACAGGGATAAATTGATTTAGGAGCATTCCATATCCTCAGCTTCAGGGAGAGAAACAGTAAGGAGGGAAGAAGTCTCAAAAATACCCTCATCTATCTGCATAAGATCGTTCACTTCTTTCTGGATCATAATTGTTGCATTAGTATCATGGATTGATATTCGCTTAGGGGCGAGAAGGGTGGTGCAGTAAGAGCAACATAAATGGAAACACTGCACCAGAACGCAACAAGCAATTAGAATCTCAATGAAATCTTGTGTTTAGTACATGATGGTGTATTCTGATCACATTCCAAAACCCAAGACACCCCACCCAAAATCAACAACAGCAGTAACTCAAGAACAGCACAGAGGATTTTCTGCTTGGTAGACCAAAATTTCCGTACGTGAACAGGGGGAATTACTGGCTGCTCTTCGTCAGCAACCATTCTACCAAAGGGGTGCATAGCAAATGATAAAGCAAGGGGGAAAATTTGCCAGCAAGAGAAGTATAAAAGTTCCCAGTGTCTGTCAGAGCCTCACTGGTACAGGCTCCTATTGTTCATCAAAAACGTTGGCGCTCTTGAGCACCGGCGGTGGAGCTTGCTCTTTTCTAAGCTCTTGATGTATCCCACGCCGATCAGTATAATGTACCCCCAAGGGAATACGTTCGATCTATCCTGTCCAATGTTCAACCAGTGCACAAATCTCACATCACCCTAAACTAACTCCGTTGGTACTATAGCAAAGTACACCTATCTTATACAGTCCATCCCTATCTAATCTGACTTTTCCTTTTGTGGACTATTCCTCAGCCGAGAACGCAAATTGTACCAGGTGACTCCAGGCACAGAGGGATCAGTGTAAAGGGGTTCCTGAATAGTTCTTATCTCTGGTGGGACAGCCTCGTTCAGGATGTCGTCATTCTCCTTGTCACTTTGCGTCCATGTAAGGACAGCGTTGCTGAATGGAACAAAACTAGGACTCTGCTCACACTCTTGGTCAGCTACCCTTTCCTTAACCCACTGATCATAGGGTAACGGCAGGGGCACCCTCCTACAATGGGAGGTATGGATCCAGTTCTTACGGCCAGAAACTTTAACGGCAATGCGGGTTGCCAGCAAGACCTGGAGTGGCTCCTTCCAGCGCGGCTCCAAACTCTTCTTCCGCTGAAAATTTCGAATCAATATGTAGTCACTGGGCTGAATATCGCGTCCGGGCCCCTCTGGTTTAGCTGGCAGGGTATCCCGGACCTGTTGGTGAATAGAACGCAATCTTTCAGTTAACTGGCAGAAGTAATCAATCAACAAGGGGTACTCAATATCAGAAAACCGTTGACATTTGCCAGGCATCCAAACACGACCTCATACGGTGACAATCCTGTTCTAGAGTGTGCTGTAGTTCTTGTTGACAAAAGTGCTAATGGTAGGGCATCTGGCCACTGTAACCCTGTTGTCTCCTGAATCTTTGCCATTTTCAGTTTGAGAGTACCATTGTACTTCTCAACCAAACCTGCGGGTGGTTTGCGGGATGAAACTTTTGTGTGCAAACCATCACAAATTGACTGAATAACCTTGGCATTGAAATGACTTCCGTTATCACTCCAAATCAAATGGGGCAAGCCAAAACGAGGAAAGAACTCCTTCAGGAGTACCTTTGCAGTCGTAACGGCTGTATTGTCTTTAGTAGGTTAAGCTTCAACCCATTTACTGAAAGCACAAACAACCACTAAGACATACTTCAAATTAGCACCATTCCAGTTCTATAAAATCCATCTGAAGGACTTCAAAAGGGAAAGTAGACGGTGCAAAATTGCTGGGTGGGGTAGGAGTACCTTTTCCAGGATTGTGCATCATGCACACCATACAATACTTCACTAAATGTGCAGCAGTCTTCGAAATGTTATCATTCTGCCATACAGGATCTAACAACTTGCAAATACCCTTAGCACTAATATTGGCTGGGCCGTGGGCCATCGTAACTACAGGGAGAACATATGCATCTGGCAACATCCATCTCTGCTTCCCTGACGTGTCAATCCAACATCCCTCATCGTTCAATTGTGCTGGACTTTCTTGCCACACTGCTAACTCTTCTGTTGTGGCCTTGCTTTGTATCTCCTTCACATTCTCAAGTGTATCCTCAAACATAGTCACTTCAGGCACCCACCTACCGGGACCTGCTACAAACATTCTTTTCATTTTGGTCCGGGCTGTTTCCTTAGATGTCTGATCTGCAAAAGCATTTCCCCTACCTACATCATCAGTGACTTTCCGATGGGCACTGCACTTCACTATAGCCAACTTCTTAGGGAGCGTCAAAGCAGACAGAAGCATGAGTATAAGGTGCCCATGCTGAATCTTTGTGCCATGTGAAGTAAGAAACCCTCTCTCTGCCCAGAGTCGCCCAAAGCTGTGTGCGACTCCAAAGGCGTATTGGCTGTCAGTATATATATTGACAACCAACTCCTCACTCAATTCGCAAGCTCGTATCAAAGCAACAAGCTCCGCAGCTTGAGCCGATTGGTAAGGAACTCATGATGTCTCAACTACCGTACGCAGTGTGGTAATAGCATACGCAGCAGTTGTAGTGCCATCTGGTAATTTAAAACAAGAGCCATCGACATATAGTTCCCCTTGTGGGTCAGATAAGGGAACATCAGTCAAGTCTACCCGTCCTTTCATCTCTTCTTCCGTCCGGAAGATACAGTCATGTTTATCAATCTCATCATTCTCAGAAGGGAGGGGCAGTAACGTGGCTGGATTCAGAGTGGCACATCTTTTGATCGTGATATGTTTGGCAAACAAAGTTAATTCATAGCCAGTCAGACGTACACTGGTGAGGTGCTGTGTCTTAGTCTTATTCAAAAGTGTATCCACAGCATGGGGTACCATGACTGTGAGGTCAGTATCAAGTACGAGTTCAGCCGATTGTCTTATCAAGACGGCCACAGCCACGACCGCTCTTAGACAGCTCGGGAGGGCTCTTGCGACAGGGTCAAGAACAGCAGACAAAAAAGCACATGGCCGTTGCTTATCTCCAAATTTTTGTGTTAAAACAGAAAACGCGCAACCGGCCATCTCATGAACATACAACACAAATGGTTTAGTGTAATCTGGAGTGCCAAGTACTGGAGCCGAACAAAGCGCAGTTTTCAATTGCTCAAAAACCACTGACATTCAGGCATCCAAGGCAGGGGCTCATGCACATCTTTTAGTGTTAGTAAAAGCAGAGGTTTGATTAGTAACGAATAGTTAGGTATCCACTGACGACAGTAGGAAGTGACACCTATAAAAGCGTGCACATCTTTCTGAGTTTGTGGAACCGGCATTTTAACAATGGTACTGATACGCTCCAGGGTCAATCTCCTACCCTCCTTCGACAGTAGGTGGCCTAGATAGGTGACCTCCTGTCGACCATATTGAAATTTAGAAAGAGACACCTTATGTACATGTTGGGCCAAATGCAACAACAATTTAACTGTACTATCTTTGCTACCTTGTTCCGTGTCAGAAGCGATGAGCAAGTCATCAACATACTGCACCAATACATTACGTGCGGGAAGCGAAAGGGAATCCAATTGGCTCTTTGATGCTTGACTATAAATACTCGAACTTTTTGTATAGCCCTGAGGAGCTCAACAGAATCTAAAACTCCTACTAGCTAGGGTAAAACCAAGCATGTACCTGCTATCTGGATGAATACGAATACTGAAGAATGCATTTTTCAAATCAATGACAGAGAAATATTAAGCAGTAGAAGGAATCATTCTCAAAAGAGTAGTAATGTCAGGAACCACTGGAAACTGAGAGACCACTATTTTATTAACTTCGCGCAAATCAATCACGAAACGATAAACATCTTCATGGTCATCAGGGGAACATTAGGGCGTCCTTTTAAGAATTGGAAGAATAGGGCTATTGCAAATATTAGCAGTTGTCTCCTCAACCACTCCCTTCCTAATCAAATCCTGTATAATTTGCAATAAGGCTCGCTCTCCTTCCTGTGATATTTTATACTGAAGGATATGGGGCAAAATAGCACCATCCTTAACCTGTATCAAAACCGGCGATATCTGCAACAATCCCACATCTGTGACGCCTGCCGCCCACAGAGTGGGTGGCACATCTTTAAGCTCAACAGGAAGGGGTGCATCTTTGGACAAACACTGCTTAGCGCGTTCTACATCTGGACCCATTGTCTTATAGACACCTGCCGGAGAACAATAAATTGTGGCAGCAAATCCAAACCCATCAAATTTTCAACACAATTAGATGTCAACAAGAATGGCGAATCCACGGTGAAAGGACCAATAGTCAGCACAAGAGGTTTTGAAATGGGGCTTACAACCGGTACACCAGAAAAACCAACCGACACATTATTGTGGCCAGACAGAGCCACCACGGGGACCATATTTCGAGAAACAGAACGTTTTGTCACACCTGTGTCCACCAAGAACTCCTTAGTTGAACCTTGCAGTTCTGCTGTTACATAAGGACCACGCTGGTCTACAGATATCGGTACTGGTCCCCCACTCTGCCACTGGCTGTCCTAGCTATAAGACATCCCTGTCACTTCTTCCATATCATAATCATCATGATAGTACTGTCCATCCCGAGGGTCATCAAAATAATTATCAGAACGACCCTGTGAGGGTGCAGCACTCTATGCCCTATCAGCCCCACCAGCTCCACGACCCCGACCACGGGAACCTCGTCTTCTAGGGACTGCTACCTTCTGCAAAAGCACAGGACACTCAGTACGCCAATGTCCCTCCTCTTTACAATACGCACACTGATTCGGACCCAAGGGCGTAGTTGTCGGCTGCCTACTAGTGCGTGGAAGCTGTCGGGCAGGACCACTACATCCTTTCCCATTCCGTCTAAAAACCTGCTGTAACAACACTTTTGTCTTTAAATCCTATGTCTCTTCTCTTCTCTGTCCTCTCCTTTTCCTCATTATCCTTATGCTCATAATATTGTGCCATGTTCAAAATAACAGAGAGAGAAGAGGTGGACCAGGTACTCTCAGAAGCTTGCAATCGAGTCGCAATTTCAGGACGCAAGTTGGAAACGAATCTATTGACAAACAACCGAACACCTCCCTCGATGGACAAATCCTGCCCACTATAATCCAAAAATGTACCTTCAAATTGAGTGAAAAAGTCAGACAAACTCTCATCTTTCTTCTGCCGACAGGCCGACAATTTATCCCAATCCACCTTTCTTGGCAGAAGAAGAGAATGCATATATGTAATTATGCGACCTGCCAACGCTAAAATCTCTCCTCAAGGCTTATCACTGGGCTTCTTTTCCTGATCCCATGCCTTAATTTGATCCCAAGTACCACCCAACTCTGGAACATGATATTGAGTATGAACCTGTCTCCAAATATTGACCGGAACAAGAAGACCAAAGAACATTTCAATATCAGCAAGAGTCATCACCGTGGAAGAAGCAGTTTCAGTCAGTTCGTTATAATAAGCAGTGGGATTCTTCCTAGGATCTGGTAAATGAGTCTTAAGAGACAAAACCTCACTTCTTTTCCACGGAGTATAAACCCATTGTTCTTGAAACCGGGTCACCACTGCCGCTCGAGTGACATTACCTCGCCCATCTATAACTCTGGTATCTCTGGGTGATATATAGGATGAACCTCTCTCATCGGAAACTGGGACACGGACTTGGGGCTTTCCTCATGCAGTCTTCCCTTGTAAGCTATTATTGTCATAACATTAGCAAAGACTTGTTCTGGCCAAAATTCACTAATATACACTCAGTCTTTAATGTCATATAAAATTTGAGGTGCCTCCGCTCGAAAGTACTGTTGCCAGAGACCAATCAGAGTAGCAAACATGTGTTTAAGAGCATGTTGCTGTATAAAAGGCTCAAAATCTCTCATAGTCGCCCAAACATCCTCTACACTATAAATAGGATTACGGGCCCACTGTGCAGCCTGATTAGCTATTATCCTCTATGCTTCATCTCCCACATCAGATCTCACTAATGGTCCCATACGCTCCTTGAACTTTGTCCAATTCCTATCCTCAAATCCACGCACCGGCGTCCCACTACTTACTAATGTCGGAGGATGAAAAACCACAGGGGGAGAGGCAACAGTAGTAACAGGCACTATCATCGCTGGGGGTTGTGTCACGGGGGAAAGAGTTGGCAAAAGGGATGCTGAGACTATAGGTGCAGCAGGAGTACTAACAGTCACAGTTGCCACAGATGGCAAAGAAACGGAGGGAGAAGGGGGAGGAGGAGCCGAGGCCACAGCCGTTGACGTAACAACGATGGACGCAGGGACCGAGGCAATGGACGCAACTGTTATGGGCAGCTGCGTGGGGACCGGAACAGTAGGATATATTCTTTGCGGAGCATATGGAGGTGGGGGCCGGGCATCCAACAATTCTTCCACAAAAGTATCATCTTCCTCCTGAGCCACATATGATTTGTCAATATGTAATCGAAACCGTCTATCATCACATTCAATACCCTTCTCCTGTTTTTCCCTATCATTTGCTACAGCCTTCTGAGTCAACGTCTGCATTCTCCCTTTTCGGGTCTCCTTCTCTGCCTTCCTTTGCTTCTGCTTAGCTGCTTTTTGCCACGTTCTGAGGGAATCAAACATAGACTGCCTACTTCTTTTCTTAAACAACTGTTCTTGTAAATACTCAATCCTATATTCATCGAAAGTGCCCCTCAATGGCCACTGCAATTCAGCATTGTCCCTCGTATATTTGTGCCATAATGTACTAAACATAATAGGGCCAAGACCATGTTTCACATACAGATCAAAATTCGGAGTGCCTTCTGGAGGCGCCGGCTGACTTTCTTCCAAACGAGCATCAGTAGAACAACAACGACAGCACAAGACAAACAATTTACTGAAACTAGGCATTTTCAAAAGAAAACAAGTTCACTATTCTATGCCTAGCAAAACAATTGCAATTGATTTTGTCCCAAAGACGGTCCTTAGACCATACCAAACACAAACCAAAATGGTACCATATCCACAAAGAACCAAAACAAACTCACCTGATATATGCAGGTCAAAAACAAATCTATTCTCCGCTGCCGACTTTTCAGACCAAACGGTCAGATCCAAGGGTTTTGCCGTTCTGGACTCCAGTCGGGATGACCACTGGGCGAGGCACCGTCTGGCCAGACAGAAGGGGCAGATGCGAATATCGGGAACTCTTCATGCAGGGATCCCTGATCCGTCCGTCCGACTCGACAATAGCCTCGCCCTCCCCCCCGTCCGTGGAATGGGATGGATCACTCACCCGAAGGAGTCCTTGTTCGGGCGCCAACTGAAGGAAGTGGCCCGATTCGGGTCACTCACGACCACCTTTCTACTTTCTATGAAATGAAGAGTCGGTCAGACAGGAGAGAATACAAACCAACAACAGTTTATTCAAAGTTCGCTCAGAGCGGAGCCCTGTCTGCCCAGTCCCTAGGAGTGCTGCAGAGAGAGTCTGACATCAGCAAGCATAACGATACAGTATATACATTTTGACACCAATGAAAGCACACCCACCATGGAATTTTCCAGAGGGAGACAGCTAGACAGTAAATTACAAAGGAGTAAGTTTCGGTTCTGAGGCCGGGCACACATTATCTATTATTCAAGGTCATTCTGCCTTTGCCCGCTGCTAGACAAGTGGGAGAAGGCTTACATCAAAAGGAAAGGTATGTGCTAATAAGAACAGTGGCAGAACTCAGCTCCGAAGAAACATAACCTAAAGAAGGTTGTTTCTCGGAAAATGAAAAGAATTAGTTTCGATCATGAGACAAAATGGCGCCTGTACACAAAATGGCGCCACGAATGCTAACTTACTTAAAAACAATACAAAAGCATAATTTGTATACCTACAGTGGAAAGATTGATGGAATCCATGATTCTAGAAATGAGAGCGAATTTTGCCATCTCCGAGAAGAATCAGGGTAAGATCCAGGAGACATGTGAGGCCTTAGAAGAAAAAAATGAGCATCCTGATGAATCGTGTGACAGTAGTAGAAGCCTCATTTGTGGATCTAGGTAAAGAAGTTGAGGTGAATCGGGGAGAAATTCAGGTATTAAAGGCAAACGAGAAAGATCTTAGGGACAAATGGAATCCTTAGAGAACAATGCCCGGAGGAATAACCTAAGACTACTAAATATCCCGGAGGGGAAAGAGGGTGAAGACATTAGGAGTTTTGTAGTGGAACTATTAAATGAATTTATTCTTGGCCTGGAGATAGCATTGCTGGAGAGAGAAATCCAGAGGGTTCATTGGGACCCGTTTAGGAAAGCGGGGGCAAGAATCCTTATTAATTTCCAGATCTATTCCTTAAAAAAGAAGATCCTGATTGAAGCACTCAAGGCTGGTACATACAAAAAGGGGGACTGGACATTTAGGATTCGTTCGGACATCTCCAGAGCTACTCAAGACCGCCCATGGGAACTAAGTAAACACATTCAAGAGTTAAAATCACTGGGGGCAACGGCACAAATGCGCTTCCCGGCCTCTTTAAAGATTATGTCAAGAAACCAAATGCACAACATTAGAGATCCAAAAGAAGTGGAGTTACTTATAAGTCAGATCAAATCACATCAGAATGTGTGAGGTGACGGCTAAAGTGGGCAGGGTCTCAAAGGGCAAATATGTTTCGCTCTGAGAAGGAAGGGAGGGTTCTCCTGGGGGGGTTGGAAGGGGGCGGCACAATATTTTTGACATACATACATGCACATGAGTTATTGGAGCATATAAGGAAAAAATGAAAAAATATGTCAGAGTTTGCGGAATAAAGAGATTATTGGCGAGGGGGAGGACAAGGAGCTGAGTTGTTTTAACAATCCTAGATTCGATGTTGATGTTGATTAATATCTTATCGTGGAATGTAAATGGGCTGAGGGTCAGAGGTAGGAGGCAGAGGATACTGGAATATTTAAGAATGGCAGATAGCAAGATTATCATTCTTCAAGAGACTCAACTATTAAAGCCAGAATGGGAGGAGGTAATGGGGAAGCTAAGATGGGTAGATGCCTCTGTTTGCACAAATCAGAATTGTTGTATTAAAGGGGTTGCCATTATATTTAAGAAAGCGGCAAAAGCAGTAATAATAGAGGCACACACTGACCCTAAGGGGAGATGGGTTGTGATGAAAGTCAACATTTTGGGGAAAACATATGTTATTGCAGGATACTATGGCCCGAATCTGGATGATCCTACCCCCCTGCAGTCCCTGTATAATCAGCTATTGGAGTTTTCAGCTCCCATAATTTTGGCAGGTGACTTCAATCTATTATTGGACCCCAAGGAAGATAGGTGGCCAAATATAAAAGCTTCCATAGAGCTGAACATACTCAAAATGAGGGCATGGTTGAAACGTTGCATGGAAGATTTTGGGTTGTTGGACATTTGGAGAGAAAAGGGGGTAGGGGAGCAAAAGTTTACATTTAGGAATAGGAGTCATGGCCATGCCTCCAGGATTGACTACTTCCTGGTTGAGAAAGGGGCAAGTAAAAAAGTTAGAACAGTGGAACATTTACCAGCTCACTTGTCGGACCACTCAGCAGTCTGCCTGAAACTGAGGTTGGGTGAGGCAGCTACCCCCTTCAAGGTGGACCTTGGATAGAACCTTACTTTTAGACCAACAGTTGGTGATTAAGTTGAAAGAGATAACCAGGGATTATTTTTGCTTAAACTATATGACTACATCAGTCCAAATAACTTGGGATGCATACAAGGCAGTTATCAGGGGGAGGTTGATCAGCATCGCAGCATTTAAAAACAAGTCTATTAGGAGTAATAAAGACCTTAGAAAATAGACTACAGCAGCTGGATAAGATGGATAAGATGGGAGATCAAGGACAGGGGACACAGGACGTGAGCATGGTTGAAGTTGAAATAAGAGAAAAGAAAGAAGAGTTGTCTGGCATTCTGGAGGGAATAGTCAGGAGAAAATGGGAGGCTCTCTCACTATGAGTATGGGGAGGGATGCGGAAAAACGTCTGGCCTGGAAATTAAAAATGGAACAAAATCAGAATAGGATTCCAGCAATTAGGACAGCAGGGCAAAGCACACTCAGTTTTGAGGATAGGGTGATAGAGAGTGCCTTTGCAGAGTTTTTCCAGGCTCTGTATACAGAAGATGTCAGCGCTACAACGGAGCAAGTCGAGATGTACTTTGAAGATATGTTAACTCCAACAGTGTAGAGGAACAAAAGGAGATGTGAAGCTCCGAAATAATGACCGAAGATGTTGCAGGTGCAATAGAGAAACTGAAAAGAGGGATGGCGGCTGGCCTGGATGCCCTACCGAATGAGATCTATGAGTCTCTTAAAGAGGAGGTTGTCCCATTTCTAACAAAACTATTTAATTCAATTTTTCTAAGGGGGTCTGCTATACCGAAATCCTGGGAGGAAGCAACTATTTGTCTTTTGCAAAAAGCAGGGAAGGATTCAAGATGCTGTTAATCCTATAGACCTATATCACTGTTAAATAGTGATTATAAGATCTTCACGCAGATTCTGGCTGGGAGATTAGGGGGAGCGGACAAGTTGATACACCCAGATCAGAAAGGATTCATCAAAGGTAGGCAGCTCCATGAGTTAACTCATGAGTTGCTTGGGGCAATACACATGGCAACTCACGGAGGGCTTCCTTTGTCGATAATTACTTTTGACGCGGCAAAGGCATTTGACAGGGTGAGCTGGCCCTTTTAACATAAAGTTGCAGAGCAGTATGACTTGGGAGAGGTGTTTAGGAGGGTTTTAAAACTGATATATAAGCGTCCCACTGCCAGAATACTGGTAAACAGTAACCTCACATAGAAGATAGTTATTTCAAGGGGTACAAGGCGGGGCTGCCCACTCTCCCCCCTTCTTTTTGATCTTTACATTGAACCACTAGTCAGTAGAATCAGGGCTAGTCAACAGATCCTGCCTTTCGAGTTTCAGGGTTGGGAGAAGAGGGTACCTTTGTATGCAGATGATTTGATGGTATTTACAACAAACTTGTCACTCTCACTTCCAGTAATATCAGACATTCTGGATACATTTGGGGACGTCTCAGGCTACCAAGTAAATTGGCATAAAACGGAAGTTATGGGATGGAACTCCCGGGGCAATAACCCCCTGATAAAGGAAAAGATAAGATAGTTGGGTATTATGGTAACAAAGAACCTAGAGGATATTGCACTGGTAAATTTTGAGAAGGCAGCAAATGAATCCAAGAAATTATTAAAATCTTGGGCAGGGCTTCCACTTTCATTTTTGGAAAGAACCAAAATTTAAAAAATGTCCATATTACCAAAATTCACTTTTTTGTTTCCTTCAATACCCCTTGAATTTAAAAAAGTTTGGTTTGATAAACTACAAGGAGTCTTGAGTAGTTTTATTTGGGCCTCCACGGCAACTAGAATTTCCTGGAGGAAACTCCGAAGGGAGAAACAACAGGGAGGAATTGCTAGTCCAGACTTACTTCAATACTGCAAAGCATTTCAGTTTAAAAGTATGAGAACTTTGCTTCAAGAACAACAAGTGTATGCTCTGTAGCTGCAAGCCATGACACAGCTAGAGGTGGATTGTTTTCTGTATAAGTTTGGGTTCCCGAAATTTTTAAAAAAATTGAAGCTGAAGATACTACTATCGGCATGTAAACTCTGGTTTCAAATCAGGAGAGCCTTAAAAATCCCGTACTATAGCGGTTACGCCCCAATATGGGCATCTCCGGGGACCCCCAAATGTTTGAAGGATAAACTTTCAAGCCCACTAGCAGAAGGGGGAATAATGAGATGGGGCCAGCTACTTGATGGAAAGACCTTAGTAGGCTGGGAACAGTAGTCATCAATGGTGAATGGCGGTATCTCTAGATTCAAGTACTATCAATTGGCTAGCTGGGCAAAATCTTTGGAGAAGGAAGATGTGGGGAACAATGAACTTGAAGCAAAGTTTTTAAAGAGTCCAACACAGAGAAAGGAGGTCTCGGACTGGCACTAGATGCTTGTACTTGCCGGGGAAGAAGAGTTTACTCTCCCTACAGAGATCTGGGGAAAAGATCTGCCGTCGTGGGATGTAAAAATCTTTGGCAAGTATCAATGTCTACTTTGTGGTATGTTGTCAGTGCAGCCCCACTCAGAAAAAATCATTTATTTACGATACACAGGGCATCTTGGTCACCGAAAAAGCTGACAAAAATGAATGAGCAAATGGTTAAGAGCTGTCCTAAGTGTGGGGAGGAAGAAGCCGACAACCTACACATGTTCTGTCAATGTCCCAACCTCCAGGTGTTCTGGCACGACGTAAATGAGGTCCTTTCGACAGTGTTGGGCATGAACCTGGAGGTAAGCATAAGTCTGGTCATGTTTGGGGTTGCGAATGAGGAAGTGTTAAGGGCTAATCTGAGAAGTAAACGAAGGAATTTGTTGTTTGTGTTGATATTATTAGCCAGATGTGAGATCTGTATTAAGTGGGTATCCCAGTACCCCCCTATGAGGAGGGAGTGGTTGGACTCGATCCGAAGGGTACGAATTCTGGACCGGAGCAGGGAGGGAATTAAGAGGCTTGATTTTTGGGCTATATGGGAACAGAACTCTAGTTATGGGGTATAATGACATGACTGATAATTGGCATGGAAGTCCTATGATTAAGCAATATTGCAATAACTCCTAGGTACCAGGGATTAGGACTGGTACCCCCAGAACGTTTGCTTTTTGGACCCTATGGGACAGGAGGATTGGGGACTCACTCTCTGTCAATCCACCGGCCTAGGGTGAGAGTGAGACCCCTTTGCTTTCTTCCAGAATGTTTATTGCACAAATGAAGACAAAAATAATGTAACTGGTGCTCATGTAAAGTGCTCCAATACCTTCGGGTTGAGTTTGCGCTATATATAAAAAAACTGCAAAAAAAACATGTCTTGGTTTGAATTATGCCTTTTAAAACATGATCAAAACACTGGATTTGAAATTAAACATTGTCAGAGTTAATACAGAAACCACACCCGCTCTTGTCTTTTTAGGTTGAGCCTAGGTAGCGCGCATGCGCTGCTGCAAGAGCTGATGTAATCTTGGCTTCGGGCTTAAACCACAGCCATTGATTCCATTTGTTTTTTTGTTGTGCCAGTCAAAAATGCTGGCTTTTTATAAGTGGGTTGCTTTTAAAAGTCCCTTCTTTGGCTGCCTGGTTGATGCCCATGCGATTTCACTTACTGATCATTTTTGTTGACCATCTCCGTGTTCACGCTTCTTCCCGTTACAGGGTGATGGCACCTCTTTCCGTCTGGGCATCGCAGACGCAGATCATATTACACCACTGCTGTTTACGGCTCTCTTTCCCTGGTAAGTTGTTGACTCGTTTTTGTTTGCTTTGGGTCGAGTTTTTGGAATGTTGTGCTTTTTGAACCTTTAATAAAACCCGTTGAATCCGAAGGTATTTGAGTCATGTTTTTCCAGTTCTTATGCACATGCCTCGGTCTGCTACTTGCTATCGGCAGGGTTTATGATACCCACATGTGTCTTTATACATTTCTGCAGGGATGTTCACATAGGTTTTTTAGTCACATTTTTTCATACATTTATTATTTATTTATCATTATTAATTTATTCTTCTATTTTAGTTAATTACATATATTTGGACAGCCTGTTAATCATTTATAGCCTACCAAGAATTTTGGTTTCATTTCAAATATAAAAAGAACAATTGATGGACTGAATGCAGAACAATGTCATACATTCACCCCAGTACAGAGATCTGGGCCTAAATCCATCGTTTTTTTGCTCACCATGCCATTCCAGTTTGGACCCAGCCATATGCAAATCAGTCTTGACCCTGCACCCAATGGGAACAGTCCAGCCCGAACTGCCAGGCCAGGTCCTCCCTGGACTGGAAACAAGCATCCTAGGACTGGTTTCGGGCTTTCAGCCCTCATCAGCCAGGATAGCTTGACTCCTGCCTGATTATACCCGGAAAACTCTCATGCAGACCATGGTTATGAGCCGTCTCGATTACTGCAATGCTCTCCTGGTCTCTATGAATGAATCATCCCTCAGCAGGTTACAGGTGGTTCAGAATACTGCTGCGCAACTCGTCACAAATTCCCTGTTCAGAACCCCTTCCCTTCCCCTGCTCCACAAACTTCACTGGCTTCCAGTTCGCAAGCGGGTCAGGTTCAAGGTCTGCTGCATAGTCTATAAAACTCTGCATAAAAAAGGCCCTCTCTACATCGCCAGGAAGCTCAAGCCTTATGCCCCTTCTAGGACTCTTAGGTCAGGCAACAAATCACTTCTCCAAGTCCCCAGGGTAAGGAAAGCAAGACTAGGGGGGAAATCCTTTTCATACCTCGCTCCCCTGTACTGGAACCAGCTTCCCACACACCTGAGGCAATGTCCTGACTATCTGCACTTCAGGAAACTTCTTAAGTCCTCCCTGTTTTAACGTTCTTCTTTAGCCCGCCAGCAGCTCCGCCCAAAGCGCAGAGATACCCCTTCGGGGGTGATTCAGGCGCTCTATAAAACGAACAAATAAAATAAATGGAGAGCACGGGACCCACGTCTGCGCATACCCGTCCCACTCGGGGTGACAAATGGCTGTTCGGGCTGGACTGTTCCCATGAGGCACAGGGTCAAGACTGATTTGCATATAGGTCTGTCTGAACTGGGGTGGCGAAGTGAGCTAAAGAACGATGATGGATTCAACCCAGATCTGTGACTGGGGGTGAGTGTCTGAAAAGTTTCAGCGCTCCGTCCATCATCTCCTTGTGTTTGCTTTGTTTGCCCTAAGTTGGCAGGGTATGCCAGACGTGGGTCCCTTGCTCACTTTGCCACTGGATTCAAGCTAGCCTGCCTGATGAGGACTGTTAGCCCAAAACCGGTCCCAGGATGCTTGTTTCTGGTCTAGTGAAGACATGGCTTGGCAGTTCGGGCTGGACTGTTCCCATGAGGCACAGGGTCAAGACTGATTCGCATATAGCTCTGTCTGAACTGGGGTGGCGAAGTGAGCTAAAGAACGATGATGGATTCAACCCAGATCTGTGACTGGGGGTGAGTGTCTGAAAAGTTTCAGTGCTCTGTCCATCATCTCCTTGTGTTTGCTTCACTTCAAATATGGCAGCCTCCAAATGTTTTTTCTTCTACTCTTTGGTGCGACAGTACTCTTTCTATATTCTTGTTTCAGCCCTTGCGGTGTCACATGACACGCAGCGCGTGCTTAAATGCACCCGGATTTAGGGCGCTTTCTCGGCTGCAGTTCTGCTGTGGGTTTTGAGTCAGATACATTGTGTTCCAACGGTTCTCTCCATGCTTTCAGGTAAGGTAACCCCTGTATGCCTCCAGCTCTTTGTTTAGATTCCGAGCAGTTCCCCGCTCTGTGTGCAAGTACCCAACTCAGATTCTTTATCGGTACGGCTGTAGTATGGTTGCACTCATTTTTCCTAGCATTGTGGGCTATTTTATTCCCAGCTATGTCTCTACTTTTCCCCTATTGTTTTGACTCAAATACGCATTTGTCCCAATGTGTTATATTAAGATTGCTACAGTGTGCCTGCACTCTACTAGGTTTTTACCACTGATACGGCTCTGGAATGCTTGTGCATTTTCTACTAGCTTGATGGCCTATTTTATCTACTGGCCACGTCTTCACGCCTTACCCCATCGTTCTGACCAGTGGGGGTATTTATCTCCATGTATTATATTAAGATTGCTACTTTGTATGGGATTTCTTCATTGGTTTGGGCCTACTAAGGTTTTTGATCCCACTGTGTGACTTATTTATACCAGGCGAGACCTCATAAAGTTTTAACATGTAGCCAGTTCTGGCTTTCTGCTCCCTGCATTGTAGATTTAGTTATAGATTGAAATCCAGCCTGTTCATGGGGGTCACATTTGATATAAGGTAGACATTAGACCCCCCTTCTGCTTACTTTTCACTAGCAGTATTTTCTAATATTGATATATATTATGAGCTGCTTTCCATGTGGGTTGTATGCCTTTAATATATCATATATATTGTTCAGTCCTTTGTATCCTTTTATAGGAGACCTCAATCTCCTTCATATATATGTATACTCTTATATTTTTTTACTTTTCCACATTATGCGGAGTAAGTAGAAATTATCCTATGCCAGCTCTATAAAATTGTTGTATTCTTCTCCTACAGCATTCTCTTGAGGACAATGCTCTACATCATATAGCTGAGCCATTGCTGGGTTACATTTACTACTCTGGAGAAATTTCCTTGTCATCAGTCTCTATTTCTTTGTATGCTAGCCATCTGCCTAGAAGTCATTTTTGGGCTTTACTTTATCAGCACTAGGTATGTAATCATTGCAACATCAGACAGCTAGTGCTTTCTTTTATTTCTGTGTTTCTTGGTTGCCCCTAATTAGTTTGCTGTTCATCCTGGGAGCACACTCTTGATTAAGGGACAGTTTTGCCCTGCTGCTTTAAGAGCTGTGTATATCTTTTGAGATAAGATGTAAGTCTTTTTGTGAATCACTGACAGAATATCGAGGAGCTAAATATCGACCTACAAAAATATCGGTGACAAAATATCGACTACCAGAATATCGAATTCCTATCTACAAACAGGTAAGTACAAAATATCGAATCCTAAATATCGTTGTCAATAATATAGTTTGCTAAAATATCGAATTTTTTAAATGTCTTAAAAGTAATGTAAAATTAATGAAATAATAAATATAATTAAGTAAAACTTACTTAAAAATACTTAAATAACCTTAAAATTAATAAATAATAAATGTAAGTTAATACAAAAAATAAACATGCATTTTAATTTTTATTACATATATATTAACTTAGGGGCCATTACGATGGCGGGCGGAAACACTACCGCCGTGCCGTCGGAGGTAAAAACCGTTAGTTACCGTCCGCCAGCAACTGCCCACCCTCCCGCCAAATTAGGATGTGAAAAGTCAGGCAAATACCGCCCGCAAGCCTGCGACGCCGCCCACCATCAAAGTGCGCCCGTTTACGTAGCGGCGCCAGCCAACGGAGGCACACCGTCTGACGAAATGACGTACCGCCCGGCGTACAAATTACGATGACACAACCAAACAGCCTCACCGGCAAAGAGACACCGCACGAGAACAGGAGGCGGAAACCACATTGTTGACCACAGAAACACCAACCCGGCCTACTCCGACATGAATCCTGCTCTCCAGGCCATCCCAATGCTGTACCTGATGCAGCACCCAGGAGTGAACGCGCAACGACGACGCAGGTAGGTAGACACACAACAAGGGCATGCAAACACCGCACACAACTCAAGGGCGGAAAAACTGTACATGGGCCCCCTAGACACCCATGTGGGGACAGGACACATCCAACACTGTACCCACACATATCCCACCTGTAAAATATAATCAACCCGTAACATCCAGGGCACCCACTACCCCGGACCAGGAGGAGACGTCCCCGTCACGGCACCGCAGCGCCCCGGCGATGACGCACATGCGCACAACGCAGAGGCCAACGACAGCGCCACGCATGGGCTGCACACAAACACCACAGGGTCACAACAACACACCACACACACCAGCCCCACCCTGAAGGCACATGTCACGTGGTCCCCCTGCGTAAATTATGACCACAACCGACAACTCACAGTTGCCAAAACGTAGTCACACAAGTGTGCCGAACAGGGGAGCAAAGTGACGTCGAAAGAGGACACACACCTGTGTGCAAAGCATGAAGAAGCACACGGCAGCTGCTACAGAACAGCACAAACAATGGACATTGATCGAGAAAGGCACGCCAGTCACAACAAACAATACCTATACCATCGTGCACGCAATAACAAGCCATGCAATGTACAAAACAGAGAAACCCTGCAGCCTGAGAACAGGTGTTCACAATCACTACGCCCACACACAAGTCCCAATGTACAGCGGAAAAGAAGTGACCCACCCACACACGGGAGAGCAGATAGCAGTGAATGTCCTTCCATTCCCACACCCAAATCACATTGCAACATATCCTGCAGGAGAACGGAGCCACTGGAACAACCACAACCCAAACATAGCCATGCTGAGTCAACCTTCCACTGGCAGATAACGCCGAACATGAAAGAAAGATAAAACCACAAAATACAATTATACCACTGCTCCCTGTGGCTCAAATGCAAGTAATCAGGAAAGAGTCAGACACCACTGGCCTTGACCATTCATAGAAGCATGTGGGATGAGGGCCTGTGTCCGCCTCCCAAGCCATACCCAAAGTCCTGCCGCCTAACATCCATTCAAGAACACACAGCAGCGACGGAGGTTGCACTCAGCAGACAGCCCAGGCAGCCGGAGCACGCCATCACAGCACCCTGCAGCAAAATGGACGGTGCCCCAGAACTATACACCTACGCCAGATAGATGCAGCTGTACAGGAATAGCTTGCTACAGATAGTGGGCTGTGCAAATCTGGCTATGCTGAATGTAAGTTATCGAGTAACTTACCGCATTGAAATGTTCAGCTGCATCATCCCCGTTTTCTACTGTCGGAGGTGCCCGTACCACTGGCCTGTGGATTTAAGTCTCTCCAACCCGGCATGTCCAATTGGGGACCTGGTACACCTGTTCTCACCCCTGGACGCCCACGACAGGAACTGTTCAGTGTATGGGGGCATGGCGTTTGTGGCTGCAATAGGACACACACTGCAATGGGACCAGTGTGCCTCCGCACAACGTATGCTGGATTACAGTTTCATCGAATGTCACCCGACATGTCCCATCAGGATTCTACAAGGGACAACTTACGAGGAACACGTTGCAACCCACCATCCGCTTCATTGGATGTCAACCACAAATACCACCAATACGAGGGATGCTCTGCAGGAAGGTATCGCATACCTGACAACCTGTCAATTCATGGGTCCCCAAATCAATACCCACAATTGAACATTCATGTGCAACACCGTACCTATGCTTGGCGTCCACACGCAGTGGCCAGTTAGCTGTGCAACAACTATTCCATGCACTCGGAAACAAACACCTTACCATCAACTCCACCGTCATGACACCTGACATTTCTGGGACATGCACCCTGTCCATCACCATATCCCGTGTCCCTGCATGAACACAGGGAGGCTGAGGAATGGGACCTGTGTACAGTGACCACATGGCCAACATTGCACGAACCACAATGCCACAATATGCATGCCGCGCACCTGAACACATGCTCCTGTAAGTGCACGCTTATCTGTCTGCTGAAAAACTTGAGAACTGTCATCTCACCTTCTTCTGAACTTCCGTGCCAGGACATTTGCATAGACAACAAATGCAACACCCTACAACATGTCCCCGGGCATTGAGTCATGTTCAGTAGCCACCATATCGCAACAACATGTGAGACCATGCTGCATGCATGTAGGCTCATGCTCTGATGTCACCTCTGACGCAGGTGTGTCGTAGTCACTATTGTGGTAAACCTGTACCATGGGACTTAGATGTACTGTGCCCATGATGTCAAGCTGTCTGGTAGGGTAAACCAATACTGTCTGTGTCACAGCCTAGGGCACCTCAGTAATGAGCTAATGTACTGTAGCATAGCAAGGGCAGGGAATTCTTAACTCTGAAGCCTTATTTCCACAATTAACGACTTATCACATCTACCTGTACCCCCTTTTGTATGTGTAATCATGCTAAGTATATCCTCCAGATGCATTACGCTGCCAGTAGTGTCCACAGCCTGCATCACAGAGGAAGTAAGCTCAAATACATGCCTTAAAGCTAATATCTGACTCTGGAGAATTATTGATCGTAGACAAGTACGAATGAGAGAGGATGAGAATGTGTGAAGTACACGGGACTCGTGAGATTACCATGTAGTCAAGTGACATTGGATGTCAATGCACATGAGTTGCTGCCACTGTGGACCCAGTAAAATACCACAGGTCGTGGGCCTTGGCATGTCAGAGTCTGACGTGGCCCAACAGATCATCACATCAACACTGACGGCCTGGTCACTACAAAGCACAGTCCTACATATGTTTACAATCACCTTCACAGTCTGACATCACACTCAACAAGCAAATATAGGAGCCACGCCAGTTGCACGCCACATCAATGCATCAGTGTGGGTGGGCAGGGCTGCACAGTGAGTACGAACTGCCGAAATGCACATACATGCTCAACTGAACAAGGCACAATCTTCACAATCACACACCCTGCAGCCCACAATGGCCAATACATATCAAGTAGGAGTCATCCTGAACTGCAAGGACACACCCACACACTGTGCAACAGACAATACACACATGTGCTCACATTAACAGACCCGAACAAGGATACAAACAGCGACCATGCCCCTGGGTGACACGTGTGTAGTCGACATTGCCAGAGCGCACACGCACACACCAACACTACCCCAAAGTCACACCACACACACCACACACACCTACACCTCCCACATGCACACATTGAAAGTAAGCCATGTGCCCAGGCTCGATGTTCATCACAAGATACACATACACCTACACTGCTGGCCAGCCAGAAAGTAAGCTCACACATACCCGCACACTCTGCACATGCTACCTGTCATCCTGTGGCTAGACACACACCCTGTGCTTTGCATGCACGCAAACATGACACGTATACATTAACACAGAAATACCACCAAATACATGCAGACAATCCGTGTTACAGACACACGTCTTCATCACACACACAAGTAGCAGAGTCTGAAAGAAGTGAAGTCCCAACCACGTATTATACACATAGGAATGTGAGACCAGACATTGCAATTGTTGAGGTACCATTCACGGCATGTGCCTCACTTAAACATGCACACACAGTAACAACTGCAAACAGCAACTACACAGACACAACCCACTACAGGAACAACCGCATCCAGTCACAGAATACATAGACAGGCGTCAACAATGTACAACACCAGGGACAGTGGCCAGTCCGATGTGCAGAGTACTGATACGAAAAGCTACGTATGCATTGTGTGTGAGTGTACCCTGACATGGACAGCAACACTGCCATGGCAGTCACGATAGCCAGCACAGCCACCACTGTGGCACAGGTAGTTGTGTGAGGGTGCCTAACATTCAAACAGGATGCCAGTCCGACTGGGTGCAGTCTGTATGCTACGGGACAGTTGGATGTCCGCCCCTGAGAGAGAAGCACAACTGTGGAATACACACATGTGGCATGTGAAGCGGGAGGGCTTCTTGGCACAGGTGGGTCTGTGGCACGGGTGGGTGCACACATGCAGTGTCGATACAGACTGTGTGGGGACGAACCCGGCGGGGTAGATTACCACTGTTCTGGGTATGTGGAAAGACCAGCTGTCTGGGGATGAATGTGGACTAGTGTGTGCACAACAGGCGGGCACACGACCTATGCTGCATCAGGTGTGGACGTTGGCCCTCCCTCTGGGGACATGCTGGATACAGCTATGCGTCAGCCAGGCCCTTGCCGAGACATTCACACCCCTGGCCTTCAGGTGTACCCCCTACATCGTCCACCTGCACAGGCTACCCAGGGCATGGGATGGCAGTGGAGCTTGGTGGGTGGGAGGTCATGGCGCCCTGCTCCTGGTCACATCTCGCAGGCAATACATTCTCAGTGTGCAGCAGGGCACAAGTCCCGAACAAGACGTGGTGGCACGCAGACGTCATGACAGGTAGTGACGTCACGGAAGATGGCTTGCACCATCAGACTCATTGCCTACCCTCGCTCACCCCACTGATGCGATAGCATCATAGGAGCACGCGCGTGAGCAGCAGCTCCAATCTCACCCCAGAGAGGCCAAAGAGTGAATGTGTGGCTCCATTCGCTCCAGTCACCGAGCTCATGGTAAAATAAGTGGTGGGACGCCGTACACCCGCATGGTACCCGGACTCGAGCCCTGGTGTGCAGGCAAAGCTACCTAATGTAGTTGCGAAGTGTGTGAGTTGCATGACACCCATTGGCGGTGGATGGCTCGGAGGCTCTCCACCATGAGGCCCATATCACACACCATGGGTCCCTTGCCAATGGCAGCGGATGCTATGACATTGCGCGCCGGGGTGTGTCTACAAGTCGTCTGGGATGGTGTTTGCGGCATGGCCCGCTAGGGCAGCTACTGTGTGTTGCATGTGGTGTATCCGGACTCCGGAGACAGCCATGCTTTGTCACTGTTGTCCAGGGCACGAGTCGGGGTACCATGCAGCTGTACGGCATCCCCCCACCTATTTTACTGTGAGCTCGATGACTGGAGCGAATGGAGCCACACATACACTATTTGGCCTCTCTGGGGAGAGATTGGATCTGCTGCACACGCGCGTGCTCCCATGATGCAATCGCATCAGTGGGGTGAGCGAGGGGAGGCAAAGAGTCTGATGGTGCAAGCCATCTTCTGTGACGTCACTACCTGTCATGACGTCTGCGTGCCACCACCTCTTCTGTCAGGACTCGTGCCCTGCTGTTGTCAGATGCGCCACTTTCCGGGGGGTGGGGAAGGTCAGGAATGTCAGCCTGACAGTGGCCCAGTTCAAGGACCACCTTGACTGGGGGGACAACTATTGGACAGACTGGTGTAGCCCACCCACGCATTAATGTAGGCCCTCCATGAACTATGTCAACTGCGGAAAGGTGTTGGCATGGGCAATGAAGTCATTAAGGAGAGCTGTCTGACCCACGCACAGATGCCGCACATGCTCAACAGACCCGGCACTGAGTGCAGCAGGGGTCACAGGGGCAGCTGTGCCTGGTGTGAAAGACACTCTATCCTTCATCCCTGTGCCGACACGTGTTGCACCAGTGGAAGTAGTTGGGAGGGCGGGCATTGGCCTCCGCGTGGCTGCAGAGGAGCTAGAGTGCACGTCCCCTGTGCTAGCAAACATGGATACATGACCTCTGTACTCAGATGACGCAGCAATTGTCGTATGGGCCTGTGATTCATCCAGCACACGTCTGCCCCCTCCGATGCGGCAGTCACATTAGTCTCACCCAGCTCCTGTGCAGCTGCACCATCCGATGCCTCACCACTGTTGACCGTCCCCTGTCCCTCAGCACACATGGTAGATGACACATGAGGGAGAGCGAGGTGGCCTCACTCATTTGGCATCAAATCCACAGACATGTGCAAGGGAGCCAGCACAGAACGTCCCCAAGTGCACATGTTGCATGATACCTGTGCAAATGTATACAGCAACCACAATCAACACGTGATGGCTGGCGTACAGGTAATGAACCCGCCAATAAGTGACACATGTGTTGTGCACATGGAACAACATCCGGACTGTCACCCTGCGGCCATAGCCACTCATCGCTGTGTACACACCCACTCTCCTGATGGTGTTAAGGATGACCACTACATAATTAGGCCAAGGACATACCTGCATGGAGCAGAATGTGTCACCACACACACTGACAGCAACATGACAGTCCACAATGGTTATGAGCCCATGCCAGACAACTGTCCATCGCACGAGCACAACTACTGTTGCACAGTGTGCCGGATGTGTGAGTATCAGGAATATGAGGTGAGGCATCGCACACATGTGTTTAGGACGAAATCAGAGTATGCACAGTGCCACAGACATACATGTGAATTGCCACTCCAGCTGACTACAGGCTGTTCCTGAGGCCTACGACTCTGAACGCATTGACTATGCAGAGTGCCCAAATAACATCTTGACCCTCAGGAATCGCATATGCATGTAAGATGCACCCAGCACAGAGTACACTCATAACCCAGAGCATGACACAACTAACATCACATTACCCAGAACATGGGTAGGCTGTGGACACATGCTGCCTCTCGCAGCAAAAGGCACAATCCCACAGTACTGTACACCTGCCTGCTGCTGATGCCCCTACAAACGTGCATCCGCAACAGGCTGTGTGACTGTCAATAGCAGACCATTAGTGGTGAAATGCAGCGCCGTGCCAACCTGACAAAACGAGGGAGCATCCCCCGATTAGTCGCCGCAACATGGTCACACATCCGGCAGATGACGTCACCCTCTTCGTGGGATTGGCTGCACTGTCGGTTACACATACACAGAAGCATCAACTTGAATGCAATGGCTCATCACAAGGCCTTGGGCTGGTGGACTTCCAACTGCAGGGATGGTACACATGGGGGTTGGAATATCACACATACTCTTCTCAGCATCACCCACATCCACCAATAACAGTGGCATGATGCTGACCCATCCTAAATGATCAGAGACGTGTAACAGAGACAAGACGGTATGGGACATTGCATAACAGCATGTGTACACCACACGTGAATGCATGCTGGTGGGAGTGTGTACCCAGTACCTGTCCATCCCATTCAATTCAGGATGCCAGCACTTTGAGCAATGTGTAGTCTGCCCACATCTACTGTCCATTGTCAGGTAGACCGACACATAGCTCACAAGGCTACACATCTTTGTGGGTGGACTCACTGTGTCCAACACTGCGCAGCCCTCAACGTACTCGCCCTGTGAATGGCTCACCCCGCAATGGAGGTCACATTCAGTGCCACCATCTCTCACACACATCCCTATCACAAGGCCTGGAGTGTTCAATCGACAGGGCTGAGTTAGCGCATTTCCTGAGAGTTGTGAAATAATGACACATGTAACCCACTGTACAGTCAGTGTAGTTTCCTTCTAGGATTGGGTGGTCAATGTGTAGCCCAGGTCTGCCGAGACTGAGAAGGCCAGCAGGGAGCCAGCCAGCCATTCACACAAGCAATAGCTGCCCAGAATCATGCATTGCCAAGTGTCTGCGTCACTGGGTGTCTGACATGAAAATGCCATGTACCACCACTCGGGAGGGACATGCATGGGGAAACACCAGAGAGCCTACATACCCCTTCCACCTGTAGTTAGCATGGTAAGCGGTGCATGTTGGAACCCCACAGGCTCAGACTCATAGTGCTGCGGATGAACGACATGTGTGTCCCCCACATGCACTCCCACACACACTGTAGTTGTCTTACACACACATGACTTTTGCCGGTATTCGCCTTGGGCAGTGTGCGTGGAGCTCGGAATCCAGGAACTGCAGCTCCTCGCTGGTGAGTGGACCTGGACATATCAGAGTCGTCGACATTAAGGTGGACAGGTGGCAGCAGCAGCAGGTGTTGTTGAGGGGTAGCAGTCCCTGGAAGCTGTGGTAATGCCTGTCACCCTCCCACACTGATATAGCCCCCTTGGGGGTGTTTCTGCGTGTCCAAGCTGCTGCGATTGGTGTACCACTCAGCCTGTGTACGTTGTGTTGTTGGTGTGTGCCATACTCACCCAGCCTCGGAAGCGGTGTCAGGCACAGCAACTAGGTATATTGCCGTGGTGTTGCCGCTACCCACATATGCAGTCTGAATCCATCATCATGCCTATCAAGCTAATATGGCCTTAATCCCCATGTGCATGCTCATAGCAATGGTATGTGTCAGTGGTCTTTGCTATTGGTAAGGGGGCCTGTGTAAGAGTAATGTTGCTGTGCTGTCCCTACTTGTCAGCTGTTCGGTGATACTATTGCTTTGTCAGTGATCTTTGTTTTGTGTATGTGTAATACCATTTGGTGTGTTGCACTGACATGTGTCCACTTCCATCTGTCCTAGGAGGAGACCAAACATACATCGCCCCTACCAATTGCTGGCAGACATGGAGGATGTGGAGGTCATAAGGAAGTTCCGTCTGGACCGGCCCACCCTGCATCGCCTATGTGCCATGTTGGAACCCCACCTTCGTCCTCGCAGGGTGTATCCAACAGCATTCACCCCCACGGCTAAGGTGATGGCTGCACTGCATTTCTTCGCAACCGGTTCATTCCAACACACGGTGGGCAGTGGAGGTGGGATGTCCCAGCCCATGTTCAGCAAGGTGCTACGGGATGTCCTGTCAGCTATGATGCTGTACAGGAACCGGTACATCCGATTCCCCAGGGCTCGTGATTTGCCTGCGGTGAAGGGTGCTTTCTATGCACTTGGACGCATCCCCCAGGTTGTTGGTGCAATTGATTGCACCCATGTTGGCCTTGTTGCACCACAGGCCATGGAGCACATCTATCGCAACTGGAAACATTTCCACTCCCTGAATGTGCAAGTGGTGTGCCTGGCGGACATGATAATCACACACGTGTGTGCGAAGTTTCCCGGTTCCACCCATGACTCGCACATCATGCGCCACAGCATCCTCCCACATCTGATGACCAATCTGCAACCGGACCGTGCATGGATTGTTGGTGACTCTGCATATCCTAATGGGCCTTGGCTGTTAAGTCCACTCCGCAATCCTCGTACACCAGCTGATGTCAGATACAATGAGGCACATGGGAGGACCAGACGTGTGGTGGAGCGGACTTTTGGACTCCTGAAGTCCAGATTCAGATGCCTGGACCGCACCGGGGGTGCACTGGCATACTCCCCACAGAAGGTGTGCCAGATAGTTGTGGCATGCTGCATGCTGCACAATCTTGCGATTCGCAGGCAGATCCCCCTGATAGTGGATGACGGTGATCAGCCAGGGCCCCCGCCTGCAGGCCAAGCCGTGTCCAGTGACGAGGACAGTGGAGAGGAGGAAGCAGTGAATGAGCGTCAGCAGCTCATCGCCCGCTACTTCACTTGACGGTGAGTGACCATGTACGACGGCTGATGTCGCTGTAGTTGTGTAGGTGTATGTGTGCATTGTCAGGGCGGCCTATTGTTGACTGAGTGCTGTGTGGCAATGGTTCATGTCCAGGGTAGTTTGCCACTGAGAGTGGCTGTGACATTGTGCCCTGTTGCTCTGTGAGATGTGTGTACATTGCTTAGGCCTGATGACAAGTACTGTGTGATGAGTGTGTGACACACACAGTCAATAGACTCTTGTTCTGTTTGTCACCCCTAGGTCCCTACAGCCTCTCCTGGCCTATCGACAGAACACACTACAGATGAATTTCTGAACATGCAGACGTTTGTGCACCATTGATAATAAACATAGCAGATGACATAGGATGTGATACAGGTGTATTTATTTTAAAGGTGACATGTGATTGTGGAAAAGGTGATCAAGAAGGTGGTGCATGCTGTACAATGAGTTGACGGTCCTGTCCGCGTGATGGTCAAGGTGTACCCATGTTGTCCTGGGTCCGCAGTCCAACAGACATTTGCCACTCGACTGGCAGTGTGTGGTGGGATGGTAGTCCAAGTGAATGCAGGGGGTGGCCACCATGGCTGGCTGACTCACTGGCGTTTGGAGCGTGCGAAGTCCTCCCTGGACATCTGTTTCCTCTTCGGACGGCCCCTTCCACGTTTGAGGGGAGGGGGTTGTGTTTGTGGGCTGCTGGTGGTGGCTGAGGATTGCCCACTCGCTGTGGACGCAGGGGAACTGGATGTTGCACGTCCCTGCGCCCCAGCAGGTGGTGGCATAGGTGTTGTGGTTGGCCTTGAGTGGGCCCTCACCTCCACCACTAGCTGGCCCATGAGGTCCACAAGTTGGCCCATACGGGTCACGAATTGGCCCATACGGGCGTCCATGGACCTCAACACCCCAAGGACTTTCCTCGTGTCGGAAGCTGACCTGGCCCATTGTCCCTGGGCCTCTTCATAGGCCCCAAGGACTCTGGCTATTTGCGGCAGGGCTTGGCTCCCAGGCTCTGTTGGCCTTGGCCTGACCCTGCTCCTCCCACCTGGACTGCTGCCACCGACCTGCCCACTCGCCACATTGGTCACCCGGGGCCTCCTCCTGGCTCCCAGGGTAGATGTGGAGGTTTGTGCCACCTCTTGGGATGGCTGAGTGGTCAGGGAGGCCCTGGTGGTGGTGATGGTGATGGTGGTGGTGGTGGTGGTTGCGGCGGTGGTGTTGGCTGCAATGACCGTGGCAGCAGCGGCCTGGGACTGGTCACCAGCCCTGGGAGATGGGTTGGTGGGTAGGAGGGGTCCTGGGGTGCTGTTGCGCCCTGCCACGCCAGATGTGCCAGGTTGGGAGTCCTCGTCCGTAGAGGTGTCCAGGCTTTCCACATCCGTGAGTCCGTGTGGGGGGCTTGTGGACTGGCTGTGATGGCTGGTGTCTCCATCCGCAGCATCATGCTGTTCGTCACCTGTGGGGCGGAGACGAAAAGTTATTGTGTTGCACCTTGCAAGGTTTGTGTTAGATGTCTGACATGCACACTTTGTGCACAGTTGTGCACTGATTTCCCAGATGCGTGTGTATGGCTCTACAATGTGTGTGCGTGATCAAGGCAATGGAATAGTGTGATGGGTGCATATAGCATGGGACGGATTTGGAATGCCAATCGGTGTGTGTTGCAGTACCCCTACATTTTGTGGCTTTGGTGGGCACGGGGTACAGCCCCATGAACGCTTTTGGGATGGAATATGTTTTTGGGGTTCAAATGAAACGCTTAGAAATGCAGATGGCAAAAGGGGTACAGCCCCATGGACGCTTTTGAGATATATGTTTTTGGGGTTCAAATGAAACGCTTCGAAACGCAGATGGCAAAAGGGGTACAGCCCCATTGACGCTTTTGAGATGATATATGTTTTTGGGGTTCAAATGAAATGCTTAGAAACGCAGATGGCAAAAGGGGTACAGCCCCATGAACGCTTTTGAGATTATATATGTTTTTGGGGCTCAAATGCAACGCTTGGAAACGCAGATGGCAAAAGGGGTATTGCCCCATGAACGCTTTGGTGTTGTAATATGGTACTGTGGTACATACTGTGACATATGGGTGCAGAAGGGGACATGTGTTTTGGCCACACGACACTACAGAGACAAAGGTGTGTGTATGTCTGACTTAGCCAGCATATCTGCTCACTGTTGTCATTTAAGGGCATTCCACAGCAAGCATTGTAGTGTGGGAGTAATGGTTGTATGCCACATGACGTATTGCAGATGGTACAATTCCTTGGTGTGCGTGCTACTCTCACCCATGTGCAGCAATGCAGTGCTCTTGGGGTGTTGACTACATTTTGTATGTTGTTACTCACAGTGTGACGAGCGCTTCAGACACAGAAGACACATTATTGGTCATCGGCAGGACTCTTTGCTGTACTACTGTCTATGGGGCAACTGTTTAGATGATATACCTTTCATGACACTGGGGCTGGATGATGAGATGGATGAGATTTAGAATGTGCATTGTGTAGCTGTGTGGTTCATGGGTCCAGTGGTGTATGTGACATTACTGGGGTTCCACTATATTTCATTTGGACAAGATAGACTTACATGGGTGATGTTGTACTATGTCAAGGGTAGAAGCAGACACGACTACATGGACAAGACTTGGATGGTGTTGCTGATGTGTGTGATGACTGGCACAGTGCACGCCATGTGGGTCAGTACTCCAGTTAGACTTGTGCATGCAGACGTGACTCGTTACGTGTTACTGCATTTGAGATGGCTCATGTGGGCTATGACTCTGTAATTGATGTCCGGGTGCACATTGGTCACATGTTTGTGACAGGGAGCAGTGCTACCTGTTCCTCTGCTAAGTGACATGTCCCACATGTTAGTCGTAGTACATTCCTCATGCCTACAGACACCATGCCCTGTACAGTAGTCTACCTAATTGTTGGTTTTGAGGGTGAAATGCAATGGCTACCACTTGGTTATGAGAGGGAGGAGTGCTCCATCTTGCTGGTCTGTGGGTGTGGGGGCCGTGTTGTGGGTGGTGGTGATGGTTTACCATCCACAGACAGCCCTCCATGTAGGGTAACATATCTACCTGTCGGGTGTGGGTGTGCACTGCAATGGCTGCCACATGGGTGTGGGTGTGGGGAGCGCTCCTTCCGGCGCATCTGGGGTACAAGGGGAGCTGGTGGGAGTTGTGGTGCTGGCTGACTGTACACATGCCCCATGGTTTTGTTTGTTGGTGCCTATGGGCTGAGTGTGTGTGAGTGTCTGTTGCATATGTGAGGGATGTCTTGTGAATTGTGTACTGGACATGGGGGTGTTCAGCCCTCAGAGCTAGGGCATTGTGTAAGTGCATGACTGTACATGGCGGTGTGCTGGTATACATTTGTTTGTACTTACCAGCCTCCACTCCCCCTGGTATTCCGATGAGACTCTCCGGATGTAGTATGCCTCGCACCTTCTCCTCCCACGCCTTGAAGGTCTTGAATGGCGCGGGAGTTCCGCTGCCAGTCCTGTCAGCCAGCTCACGGTTCTTGGCCTCCTTCTTCCTGACCACGCTTTTCAGGTCCTGCCACCTCTTGGTTATTTCCCCCGGTTGCGTGGCACGTTCCCAACTGCATTCACCTGGTCTACGATCCTTTTCCACATCCTGTTTCTGGTGGCTACTGTTGTCTGTTGGACCTGGTTCCCATAGATTTGTATGTACACCTTGATGACCTCGTCGACCATGACCGTCAACTCTGTGGCAGTGAACTTGGGCATTCGTTGTGTTGCCATGGTGCGTAGTGTGGTTTTGTGGTGCTGGTGTGGCGTGTTTGGTGTGTGATGTGCAGGGGGTTTGTGGTGCCGGTGTTTAGGTGGTGGTGGTGGTGGTGGTTGTGGTGATGGATGTGATGTGTGTGTGCGTGTGGTATACTGCTTTCCTCTGTGGCTCTCCGTGTTCTCTGCTGTGGTGTTGGCTTTGTCGTGGTGCAAGGGTTTGTGGTCTGTGAGGGGGCTGCTTTTGTACTCACCTATGTGGGTGTGTCATGATGGTCTGTCGTTTTCAGGTGTGTTGGGCGTGGTGTCCTGGGATTTATTCTAACTTTTTTTTTGGCAGGGGGATGTGTCTTTGGGATGGGTTCTGTGTCTGGGTATTTTGGCGTCGTTGACTGTGTGGACTTGTTGGCCGTGTTGTGTGTATTTGTTTGTGCCGCCACTGATTTCCGTGCACGGACGTGGCCGCCAGGCCTTCCGCCTTGTCAGTTATTCATTTCTGTTGTTCACCGTTGCGGGCGGGAAATGTGTTGGTTTCCCGCCCTCATGTCGGGGGGATCATAATTTGACGGGCGGTGTGTAGTCCGTCCCCGCGGTCGTTTTTGCCTTTTTCGGGCGGTATTGCGTCCGTGGCGGACGGATTGTCTTGGACTCTGACATGGACGGGCGGTATTCTGTGGTTTTTTTCCACTGCGGGCGGCGGTTGCTTCGCGTCATCATAATTGCTCGGTCGGTATTCCCATGTTGCAGGCAGGCGGTCTTTTCAGGCTATGGCGGTTGGCAGTATTTTTACCGCCGGTTATCGTAATGGGCCCCTTAATATTTTTAAAAAATCAATATTTTTAATTTTAAATATAATTACATATATATATATATATATAAATAAAACTATAATATAAATATAAAAATAAATTATATATAATAAGTTAAAACATTAAAATTATTATTATTATTTTTAAATTATATTTGACACTACATTAAATTTAACAATACTGAAAAGATTGCATAGCGTAAAAGATAAAATTACTATTCCCATTCCAGTGAGTGCAACAGTAGGGAAAGCGTTGGATAGCGGGTGGGTAAAAATTACTATTCCCACTCCAGTGAGTGCAACAGTAGGGAAAACGTTGGATAGCGGGAGGGTAAAAATTACTATTCCCACTCCAGTGAGTGCAACAGTAGGGAAAGCGTTGGATAGCGGGAGGGTAAAAATTACTATTCCCACTCCAGTGAGTGCAACAGTAGGGAAAGCGTTGGATAGCGGGAGGGTAAAAATTACTATTCCCACTCCAGTGAGTGCAACAGTAGGGAAAGCGTTGGATAGCGGGAGGGTAAAAATTACTATTCCCACTCCAGTGAGTGCAACAGTAGGGAAAGTGTTGGATAGCGTAGGGGAATAATTTAATATACCCACTCCTGTAATATAATTACAATTAATTAACAATTAATAATTTTTTTTAAATTAATTTACCTCCCACCATTTCCCCCTATAAACATTACCTACAATATTGTAACATATTAATAAATTAACATAATTAATTAACAGTTAATTAATTAACTAATTACAATTAACAATATAATTAATAACAATCAAATCTAAATTAATTCACACAATTAACACTATAAAATAACTTAAAAAATTATAATATAACAAATAATAAAAAATACATAAAAATAAATTACTTCCTACCCTACTCCCCTATCAACCCTCAACCCACTGATTAAAAAGTACACAATTAACATATTTACAAATTAATTGTTAATAATGAATATCTAATTAATTACTAATTAATAAAAAAATACACAATTAACATAATTACCAATTAATTATTAATTGTTATTAATCAATTTATAATTAATTAGTAATAAATTAATTAACTTAACAATATAAATTATTAAATATTAAATTATTAAGTAATAAAATAATAAATAAATTAATTTCAATTAAATTACATCCCACCCTATTCCCCTATAAACCCACAACCCGCTACAGACTTAAATTACGCAAATAATATTAAACGTATAATTAATTCTAAATAATGCTAAAAATATATATTATAATTAAATTACTTCCCACCCTATTCCCCTATAAACCCACAACCCGCTACGGAATTAAATTACACAAAAATTCATTAACATAAAATTCATTACTTTTACAAAATTCAAACATACATGACAAAAATAATACATACTTTTAACACATATACTAACATTAAAACACTAAAAAATAATCGATATTACTAACTTCGATATTTTGGAAATCGATATTTCTTACCTGCATTTCGATATTCTGCACCACTATATTTTTGCAATTCGATATTCTGTCCATTCTATATAAAAAACTCGATATTCTGTCCAGTCGATATTTTTTTTTCGATATTGTGACTAGTTACCTCTTTTTGTATGAGTACCTGCATAGATGTGATACCTAATTCTCACGCGTATACACATTCTTGGTTGAGTTTTGTTGGTATGTGTCAGTCACACTCAATTATATCACACAAACACTTGGGGGGATATTCTCAAGAACGTGTGTTAACTAACGCCAAAATCGCTTAAGGCAACTTCTCACATCGCAGTCTATCGTGGGAAAATAACACCGTGTCAACGCAGTATTCCCAACCCGGCGGCACCATGCGATAGTCACAAGAGAACACGACAAATGCCCGCGTTAAAATTAATGCAACGCCGAAAAAATGCGAAACACGAACATCAAAAAAGTTGCAATGTGCCAAACCGCGAAACAAAAAGCAGCGATAACCAGCGACAGGCCTGCGATTCCCACGCGACATGCGGGAAAATGCACCATAAAAGCAGAGAAATTTAAAAAAAAATATGCAACTGGGTAGCACCATGGACGCACCCGGACCTAGTGCAGAGGACAACGCGAACCCCACAAGCCCCAGAGACGACCAGCCAGGAACCCCGGGGCCGGGGAAGGGCAAGGAGAAGAGGAAGAGGCAGACAGGGCAGTCCACAGGAAAACCGGATCCACGTCACGGAGGTGACAGGACACTACCAACAACTGTTCGTCACCTCCACTGTGTCATCGGCCCCACAAACGGAAATATGGCAGCACATTGTGAACAACGTGAATGCATTCAGAGTGTCGATGAGGACAATGGAAAAGGTCAAGAGGCGCTGGAATGATGTGAAGGGCAAAACAAAGAAGAAACCCGGTGCCAACATGAAAGCAGCAACGCAGATTGGAGGTGGGGGACCAGCGGCACACCAGGAGCTGGATGACATGGAGAAAATGGTGGCCACAGTCATCAGTCGGGATACGGTGCCTGGAGTCGGGGATCGGGTCACTGCTCAACATGACCTGACACAACATCCACAGGGTGAGTACCGACCAGGAACTGGGGGGACGGGGGGAGATGGGCACAATGGCACACATGCACAATTAAGTACAGCACACTGCACACCCACAATGACTCGGGACCATGTCCCTGATCCCCGTGCCACACTGCAGCACACATACAAAAACTCAGGGAATGTGTGTTGAAATGAATTTATTTGCACATGCTGTGCCTGTGGTCATTTTTGTACTGTCCCATGATTGCTAAGGACTGACACAATGTGACGTCCTCATGTGAAGAAATTGTCAATGATGGTGTTCCTATGGGCTATTCCTGCTGCAGCTGCAGTGGGGTGTGGTCCACCTGCCTCATCTTCCTCATTATCGTCCGGTGCATCTGGCTCTTGTATCCATGGGGCATTGGTGCGTACACATATGTTGTGCAACACACAACATGCAACGATCATCTTGCACACGATGTCTGGGCTGTACAGGAGCCTCCCACCTGTGATGTCTAGGCACCTGAAACGTGACTTCAACACGCCAAATGTGCGTTCCACGATGCCCCTGGTGCATTTGTGGGCCCAATTGTACTGCCTCTGGGCCTGTGTGTTCGGGGCTCGGAGGGGTGTCATCATCCGAGGGCAGAGTGCATATCCTTGATCACCTGTGACAGTGCAGAGAGACATGAGTCAATAGTTGGTTCTGCATGATGTGTTGGCAGGATCACTAGTTGATTGGCGTGTGATATGTGTGTCATAGTGAGTCCTGTCTGACATGTATTGCTTGTAGCAAATGAGCGCCATCAATGTGTATTATGTAGCCTCACTGCTGTTCCTCCCTCCCGCCGAGCCTATCTACTTGTGTGCGCTGCGCGGTTGCATTACTTGCCCTCCTACGGCACACCATTGTCATGCCTGTCTGTGCATGTCCACAAGCCTGACAACCACACTGTGATGTTGGCTGTTGAAGGTGGGCGGACACGTGTGTGTAGGCCTATGGTAAGGATAGGGCGGACACAGATGTAGAGTTCATGGCTGGCTGAACTCGCGATGCGGTCGAGGCAAGACCTTTGGCTTATGCTGCGGTAATAGCGATACACACACAACAGTTGGCATGTATGATCCCGGACCTCGAGCGGGCTTGCGCTCATTCATTTATCCCTTCGGCCGAGCCCGCACTCCGGGGGCATGTTACATTGCAACTTTGTCCATTGCGGGACGGGTGGCGCCGACACTACAACAGAAACACACGCATTAGGTACTTCATTGGCAAGCCCAACACTTAACCACACCCAGAGCCCCGGAGTGATTATCCACACCCCTACGCTGGACTGTCGTTTGCCAGCCCACTCCAGCAACGCCTACAGGGGGGTAAGACACAGCTACATGTCCCAGGTCTCACCCACTGCCTGAGGAGACATGGTTGCGTCCGCTGTACACAGCACAATTCAATGTGGCAGGGCCCGGGGCCCTCATGCATACACAATGACCACATGGACACACTTAGATAGTTTGTGGAACTGGCTACGGGCACTTGCGCCCGGCCCCTTCTATTGCCAGGGTCACATGTCCAGTGACGCCTGTGCTGGATGGGTGTGGGGTGAGTGTGAGCCAGCCCTCAAGGAGTGGTTGGTGCTGGCAACAACTACAACAGTGATCAGACAATCAGAAGTTCACAGTTCAAACACCAAGGGTCCATGACTTGAGCTGCACAGAGTTAGTGGCCCCGTATGCACAGCGGCCGGCACATGGAACACCTCCATGGGACGGTGACTACCGGTGCACTGAGGTAGGGCCACGAGAGCTGAGCGGGTTCTCGTCGATGTCCAAGGTGAAAGTCGCGGAGGGTTTTGGGGGACAGTGGAAGGTGATCTTCCAGGGCATGATACAGAGGACAGTTCCAAGCAGACACAGGCAATATGGAGGAGATGAATGCTACAGACTCATTCTTGACACCAAGTCAGTATTAGCTACATGATGATGAAGACAACCCCCAGGCCACAGACTCAGACGCCACCAAAGTTCAACCAGAGAGTGTCCATGGATTTCGGGCCACAGAGTTAGTGGCACCAGAGCTGAAAGGGGATGCAGTCTGCGATGAGGCCTGTACAATGGTATAAACTCAGCCATAAATAAATCAAGGCTCAGTTCCAAATGTGTGACCTACTTGACCGTAGTGTAGGCCGGAGGCAGCGGTCAGCAGGGGCCCCCAGCCACGTGTCCTTGGCTTGCGATGCACAGAGTTAGTGGCAGCAGAGCAGTTGTTGGTAGTGTTCGGTCACCTCCGTAACGAGGATCCTTTTTTCATCCGGACTGAACCGCGTCTTCCTCTTACTCCTCTCCTTGCGTACAATGATATGGACTCTGCCATTGCACAATCAAGACTCAGTTCCAAATGTGTGACCTAAGGACCGCATTGTAGGCCGGAGGCAGCGGTCTGCGCGGGCAAACCGCTGTTCAGGCAGCCCCTCCTGGTACTCTCACACACGACATTGGAATGCCATGTGGCGATGATTTGTGGTTGACGGAGGTAGAAGCACCAGAGCTGAGCTTGTGTGCAGCCTGCGATGATGCCATGCCCTGCCTGGTTCGGATTGGATTGTTGTGAGGCCTGCTGGACCGCAGTGCAGGCAGTACACAGGTGACCCCGGGGTGCTGGGCCGCAGTGTAGGCCGAAGGCAGTAGTCAGCAAGGGCCCACAGACACGTGTCGTTGGAATGCTATGCACAGAGTTGGTGGCACCACATCGAAGGGAGTACGGTGATGTAAAATCAGCCATAAACGTATGTACTCTGCCATTGTATAATCAAGACTCAGTTCCAAATGTGTGACCTACTGGACCGCAGTGTAGGCCGGAGGCAGCGGTGGAGTACATCAATGAGAAAGGAGTAATGGGGGCCTGTGTCACGGAGGCCGTGATGGTCTGAGGAGGCTGCCATGGTCGCGGGCCTCGGGCTTGGAGCTTGCACCGGCACATGGTGGGCCCTCTTTGACACACGCCGGTGTCGGCAGGTGAGCAGTGCGGCCTTGGTGCGCTGGGGCGGCCAAGACGGGTCTTGGGACCAGCGGTCTGGGGTGCAGCAGGCACACAGGATCGCAGGCACCGCCGCTCACGGCGTCGGCCTCGTAGCGGGGAGGGAGGTGCCGCCCTGGCAGACACATTGGCCATTCCGGAAGATAACCACGCCCAGAGTAACGGGCTTTTTATTCACACCCCTGCGCTGGCCTGGCGTACGCCGGGCCAGCCCACTCCGCTCACGCTTACAGGGGGGGCCATAACAAGCTACATTTCCGCATTCTTCCCCACTGGCTGCGGTGACATGGTTGCGTCCACTGTCCAGTACACTGCAGATGCCAGCAGTGTATGTCGACATGGAAATGTCTGTGGTCTGCATACTGAAGTCTTTCCAGCACATCCACGCCACACTTGGCATTGTGTACATTCACATTCATGGGTCACTTGCCTCCTTCGCACATGCCTGGTTCCCACCTCTCCCCACATTCTGCTATTGTGGGGCTGAGGTGCCATGCTGTTGATGGCTTGTGTACATGGCTAGCCCAGGTTACCACAGTAAGTTGTGTTGTCGTGTCTGGAATGTGGGACTGTTGGTTGTCATGTTGTATGTGATTTTGTGACGTGTGCATTCCCAGAGTTGTGAGTTGTATGTTGGTGGATTTGAGGTGTGTGGTGTGTTCAGTTTCCATAGGTGGCATCCTGAAAGCGCTGGTTGATGATGGACTGTCGGAAGATGAAGGAATCATGCACACTGCCTGGGTAGTTGGCGACGACATTGTTGAAGAGTCCCCGGTGGTCCACTATTGCCTGCACATTGATGGAATGCGTGTGTTTCCTGTTGCGGTATTTGTGTGCAGTGGCAGCAGGGGGCACGAGGAGTACATGTGTGCAGTCGATTGCCCCCAAGACGTGCGGGAAGCCAGCTATGGCGTAGAAGCCTTGCTTGATCTCCAGCTGTTCCTGCGCAGTGTGTGGGAAGTAAAGTTGCTGGGGTACCAAGCTGATGAGGGCATCCAAGACAGGTGTGAGGAACTTTGACAGGGCTGGCTGTGAGACTCCTCCGACTCTGGCAGTTGTTGGTTGGAAGGTCCCAGAGGCCAACAGGTGCAGCACGGCCAGCAGCTTTGTCTGCGGAGGGATGTTGGTTCTCCGCTGTGTTGGTACCGTCAGCCTGTGTGCAATGAGGGTCAGGATGCGGAGGATGGTTGTCCTTTGAGCCTGTAGTGAGCAATGACTTCCTCTGGCGTTAGGTCTCCGAGGCTGGTGCGTTTTCGGAAGGTCCTTTGTCTTTGTCTGCGCTGCCTCTGTGGTAATCCGGGGGGGGAGGTCCTGGTGGGGTGGGGGTCCTGGGTGTGGTGGCGGTGGGTGTTGTGGCCCTCTTGGGGCTCCGAGCTGCATGATCAGTAACTCCATGGCATCTGTTGTTCTTCAGGTGTGGCTGTGGGCTGGGCTCCCTTTTATGGTGCAGGTTGTCGTCCGACTTAACACCAGGTAAGGTCAGGTGTTAAATCCCTGCTGCTAACGCGCCTTATCGCATGTTTTGTGATCTTATCGCCGATCTGGCTGGTCGTTGAGAATGTTGCGTAGTGGTGTTTTCACGGGTTTTTGCACGGGAACGCCTACTCTGCATCTCATTAGCGTTAGTTGCCGGTGTCATCCGCGGCGATGTTTTTTGCGGCTGATATCGCAGGAAAACAGGTGATATCTGCTGTTAGCACCAGCTTGTGAATGGTGCGATACATTTATCGCCACTTTGCCTGCTATAAAGTGCCGCTAACTCGGCGATAAGTCCTTGAGAATATGCCCCTGAGTATGTTGGTTACGTTTGGTGTTGGAGTCCTATGGTTACTTCTGAATTATTTTTGGGTTTCCGAGTACACCAGTTCTATTCAATATGAGTACAGTTTATTTTATTGTTAATTGAGCCTTATATTTCCATATTATCTACAGGTGGTATCCTTTAAAGGCTACCTTTCCATTCTATTTTCTGTAATTTTTATTTATCTCTGCCACGCTAATAGTGGGGACTGGTAGACTTCCCACATGAAAAGAAAACACAAGAGACACGAAGAATATTCCTCTATCCAAAGAGTTTATTTTCATTTCTATGGGAATATTTCAATTCTGTAAGTCATAAATCAGAATATATTGATTGTCTGTCAAAAGATAGTGCATAATCTTGTGTATAATAATGGAAATTGGTACATTCCTTTCTTGATGTTGTTAATTTGAGTATTGTGATGTGTCTTGTGGTACATTACCTGATGTTAACATGTTTTGATAGGTCGATTACAATTGAGGTATGTTTGAGGAATGATTGCGATATGCATGAGTGCTTTGAAGTTTTGGTGTGCTCTGTGGAGAAAGGTTGGTTTAACCTAATGTATTAAATTTGACTATATTGTGATTTATGAGTACTTTACATTATCCACAAATGAGTAGTTAATTTGTGAACAATATGAGAAAAACATACTGAAAAGAAATAACTAAAAAAAGTACTGTGAGAAAATATATAAATGATTTTTTGGGTTATCATAGTTTTTGGCTCAATGTACGAATGTAATGATATAAGGTTTGCAGGTATTCTTTAATTTGAGTCAATTTTCCCTGCTTCCGCATCCCTTTTTTCATTTTCTTCCAGGGGCCCTCTTTTTCCCTTTAGACTAGTTATGGGGTTCTCTGATATCAGCCAAGGGTCCAGGACTTGGGGAGGCCCATCTTGGGGTTCAGGGATTTACTCGAGCAGGGCACGGGTAGACCCAGTTGCAGGTCCAGTGCAACAGACCAGCTGTACAGTTGCAGGGAGGCATCTGGTGCTTGTGTCATCGTAACTCTGAACAGGAGATCAGGCAACTGACTCTTGGAGTCATCCAGGTTTGCATGGGTTGAAAGGAGCAGGTCCAGTCTTCCTTATCCAAGAGCAGGCCTCAGTCAGCAGGGTAGTCCTCTGGGGAAGAAGACAGTTTTTCTGTAGTGTCTGAAGTGTACTGATGAGTGGCTCAGGAGATCCAATATTTAAATATGGTGCCAGCCTTTGAAGTGGGGGCACTCCCTATACTACCCCCACATCTGGTACAGGAAAGTTCCTCCTTTCCCTGTCAAGGCTCCAAGGAGTCTGGGGTTACATTGCCCCACCCATCCTGGCAGGATGGCACATCCTAACCAAACCTATTCTCTTTTTAGGTCGAGCCTGGGCAGCGCATGCGCTGCTCTGCGAGGCATGTGTATTTGAATATAGACTTGAAGCCCCGCCCATATTTGTCATTGGCTTGTGTCAATGTCCTTCGTAAATGTTGGCTTCTAATTCGTTAATAGGCTTGTTTGTCCCTCCTTAGTACCACCTTGTCCCTTGTCTTAATGTGTAACCTCCCAAGAGGACTGGCCCTTTTACTTCTGTTCTTACACTGTAAGTCTTAGGGGCCGATTCCGATTCTGGCCGGAAAACGTACCGACTGACTCGGTACGGGAATGTAGTCGACCGACACGTACCGGCGCTGCCCGATCCGCGTAGTACGATGCAATGCATGTGAATTACGACCGACTCGTATGGAACACAAGCCGAATGACCGAACCGCATGGAAACCAGCTATCCGGCCGGAAAACTACGCGAATCGAACCGACCGACACGCACCAGGAATAAACCCGACAGAAACGTACCCGTGAACTCCGACCCACGCAGTACGATGCAATGCGTGTAAAACCAGACCGAGTCGCACGGAGCTCAAGCCGTACGACCGACACGCATACAAAATAGGGAGCCGAAGCAACCCAATACTCCGCGACCGACGCGTACGCTGCACATGAAACCCAGCAGAAACACAGCTTGAAAGACTCGGAGAAGCTCGCACGAGCCAACTGCAGCGTCCTACTCGGTCAGAAGAATGTCTCCTACATGCCTAAAAACTACAAAGGAAAAAATACAAAAAAAAGGGCCAAACAAGCAATGACAAAGTCAATAAATACAGGGGAAAAAAAACATGGAACAGAGACACACCCACAACTCCACCCATATAAAGGCCACAAATCCCTACCATGATCCTTTGCAAATTCAACTGACCTGCCAGCACAGAACACCATCAGACAGCAACCACAGACACACTCACAACTCATCCATCACACAAGCCACACACCTTTAGCACCTCCCAAATAGCACCCTCACATACACCCAGCAAAACCTACACACACCCACCCTCACTTGCACACCCACACACACATCAATCCCCACCACCACCCATCACCATGCCCCCAAAGAAGAATCCAAAGTTCCTAGACAGTGAATTGGAAGTCCTGGTAGATGAAATCCTCAGGCTAGAGCCACAGTTGTTTGGTACATTGGTCCAACAGACCCCCATGTCTCAGAAAACCAAGATGTGGGAGAGGATCGTCGACAGGGTGAACGCACAATCACCATGTTTGCGCACAAAGGAAGACATCCAGAACAGGTGGTGTGAGAAGTTGGCCTGGTATATGCTGTTCACTAATTAAAGTGGACACCTTGCACCAGGGCAAATCGACTCTTATGGTAGATAGGTTTAAGACAACCTTTTAAAGAAAGCTATCCTAGTGGTAGCTGTGGAGAGCAGCCTTCAGGCTAAGTCTCGGAGGAATGTAAAGCAGCTTGTTTTACCATATAATCTCTTGAATCACCAAATGAAAAGACACCACACAGGTATATATATCAAATATATATGTATTTATTTCTAAATAACTCTCTACTAATCTCTTTATGAGATTAGAAGACAAACATATGCACAAATCAACGTTTCTCAATAAGTTAAGCACAAAATATGGCTGGGGCCCTAGGGGCGTACCAGACCATATACTAAGTAAGAGACTTAGAAACAACGACTTGCAAGGAGACAAGGCCTAGGGCCTTCAGAAGTGCCGGGGCCTCACGAAACCACCCAAGGCAGGTAAGTAAAGGACCCACGGGGACGCGTGCAGTGTGGATACACAGGCGCGAATCGCCGTTAACTTCAATGGGGCAAGTCGCGGTTGGAAATAAAGAGTTTTAGGATACTTTGGGAGAACCTACAAGCAAGTCACTTACAGGGTAAGTAGTTCTAGGGCCCACACCCACAGGAGCACCGTAGTGCTGGAGTTACCTCACCCAGGGAAGCCGGGTGCACAGGTGTCCTTTGGTGTCGGGTCGCGGCGTCGTTTTCAATGGCGAACAAAGAAGACTTGCTGCTTGCGGGAGCTGAAGAAGTGTCCGGTGGAATCCAAGCCTGGATTCTGAAGAAGGATGACCTGAAAGCAGAGGGGACAGTGTTCAAAGTCACTTGGCAGTGACCCGGGGCAAGGAAGATGGATGCCCACCGTCGTCGGTCGCTTCAGGTTGGTCGCAGGTGCCTTGACTCTTCAGCCACGTGGTCCAGGAGGCGTCGACGACGACCAGGAGCTGGATTCGGTGTGTACCTCGATGTCTGCAGCTGACTGCGGTGTCGGCAACTCGATCGAAGCCAACAAGCCTTGGCAGCCGCAAGTCTCGGGGAGATGAAGAAAAGTCGATGGCGCAGACCAGCAAGGTCTGAGGGACTCACCCAGCGAGGGTAAGTCAGGGCAGGCCTGGAGCAACCAGGGGAGCCCTTTGGTTTCTTTAAGAAGTCTTCTGGGGACCCACAAGCCAGCGGGCAAGGGATCGCGAAGACACCTCGGGCGGAATCACTCAACAGGGGCCCACGGTCACTCGGGACGGTGTAGGCCTCTGATCTTCGGAGGGATTCCTGCTGGAGGTCGGGACCACACGTGGTCCAAAGCACAAGTTCGTAGAACGTTGTGAAGGGGTTGCACTTGACAATAGTGCACGGTACCCAGGGGTCGCGGTTCCTCGTTACTCGTGGGGTCCACTTGCCTCAGCTTCGCTGGGGACTCACGATGGCCTGGGAGAGGTCAGGAAATCCACTTCTTGGGCTGCAGGGACTTCGGACTCCGGCGGGAGTGGCGTAGTTTGCGACCGTCGTTGTCGTTTTTGGTGCCTGCCAAGCAGGGGAGTCACTCCTTGACTCCAAGGGAGATTCTTCTGTCTTCCAAAGGTAGTGGAACGTCGAAGGGCCAGGATTCTTCTGTAGAGCGTCGTCCAGGGGTTATCTGCTTTGCAATGGCAAGGTTCCCCCTCTTATACTAAAAGAGGGGATGGACTAGCTCTATGACCCCACCTATGGGAGGGTCAAGGGAGGGGGTGGCTACACCCACTTCCCTTTGTCCAGTTTCGCGCCAGAGCAGGGGCAGGTAGCCCCTGAGCTGGTTTGAACTGGCATATGCACAGAGGAGCCTTCTGCTCCCCCAGTGCAGGACTTCAAAGCACTCTAAGAGTGCACCCACCCAGCCCCAATACACTAAACCCTGTCTGGAAGGTGGTTACACCTCCCTGTGACAGGATGCCTATTGTTGGGCTTCCTCCACTGCGAGTTTCGGTCATCAGCAGGAGGGCAGCCCAGTGTCTGTGACTGGTGGCATCCATTTTGTGATGCCAGGGCTCTTTAGGATTCTACCGCGTTTCCACAGCAGGTACATGTCTTATCCCTCTAGAAGGGTGGAATGCTACCCCCGCCGCCAAGATTGGCGGGGGGTAGTATTCCAAGATGTTTGACACCAAACACGACATGTTTTGATGCAGCCATTCCAAAGTTAGCATTTACCGCGAGGATATAATGCACTTAATAGTATATGGTTTAACCGCATCCACAAACAGCACCAGAGAATAGACTCTGAGAGCTGCAGAGGGGCCCTGCTCAGGCAGAGGCACCCCCTCACATAGAAGCCAAGCACCCTGCCCTCAGGATTGATAGGGCCTGCCTTAGGGGTGACTGATAGGTTTATATGTGTGTGCAGGAGAGATATAGGAAACCTATATCTCAGTGAGGGGTGCTAGCACCACCTCACCCAGGCTGCAGTAGCAGGCCTGTGGTGTCAGATTTAGACTGCTTCCCAGGGGTGGCATAACACATGCTGCAGCCCCTGGTAGGCCTGTGAAGTACCTATGCCCTTGGCACCTAAGGTACCATATACTAGGGACTCATAAGGCACCACAGTATCCAATCACTAGTGCACCTAGAGTGCACTCCATGTCGTTTAGAGAGAGCGGATAGACTGGGGCCCTGAATAGCAGGGTCCCAGTCCAACTAAGTCATAAACCAGCAAAACACCAGGAAAAAAGTGGGGGCAACCATATAGTCAGATTCCACCTTCCTACATAACCCCCCCAAACGAAAGGAGATAAGGCTAACCTTGACCAGTTGAGCC